>OY821519.1:77159679-77759679 GCA_963682025.1 Cordilura impudica | reverse complement strand
GAGATGTCCAACGCTTGAGAACGACGTGTGAGAGACACATTTGGGCTTTCTTCAACTGAAGTCTCAGCAGCAGCAATATTCTCGATACTACGGGCAGTTTTTTGTCTCACTGGTACGGGAACATTTTGTACTGTGCCTGTGGATTCAAATTTTTCACTAGACGCTCAATTTTTGATCTGCTAGGACGATTATGACGACCATAAATTGGACGTAGCGCTCTTAACGTTGAGGCCACTGACTCCGAATTTCGGTAGTAAATTTTAATAATTTCGACTCATTGTTGGCTCGTATATCTTTCCATCATGAAATGGCAAACCTTAATGAAGAGAAATGTCAAAAGAGCGGCAAGAAATATAGCGTCGTTTGCTGTCCCTGTCTTTCTACTTTTGTAGCGACCCTGTTGAAAAACCCTTTAGAATAAATGAAATTTTAATTTTTAAGTTTTAGTTTTAAGATTTGAATAACTTATTGTTAGTTCACAAACCTATGTGAAGATTCAATAAATAAAAATGAATTACAAAAAAAATAAAAAAATAAATTATTAAAAAATTATCACGAATTAGGTGCACGAATGTCACTCAAAATGCATTTTCTTCATTCGCATTTAGATTTTTTTTCCACAAAACCTAGGTGCGGTGAGCGACGAACAAGGGGAGCGTGCTCACTAAGATTTAATGAAAATTGAAAGAAATTATCAAGGAATTTGTGACAAAAGCATGCTGGGAGAGTATTGCTGGACTCTAATACGTGAAACCGAACCAACAAAATACAACGACGTTCAAATAACGCCATTCACTTTTGAAAATTTATTGATTTTTAAACAAACTAATGATTTTTTATGTAAAAAACGAATAAAAACACTTTTTTTGTATTTCGAAAACCTGACGTGATAGGAAAGATATTTGGTTGCTCCGGCCCAAAACTTTGTTGGCTAGTGTAATTTAAACAATTTAAAAAAAATCTTAATTTTAAACATAATTGTAAAAAATATAGCCATTATAATTTGCAATCTACGCTTTTTTGTCTTTTAGTGTTGACAACCTTGGATATAACATAGGTGGAGGGTACAAATATTCGGCACAACCGAATTTAACACTTTTACTTATTTTTATTTAAATATACGTTCACTTGTTATACGTAGGACAATTATTTTGTACATAAACGCTATGTAACCTCTTTCACATACAGTAGCATTCATGAAAAAACCCAAATGCACCAAATTCGTGAAAAATTAACGAATTTATTATTGCCTTCACTCATTATGCAAAGATTTTTTGACACCATTCATATTGAATAAATATCGTTTTTGTTGTTTTGTATTTTTTTTTTTTTATTTTTTAATGTGTTGGCGTCCTGAAGAAGTACAGTAACGGAATGTGTGTAAAAAAGTATAAAGAGTTTGTTGTTGAAATATTTAAATGAAACTGAAACATTTAATGAAAATAACATTTTCAGCTTTTATTTATTGTGTAAAGATCTTCTTGACAAACTGTATGTAACAGTCTGTTCATCAGCTGTATATAAATTCTTGTTAAACGTTATTTAGTTATTGTTAATATCGGGAGCATAATCGAATATATCAAATTTGTATTTTGTGAGGAAGTAGAATTTCTGTGTGATTTTGACAAATAAAAGTTTTACTTATACTTGCTTTCTCCCCTTCTCAGAAAATGAGAGCATTTAAATATGATTGTTTCAATTGCGCATTATTTCATAAAATACTGACTGGGACAGAGTAACGACAATAAGTTTGTGGACTTCTTAATCTGCATAAATCTATTGAAAGTACCTCGTACTTCTGTTGTAGCTATTGTATTCATTTAACTTTGAAATTCTCTTACTCTTGTTGTCCGTTTTCTGTTCGTGTTTCTTTAAGTGAATGCCAATGTTTTTAATACAAAATAATAAATGTTTAAATCTACAACTATTCCACATTAGACCGTTAAGAACTTGACTAACGTTGTGCATGAAATTATCTCGAGACATGACATGGATTTAAATAATCAAACATGACTGTTATTGGCAATAATACTCGTACTTAAGTATGTATGTACGAGTAGATGAAACAATGTTTATAAGAAGAGGTGGTGCTGTTGTCTGGTGTAGGTTTAAAAGAAACTGACTTTGATCAGTTATTTATGTACTCGTATGTATGTATGTACATATATCTGAAACTAATGACCGAATTGAGATAATTTTCGTTTCAAAGTTTATGACCAGTATGTATACTAGCTAGAAAAAGTAACGTGCACTTGAAGATGAAAATTGAAATAAAATATTTTGAATTAAGTATGAACTTTTCCAATGACACCTTGGGAATTTTACATGTTATTGAAAAAAAAACCTAACGGAATGTTTCTCTGAAATTTTTCTTGTTTACAACGCAAAACACGCAGTACGGCAACTATAAGTGGCCGAAAAAGTATTCGTACATTTACAATTAGAGGAATCCCACCAATTATGCAACGACGTACAGGTCTGTTATATCGATTTTATTTCAGTAGAAGAGTTGATTTGTTTTATTATATTTCTTATGGAAACTGTAGTTTTAGACGTGTTCCAAAATCAAAGAGTTTGGCGATGGTGAGAGAAAAATTATCCTAAATGACGGTAAATCTTTTCGTGTAATAGCTCAGATCATAGGCAGAAGCCACTCCTCAGTAAAAAATCGATTTTGTCCAAATCTCGTTCAAATCGCCCCTCTAAACTAACTGAGCACTAAAAGCGAACTATTTTTGCGTAAGTAAAACAGAATCCCAAAATCACTGCTTCCCAAATTAGTTGTTAAATCAAGGAATCCTTAGGCAAAGACATCAATTAAGATACCGTTCGCACGTAGAAAGCTATTCATGTTCGATGTCAATAGAACAAAACGTATGGACTTTGCAAATGAGCATTTAAACATGGATCCAGAATGGCTTCAAATGAAAACAAATTTTTGCATTTTCGGCATTAAAGGTAAAAAGTTCGTTTGGCGAAAAAGAGAAACTGCATTATATAATGAAAATCTTTTGCCAATGGCTAAACATGGTGGAAGTGACATTATGGTTTGTGATTGTATGGCAGGGTTGGTATATTAATATTAATGCATACATTTAAAAAAAAAAACTAAATTTAACAAGGCGCACAACTACTGGGCATTAGAGAAGATTTTTGGTTCCAACATGATAATGATCCAATTACCCGATCTTAATCCATTTGACCTTTTGTGGGATTTACTCGAGCGCATAAAAAACAAATAAGAAAATTATAGTCGGTCTAGACCGACTATCGATACCCTATACCATGGTTTAGAGACCCTATCTCTTCAGTCCAACTTATTTGATATAGAAAATAAGCATACACCAAATTTGAGTGGCATTGTTATTCATTTTTTTTGCTGCGGATATGAAAAAGTTCATATCGGGTGCTTTATTTATATGGGGACTAGGTCGCAAAATGGACCGATCCTGACCATATTTGGTAAAGTCACTTTTATTTTGAAAAAATATACACAAACGAAATTTTGAGAAAAATCTGTGCAATATTTTTGTTTTTTGATAGATTTAAGTGAAGATTGGGAAGCAGCTCTATATGGGGCCTATGATTAAGAATTGTCCTATAGGGATTATTTTTCGATTACTGATTAATGGATATAATAAATACATACAAACTCAATTTGACTGACATCTATATTATAATTAGGATCTTATGGCAATTTATGTCGATTTCATAGGGGTCATTTGTATGGGGACTAGGTCTGAACACGAACTGATTTTCAACAATTTCAATAGCGTTCAACCTATGGCCTTATAGACTAAATTTCATCAAAATATATTCATATTTGCGACCTGTAGTTTGATTATAAGGTTTACATGGACACACAGACGGACGGACGGACATCGCTAAATCGACTCAGAAAGTGATTCTGAGTCGATCGGTATAATAAAAGATGGGTCTAGGTCAAAAATTTTTGGTAGTTACAAACAGCATCACAAAGTCATTATACCCAAACCACATAGTGGTATAGGGTATAAATACCAAAGGAAATGCTAAAAAGCGTTTCGATGAGTGGGGTAAAATAAAGAGGATACTTAAAGTTGGTTAAGTCGATGCGAAATCGGCTCACAAAGGTCCTAGACCGCAAAAGATATCCTACAAGCTATACTGAATGTAAATTTAGTTTTATTTTTTATGTTTAAACATCTATACGGTCAGGGGGGTAAAAATCTATTTCACAATACAATCACAAAAACAGAGTAAGACAAAAACGGTCTGGAGATAAAATGAAGACACTATTTCATTCGGAAGTGTTTGGAGATAATATTAGGGAGCGAATAGCGTTATAAGAACGTGTTGAAAAATGACAAATGAAAAATGAAAAATAAAAATGATATATGAAAAATGAAAGATGAAAAATAAAAAATTAAAAATCAAAATTGAAATATTAAAAATTAAAAATAAAAAATGAAAAACGAAAAACTAAAAATTAACCAGTTGAAATAATAAATAATAACAAATATTTTTGTATTAGCAGAGCAAATACTCATTTCTAATTGAATTTGGGAAGAAAAAGTTTGATGAGATCATTGCTCACTAACGGTACTTTTTTCCACTATATTGTCAAAATGAGTACTTTTCGTTGTTGCATTTCTATAAATCCATCAGTTGTTTGGAGATAATTGAAGGATTCGGACGAGTTTTTTATTTTGGAATATCAACGCCGTTAGTTCGAATATTTTTGACTATACCACGTCCAAAAAATTTAACAGTTATTGAAAATGGAAAGATAATTGCATTAAAATCTGAGGGCATTGGTGTTCGCGAAATTTCTCGAAGAATTGGTCGAAGTCATGGAGTTGTTGGCTCTTTCTTGCGTAGTCCATACGGCTACGGCTGTGCAAAACGTTGCGGCAGAAAAAAAAAGCTAGATGGTCGTGACGAACGAAAAATTTATAAGGAAGCAAGCAACAGCACTTGCTGCACTTTGCGCAGTTAACGTATGCCGACAAATAGTGTGGAGAGCTCTTAAACGAAATCCCAACATCATCCGAGCCAAAATGATGAAAGCTCCGCGGCCGTTAAAGAGACATATTGATGTATGAATGAAATTCGCAGAAGAATGAATCGGAACAGACTGGAGCTCGGTAAGCTTATTCTAACTAAATGTTATTTTATGCCTTTTTTTTTTAATAAAGAGAAAAAGTTTAATCTGTATGGTCCAGATGGATTCCATGGATATTGGCATGATGTACGTCGAGAGCCGCGTTTTTTCTCTCGTCGTAAAGTCGGTGGTAGCAGCTTAATGATCTGGGGGGCTACTTCTTCAAATCAAACGCTGGAAATTCAAATAATTTCATCAAATATGAACAGTAAAGAATATGTAAAAGCCTTGCAAAGCAGTCTCCTTAATTTTTTGATTACGAATGCTGAAAATAATTGGAAATACCAACAATGGAACAATCTGGATGCAAATTTTCTAAAATATTTAGTTTTAAGTATGAATAAGAAAATTTTCAAACTAATTCACTGTAAAAGAAAACAAATAAACTATTGATTAACAGTAAATTTTAATTTTCCTTTATTTCTCTTGACTTAGAAGATAGACTGAACTTTGATGGTAAAAACATATCCGAAATTTTTTTAAGAAATAATAAAATTATAAACATCTATTATGGATTTATACTTATGCAATAAACTGTAGATGACGCTTTCTGTTTGATTTTAAAGAATCTTTAATTGCTAGATGTTTACACATCTCCCCTGTGATCGGACTCACATGATTTTTTTATTCGCCCCTGTTCACAAAAAAAAACTCGTAAATGAAAAAATTCTTAAATCTACGATTTTTTTGCTGTTCTCTAATTTCAATAAGAATATTTTTTCTCGTTTTAATTCACATAGAAAAGGCTTTGTGAAATCAAAACAAATGCCCTTTTTTCTACTAAGCAGGTCTTAAGAGATAAAAAAAACTAATTGATATTTAAACTCTAACATGTTTTTTATTGAACCTTGTCATTATTTGAAAAAATTAGACATTAATTTTATGGAAAAAAACGATTTTAAAAAACGTCTACATTTTGCGCTGACTTAAAAAAAACTCGTAATAAGTGGTCGATGCTGTTCTATAACTATAATAAAAACTTTTTATTTACACAATCTATTTTCCATTATAACTTTTTCAGTTATAACATAGATTCTTTATGCACTAATTATTACAAACAAAGGAATTAAAAAAAATTTTTCATCAAATCACATATTTTTATTTTTTTTGCATATGTTCGAAACAGTAGTGATGCCAGTCAAATCCAATTTATTTGAATATCGAAATTTTTTTTGGTGATGCCTAACTTTTTAAAAATAGAAAAGTCATTTTTAATTGAATGAAATTGAAGAACAATAACAATTAAATGAACAAATAAGTTGTTATTTTAAAAGAAAATATTTTTCTTTATACTTTTTCTATAAACTTAAGAAAAAACATGCACAAAATACTTAAAAGTTTTTTGTGAAACTGAATAAAGAACCATATGGCACCTCGGTTTCAAGATAACATATGTTCTTAAATCAAATATATGGTTCTTCACTCAAACATATGTTTCCATTAAATAAATTTATTTATTTTTTTATTTATTACATGTTAATTACATAATATAATTATGGTAACTAATCTAGGGAGAAAAAAGAGTACTAGCAACATTGGCTTTCGACTCTGAAGTTAATAAGTTGGTTTATTTCTGATACTTTATATTAGATTTAGTAGATTATTTTCTAGTAAATATTTACAAATTAATTTAATATTTTTATCACATATATTTTTTAAGAGATCAGTAGGACGGTTTGATCCGAATATTTTTGCTCTGGAGGAATTGAAAGTGACGCACTCATCAAGGAAGTGTGTAACGTTGAGTTGTGTGTTACAGGTTGTACATCGTGGGGCTGTTGTTTTTTCTAATAAATGTTTATGTGAGAATTTGCAGTGTTCGATTCTTAGACGAACTATGGTGTTGGTTTCCTTTCTTGAAGCTGTTTTTGGGTATATTTGTTTTTTCCCAAGAGGATTATATCTTTTATACCTATGTTGATAGTCGGCCCACTTTTGAGCGTAAGACGCCTCCAAATGGTTATATATGGTGTGATGTATGTCGCGGTATTCCCATGGGGGGTATTTTAAAAGGGGTCTGCGTTTTGCTTCTGTAGCTGCTGCATCAGCATACTCATTGCCAAGTATACCTACGTGCGATGGGATCCACATTAGTTTTATTTTTTCTGAATGTATGCTTAGAATATTTCTGATTTGATTTATTAATGGCGAGTCATACAAAGTGTTTTGTGTTGCGAGAACTGTCGAAAGACTATCAGTACATATAATATATTTCATTTTATTTTGAGCAGCAAATTCTGCTGCGATGTATACCGCTAATGCTTCAGCTGTAAATATGGAACATTGATAATCAATGAAACCGGATCTTATCAGATGGCCATCTTGCTGTACTATTGCGAATGTCGTGGAGTCGTGTGACTTGGAGCCGTCAGTAAATATAAAGTTCCAGTTATTACCAAAATAGTAGTCAACTATGCTATTGAATGATTTTTATAGACTATTGGTGGTGTTATAGTTTTGCGAAGATCAACCAAGGATAATATAAAAGATGTATTTCCAAGCGACCAAGGTGGTTCCGATGCTTGTTTCAGCAATATTGGTCTATTTTGTAAATCAAGTTCACGTGAAAAGTTTATGCATCTAACTATAGTAGATTCAAGCCTAGGCAACCTACTGTGATTAATAGCTTTTGATACTTCTTGAAATAATAATTTATTGCGGCAGATAAATAGCTTTGGTATTAATTTATTTGTAAGAAGTGATGTTCGGTCTTCAATGGATGGCATACCAGCCTCAGCCAATATATTTGGAATTGGACTTGTGCGGAATGCCCCAATACTACGGCGAATAGCAGAATGATATGGTGCTTTTATTAATTTGATGTATGATGGCGCACACCATCCGTATATTGGAAGGGCATAATCTATTTTGGAGAGTATAATTGAACGTGTTATATTTATCATTGTCGATACATGTATCATGAAGTTTTTTGATGTAAGATATTTTATAATGTTTAATCTGTAATTTAGTTTTTTTCTCAGCTGTAAACAATGCTCTTTGAAAGTAAAATTTTTGTCAAAGATCACACCCAAGATACGAAGATGATCTACTCGTTTTATTTTTATGTTTTTATACTCAACGTCGAATATAGCGCAGTTTTGTTTATTGCAAATATGTAATAGACTGCATTTTTCTATGGATAGTTTAGCACCTGATATTTGACCCCAATTATCAATGTCTCTCAGAATATTTGAAAAAGTATCTTTCACTTTGTTATTATCTTTGACTTTTGTAAATATTATAGCGTCATCCGCGTCAAGAAACCCAAAATTTCAATTTCATGTGATTTTAAATTCACTCTTATTCAAATAACAACGTTTCAAGAACAGGGCTGATTGATTTTTTATTTTACTTGAAATGTACGAATACTTTTCTCATGAATTTGTTCTTCCTTTTTACCTGCAAATTTCTTAAAAGCAATAAACCTTAAATAAATTTTAAAAAAGCTAAAAATTTATTAGAAACCAAGAAAAATAAGCTTAGTTAATTTAATCTTATCATTATCGTATGGGCGGTCCATATCAAATACCCAATATTTTTATGAAATGTCACCCACCATCTCTGATTTGTATGAAGCTTTACATATTATTGCTAACTACATTATCATTATTATTTAATTTGAAACATAGATTTTTATAACACCTGAACTGACATAGGCTATGATTTCTATATCTCTAAGCCACCAGGAGGCGCTGAAAAGCAATAATCGTTTGAGCAGTTGACACCAAATTTTACTTTAATAGGTAAGAAAATTATCGGTCTAGACCACCTATACGATACTCTAAACGGAAATGAAAAAATTCATATCGGATGGTAAATTTTTATAAGGTCGAAAAATGAACCGATCTTGATCACTTATTTTTTGTAAAAACATACACAAACCAAATTTGAGAAAAATCTGTGCAATATTTTTGTTTTTTTTATAGATTTAAGTGAAGATCGGGATTCAGCTTCATATGAGGGCTATGACCGAGTATTGTCCTATAGGGTTTCTTTTTGGTCTACTGATAAATGGATATAATAAACATACACAAACCCAATTTGACTGAGATCTACAGTGGTGGTCATGTAATTAAAACATAATGGCAACCTCTTGGAATTAAAAATTTGTATGCCCGTTTTCTCAATAGGCGATTATCTTTTATCCCAATGAGAAACTGCCGATTAAAGAAATTTGGTTTTCTCAATGTCTGGTTTGCTTCAATTTTGTAGCAAAGCTAACCTTCATATCAATTTTGAGAGGCATGGCCAACTAAAAATAATTCTGCCAACTTTCATACGTATTTTGAGCGGCATTGCCAACTGAAAATAATGTTTTTTTCGGTACATTGAGAAAACCAAAATTGTTAACCGGCAGTTTATCGTTCCAATAAATTTATGTCCTGGTTAAGTAACAGGCAGTTTGACGATACATTGAGAAAACCGGCATTAATGTTTCTTTTCTAATTTTAACGGCACTTTTCCACAAAAATTTTTTGTTTTATGTCTTTCGCGCCTAATTTCTTAGTTATTTCTCTTCATCATTAATTTTTATTATAAAATAATGCGTTATTTTGCGATAATACGTTCTCCGAAGTGGACACATAATTAAAACATATTCGACTTTGCTTTAATAATTATTAATTTTAAAAATATTTTCAAATTTTTCTCCAAAATATTGCCGGTAAGTGTTAAGAAAGTGTTTTAATGTAAAATTATAGTTTTTTTTTTTTAGATATGGGTAAAGCATCAAGTTGTTCCGAAGAAGAAAGAAAGCTTATAAATAACTTAAAAAACTCCGGTAAAACTTTAATACAAATTTCTAATTTGCTTGGTTGCTCCAGAGGAAAAGTATACAATTCCATCAGATATTTCAATAAATTTGGGACAACAAAAAATGGTCCCAAACCACGAAAAACAAATAAAAGGGAAGACAACATTATAAAAAGAATCTCCCAAGCTGATCCACTTAAAAATTTCAGGCAAATACAGCTTGAAGTGCAGTCATCGCATGAGATTGAAGTTTCTGCTAGAACAATAAGAAGAAGGCGTAATGAAGTTTCTCTCCGTGGGTGCATCGCACAACGTAAACCCTTTGTTTCAAAAAAGAATATAAAATCCAGGCTAGAGTTTGCAAAAGAATATTTGAGACAACCAATAAATTTTTGGAAGAACGTGCTATGGAGTGATGAATCCAAGTTTTGTCGATGGGGATCTGATGGAAAAAGGTATGTGTGTCGTCCCATTAATCTGCAGCATCATCCAAAGTACACCATAAAAGCAATTAAACCCGGTGGTGGTAATGTAATGGTTTGGGGTGCGTTTTCTTGGCACGGAATTGGCCCAATTGTCAGAATTTCTTCAAAAATGGACCAGTATTTATATAAAAATATAATATAAAATACGATGGTACCTTTCGCTGAAGAAAATTTGCCGCTGCTATGGAATTTTATGCACGACAATGATCCTAAACACACTTCACGGCTTGTAAAGCGTTGCTTAGAGGAACAAAGCATAAACGTTTTAAAATGACCAGCTCAGTCGCCTGATCTCAATCCAATTGAGAACTTGTGGAGTGAAGTTGAGAAAAGTTTGAAGGGGAAAAACAGCAAAAACTTAGACGAATTGTGGGAAAATATAGAAGCAGCTTGGAAAGCTATACCCTCTTTAGTTTGCAGGCATTTGGTCGAAAGTATGCCAATTAGATGTCACAATGTGATGAAAAATAAGGGCTATCCTACAAAATATTAAAGGTAAATTTGAAGTTATTTGACGAAATTGGAAAATTATTAGAATTATTGAAACAGTGGTAAATGTTTTAATTATTTGTCCAATTAATTTTGTTATCTTTTTATATATTGAAAATAAAACGAATAATTTACCGTTCTCATGAATGTTTTAATTATATGACCACCACTATATATGATAATTTGGATATTATGTCAATTTAAGTTGATCTCATAGGGGTCATTTGTATAGGGACTAGGTCTGCACATGAACCGATTTTCACCAATTCCAATAGCGTTCATGCAATAGAAGCTTATATACTAAATTCCGTCCAAATACATTCATATTTGCGACCTATAGTTTGATTACAAGGTTTACATGGACACACAGACGGAGAGACGGACATCGCTAAATCGACTCAGAAAAAGATTCTGAGTCGATCGGTATAATAAAAGATCAAATAGGTGTAATATTTTTGGTAGTTACAAATATCAGCACAAAGTCAGTATACCCTGACCACATAGGGTATAAAAATAAAGCCAATTGGTGTTTTATATTCATAAAAAATCTCAAAATCTTAGGTTTTATTTCGAACCTTTTGCAGCTTCCCAGCTGTTTGGTGAAAAAAGTTACAAGCGGTTCTTTAAACCCTTGTTTTTGTTTTGGAAACCACAATAATGTCATGCAATATGAATTTTATAATTTTTTTTAATACTATGGCTACTTAAATGAATGCATTTTTGTTAACTGTGTACTTCTGTTAAGCTGTGGAAAAATTTCCAGATTAAAATATTTATTAATACCTGAAATGTTACAGTTTTTGTAAATATTATTCATTTCCCGCAAGCGATTCCGCGGAACCAAATTAACGCAATATTCATATTTTTAAAATAAAATTATATTTAAAAAAAAGTTTACATCCTAGAACAATAAAACTTCACAGGTCTAATTAGGGCATAAGTGTAAGCAAATTTGCAAAGTTTCATGCAAATCTAAAATAGTGGGTGACATGACCTGGGGATTTCACATGGAATGACTCCGTAGTACGACAGTTTTAATTTTAGGTATACGGATACTTTTTCTAGCAAGTGTACATATATGAGTATACAGTAAATTAAAAAAAAAACAAAAATACAAAAATTTATGCATATTTATGAAGAAGAAAGAAAACAAGTCTTTCGGAATCGGTGCTTTATTTTATTATGGAGAGCTCTTATATAGGAAAGAATCCTAAGAAGTTGAGCGTTTCCCTGTATGAAAAAGCCTTTAGAAGCTGAAATTTTTTCTATGGCAAAAATTTACATTTTATATTTAAAAACAAAGTTTTTGTTAAAACTTTTTCTTTTCTTATGCATATGAGATTTGAATCTCACCGTGACTGTGTGTGAATTTGCGTGACTATTTTAAAATTAATCTTTGGTCACAAGGCTATGGACCAAGTTTCAGATCGATCGGATGAGGGGAAGTGGGGTTTTAATCTCTCTGTGACTGTGCGTGACTACGCGTGACCGTGCGTGACTACCCCAAAATTAATCTGTAGTCACGACAAGGCTCTGGCCCAAGTTTTAGATCAATTGGATTAGGGGGAAAGGGGTTGACCCACGATAGACAGACAAGCAGACAGAGAGTATGAGTTAAAAGAAAGAGTTTTAAAAAAATTTACCTTTTCAAAGAAAATTTACTTTAAAAAAAAAAACTAACTTTTTTAAGAAAATGTAATTTGAAAAAATACTTTTTTAAGGAAAGGAACTTTTTAAGAAAATGTTTTTTTTTTTTTTCTTGAAAAAGTACTTAAAAAAGATGGTTTGTAAAAAAATTACTTTTTAGGAAAAATTGCTTTTTCAAAAGGGTTTTTTTTAAAAGGGTATTTTTTTAGGAAAATGTACTTTTTTTAGAAAAGGTACTTTTGTAAGAAAGGGTACTTTTGTAAGAAAAGGTACTTTTGTGAGAAATGTTAAATTTGTAAGAAAAATGTTAAGAAAAGATACTTTTGTAAAAAAAAAATTACTTTTTTAAGAGGTTATTGTTTTGGAAAATGTACCTACTTTTAAATAAAAGTATTTCTGAATTGTACTATTTTAACAAAAGTTACTTTTTAAGAAACTGCTCTTTCAAAAACTTTACTCTTTTAGAAATTTTTTAAAAAAGTTTTTTGTGTATTATATGAAACAAGTAAGAGTGTTAAATTCGGCTGGGCCGAATCTTTGATACCCTCCACCTTTTTCATTTTCCACTTTTCATTTTTCATTTTCCATTTTCGATTTTTCATTTTTCATTTTCTATTTTTCATTTTTCATTTTCAATTTTCCATTTTTAATTTTTAATTTTTCATTTTTCATTTTCCATTTTTCATTTTTCATTTTCCATATTCCACTTTCGATTTTTCATTTTTCATTTTTAATTTATTAATTTTTCATTTTCCATTTTTAATTTAAAATTTTTCATTTTCCATTTTTCATTTTCCATTTTCGATCTTTCATTTTTCATTTTTAATTTTTAATTTTTCATTTTCCGTTTTTAATTTTTAATTTTTAATTTTTAATTTTTAATTTTTAATTTTTAATTTTTAATTTTTCATTTTTCATTTTCCATTTTTCACTTTCCATTTTCCATTTTTCATTTTTCATTTTCCATTTATCATTTTTCATTTTACATTTTCCATTTTTCAATTTTCAATTTTCATTTTTCATTTTTAGTTTTCCATTTTCCATTTTTAATTTTTCGTTTTCCGTTTTCCATTTTTCATTTTTCATTTTCCATTTTTCAATTTTAATTTTTAATTTTTAATTTTTCATTTTCCATTTTACATTTTTCATTTTTCATTTTACATTTTCCATTTTTCAATTTTCAATTTTCATTTTTCATTTTTAGTTTTCCATTTTCCATTTTTAATTTTTCGTTTTCCGTTTTCCGTTTTTCATTTTTCATTTTCCATTTTTCATTTTCCATTTTTCAATTTTAATTTTTAATTTTTCATTTTACATTTTTCATTTTTCATTTTCCATATTCCATTTTCCATTTTTCATTTTTAATTTTCATTTTCCATTTTGCATTTTTCATTTTTCATGTTCCATTTCCATTTCTCATTATCCATTTTTAATTTTTAATTTTCCATTTTTAATTTTTCATTGTCCATTTTCATTTTCCACTTTTTATTGTTCATTTTTCATTTTACATTTTTCATTTCCGATTTTCAATTTTTTATTTTCATTTTTCATTTTCCATTTTTCATTTTTCATTTTTCATTTTCCATTTTTCATTTTCCATTTTTCATTTTTCATTTTCCATTTTCCATTTTTCATTTTTATTAATTTTTAATTTTTAATATTTAATTTTAATGATAAAAAAATATGTGGTAAAACTTGCTTAGGCCAATGTGACACGTGCACTATTAATTAATATACACACAACTGTAATGACTTGAACAATACGAAGAATTACAACATATACAACATATCTTAAGAAAAACAACAAACACACTGAAAAATTTTATTTTTTCAAGAGTTTTTTCAAAGTTTCATTCATAGCTCGTGAACCCTTTGACCGATTTTGACGATTTTAAATAGCAACTCCTTTGGGATGTTAATAAACGATTTTATACAAAAAAGAACGGTCTAGGTTAGATATTGACGGCATGAGCGTGATTTCCACAGACGGACAGACGGACAGACGGTCATCGGTAAATCAACTTCCCTTGTTATAAGGAATAAGAAAATATATTTTTTTGGGGCCTCAGGAATTTATTTCGATGCGTTACAAACGGAATGACAAACCTATATATACCCTCTGTCACTGAGGTGTGGAGGGTATAAAAAGTACTTATGAAAAACAGCTACTCGTTTACGTAATGCACATTTTTAATCAGTTTTTTTTAAATAGAAACTTTTAAAGAAAAGGTAATTTTTCACGAAAATATACTACTTTAAGAAGAGGATTCTTTATTAGATAAAGACACTTTTTTGAGAAAGTGTACTTTTTTAAGAAAATTTACTTTTTTATGAATAGTATAAAATAGTATATATGAATAGTAATAAAGATACTTAACTTAACTTTATAATGTAAATGTATTTTTTATGAAACGATACTTTTAAAGAGGAGGAAATTTTTGACGAAAATCCTATTTTCATAAAAGGCACTTTTTTAGGAAAAGGTACTTTATTCAAAACCGGTAACATTTTAAGAAAATGTACTTTTTTATCAAAAGGTACTTTTTGAGGAAAAGGAATTTAAGGATAAGTTCTCAGAAACTGAGATTTTAACTATAGGACAAAGTCCTCAGTCTATGGGGAAAATTCTTCAGAATTTAAGGATTTTACTTTAGGAAAAACTACTCAGAATCTCAGAGTTTTTCTAAAGAAGAAAGTCCTCAAAATGTGAATAGTTTTTGTAACAGAAATGCTGTTCAGAATCTAAATGATTTTCTCTTGCAGAGAAAAAAGGCTTTTAAATCTGAAGGAAAGTCTTTACAATCTGAGAGTACTTCTTTTGGACAAAGTCCTCAGAATCTGAGAGTTTTCTAAAGAAAAAATCCTCAGAATCTGAGGGATTCTCTATTGGACAAAATCCTCATAATTTGAGTGTTTTCTATAGGAAAAAGTTCTCAGAATCTTAAAGGCTTTCTAATGGAAAAACTACTCATATCCTCAGAGATTTTCTTTAGGTAAAAGTCCTCCCAGAAAAAGTCCCTCATTAAAATGTTATAGTTTTTCCATGTGAAAAATTTTTAAGTGGTTTTGAATAGGAAAATTATAAACAGAAGCCATCAAAATCGCGTGGTTTTTCAGAAAAGATCTACAGAATCTGAGGGGGCGATCTTTAGAAAAAAAATTCCCGTCAGTTTTTCCTCGGAATCCGAGATTTATTCTAATTAGACAATTCTTTAGAATTTGAGAGTTTTTCTTTAGGAAAAAATCCTCAGAATCTCAAAGGTTTTTTACAGGAAAGACTATTCAGATTCTTAGAGTTTTTCTAAAGGAATAAGTCGCTCAGAATATAAGATTTTTTTATAGCGATAAGCTCTCATGAACTGCGAGTTTTTCTTTATGGGAGTAAATTTGTTAAATGCAATTGGGATCACAATTTTCGCTGAAATTTTCTAGGGTTTTCTAGAAAACATGTCCTGAAATAATGCGTTATGGCAAAAGAAAGCTAGCTCCACAACACTTTCTGTTTTTGGGGATAAATGGACACGGCATAACCGATAACATAACAGATTTAGGAGGTTTAATCCATTATGTTATCTGCCGAATGCAAATTTTTGTTTACAAAAATATACGAAGTCGTTGTCGAATAAATTTACGTGGATCGAGTATAAAATTATTTAAAAAAAGAGAATATTTCGGTTTTCAAGCAGAACAGACGTATTTTGAGTCAGTGAAAAAAACATAAACTCATAAATCAAAAAAGAATATAATAATTTTTGTTCTAATTTGTCAATTTGTTTTATCCTTTTAATAATAAAATGGATACTCCTAATCCTTTATTAGAACATAATTTGCCTCCTGATAAATTGGGAATGATTCAAGAAACGCAATCTTCCTTGGGAAAAAAATGTTTTTGTCAAGCTAAAGGAAAATGTTATTGTATGGCTCCTTTGGAATGCAATAGTCCTGCGGTGAACCCTAGCACATCTGGTCTTACAATTGGAAAATCTTTTATTTTAAATAAAGAAAGAGGAAACAATTCGCAGATAATAAGCAATGTCAAAATAAATGCTGAAGATGAAGTTCCGCAAAAGAATTTAAATAATTTTTTCAATGAAAATCAAGATGCCTTGTTTTATAATTCAAGTGTACTTCAAGATGATAATAGTAAGTTAATGGAATTTGAAAATTCAAATATCTCAAATTCATCTGTAGATGATGAATTTATTGTGATACAAAATAAAAGAAAAAGACCAAATGACGTCGAAATAGATTTGTCTAAAACAAAACCCTATATCAGCAATACAATACTAATACACAGAATAGATTTGCTATCCTAGGTGAATTGAACATCCCAATATTCCTAGAAAAGTTAATATTGATAAAGATAGTCGTAAGATCGATTCAGTCAAAGAAAATTCATTCTGTCCTCCAATTTTTTTGTTTAATGTTAATATTAAATACTTAATTGATCAATTGAACGAAAAAAAATTATTTTTAAAATCATTAACAAAAACAAACACAAAAGTAAAATATATCTCAAAGATCCAGTTGCTCATTCTAAGTTGATGCAACTTTTAAGGGAAAAGAAAATCAAATCCTACTCTTATACTCCTAAGGAATTTAAACGCGTAGGAGTAATTTTACGTGGTTTATACTACAAAACAAATTTGAATGATATAAAAACAGAGTTAGATTCATTAGTTCCTAATACAGTTGATTCGGTAACTAAATTTTCAACAAATTTTTCCAAAAAAAATAATTTTGATACAGGCCTTTTTTTAGTTACTCTTATTTCAGGTAAAAGAGTTAATGAAATTACAGGTTTACGTTTTATTTTTAATCAAAAAATTTCGTGGGAATCACCGAAGGTTAATAAAAAAGAAACTCAATGTTGGCGTTGCCAACAATGGGGCCATATTTCTCCAAATTGTAACAGATCCTACTCTTGTATTAAATGTGATCAAAGTCATGCACCAGGAGAATGTCAATTTATTTCAGATAAGGATAATTTGCCCTTTCGCGTTAATTGTAGTCAGAAAGGTCATCCATCTAATTTTAAGGGTTATCCTGCTTTTAAGAAATATCTTGATATGAAGGAGAGAACTAAAAAAGTTGTTAAGGAAAGAAAAGAAAATGCTTCTATTAATGTTTCCAATGCTCTATTAGTCTCTAATTTTGTTCTACCTAATCGTACATATGCCAGCCAACTTAATAATTCTATTCAAAGTACTTCTAGGAAAGCAAATTATAATACTTCTATTCCAAATTCTTCTACAAAATCCATTAAGATGCCTACTTTTGTTTAAGACTTTTTGAAAATGGCAAAATGTTTATGGGAACCAGAACCACTTTCTTTAGAACAAAAGATGTCACAATTTATGAGTCAGTATAATTCACTTTCAAAAGAAGAGGCCAAGCATCAATGTCAAAGTATTTTAGAAGAAATATATGAAATTTATGAGCCATAATGGATTTAATTTGTTAACTTTCAATGTAAGATCACTTATTGAAGTGAGTCGTAGATTAGATTTGTTAAATATTTTAAATTGCAATATTATTGATATTGCATTTATTCAAGAGACTCATTTAAAGAAAAATCAAACGGTAAATTTAAAAGGTTACTCATTTTATAAGGATAATAGTCCCCAAGGTGTTGGTATAGCGATTAGAAACACATTTATTTGTTCAAGACTAAATATACCAGATGTGGGTTTTCCAAACATTTTTCTTACGATAAAAGTGTTGGTAAATGGTTTAGAAAAAAATTTATTGTTGGGTTGTGTTTATCTTCCATGCAATCACTCTCAATCTAAAATAATTGATGGGCTTTCAATAATAGCAAAATTTTCTCAAAATTACGATGGAGCTTTTATTGGAGGTGATTTTAACGCTAAGAATATTTCTTGGGGTGACACTATTAACAATTCAAATGGTAATAGTTTTTATAATTGGCTTTTAAATTTTTCTAATGATTTTATTCGAATTTCTAATTCTATTTCTTCTTTTCTAAATGGATCTTCGTTTCTTGACCATTTTCTTGTTTCCTCAAATTTAGTTAATTCTTACAATCCAAATTTTAAAATTTTTAGTATTGCTACATTTTCTGATCATTTTCGTCTTAAATTACAAATATTCCTTCCCGACATTGATTTTCTATTGAAGCCTATTCCCACTTTTACCTCATTTAAGAATACTAACTGGACCAATTTTAATAATGGTGTGATTCAGGAGCTCTTAAATAATTTTCCGGATTCGTCAAGAAACTTAGAAAATATTGAAATTGATATCTATGTTGAAAAGTTTACAACAGCGGTTAATGATTTAAGCAATATACACTCGGAGAAGATTAAATTAGAAACCGGAAGATTTTTTGTTTCTGATAACATCAAACACTTGTTCAAAATTAAGAACAGTTGGCAGAAAAATATGAAAAAGATATACAAAAGAACACTTAATCGCAGACAGCCGGATTACGTTTTACTTTCCAAGCAAATTCAGTTAATTAACATTATTATTAAAAGGCAAGTTGAACTTGAACAATCTCATTTGTTTAGTGAGAAAATTAAAAATATTAAGCCAGGGCCAAATGCGCACAAAAAGATATACAACATTATAGGTTACAAAAGAAATAAGTGTTTAAGAAAACTGTCCGTTGACGGTGTTGTTATAGAGGATGAAACTCACAGATTAGTTAAATTAAGTGAACATTTTTTCAAAATTTATAGTGGTTCTGCTCCTATCAGAGATGTTTCGAATGTAGTTGATGTTGTTAACAGAACAATTTCTAGTGGTCAGGAAAATATTTTTTGTTTTAACTCCACTTTTTCTGCTCACAACACCCAAAAGAATTCGAGACTTGTAACCTTAAATGAAGTACTACTTCTAGTTAAAGATATTAATAACAAAATATCTCACGGTTTAAATAATATTTCTAATTTCATTATTAAACAAGTAAGAGTGTTAAATTCGGCTGTGCCGAATCTTTGATACCCTCCACCTCGGTTTGAGTATTGATAATAAATGTAAACAAAATATTGGAAAAATAGGCATGCGTTTCCTATATGCATGCGTTTCCGGTTATATGACATAACTTCTCGTTTAATTTAGTTTTTGCTAATTAAATAGCTCGCCCTAACCTCCATTGCAAAGGTAATGGTTGTGTAGAGTGGCTATATGCATTAAATCGTGCTAATTGGAGATGGCTGTATAGCTTCTTTTAACTGGCCAAATATTTCTTCATTGTGGCCATATAGGTGGGATGGAGTAACAAAATAATAACCAAAAAAAAAAAAGCTCTCTCAACTTTTTTTAAAATATTGCCATATTTTGAAAACATAGAGAATAAATTTATAATAATAAATAATCAAATTAGGGATGAAAAACGCAAAAAACGAAAAGTCCCAAACATTTTAAATAAAATAATTTAATGTTATCTTTATTTTCTGAAAAACATCAAATTTTCATCCAAAAAGAATTGTGAAAATTTATATATAAAAAATAACATTCTCATAAAATTACGTTTACTTGTGTAACAATTTTTATGTTAGCAATTCTTAAATATCATTTGAGGTTTTCTTAAATTCATTGAATTTAAATTAATATCGACAAATCTGTTTTTCTATTTATTTAATTGTCAAAATAAGCGAAAAACACAAAAAAATAGAAAAAAACAAATTACTTCGTGTTTGACAGGATGATTTTATGTTAAAGTTTATTTTTTTTACTAATATTTCTGTTTATTTATTTGAAAATGAAATAATGAATTTAATTTTTTTTTTATATAAAAAAGTTTTTTAATTAAAGCAAAATATTTTCACTATTTCATGATTTTTATTTATGTATGACGACATTTCAATCTAAAAATTTAAGTTTTTATCGATTGAATAAACATCACAAAAATGGTTGTCGTTTAGATAACAACAACAGCTGACTTTAACAATAGCGAATATCGTTTAAAAATTTTACTTATAATTTTGCAATTTTCTTTTTTTTAACGATTCGACTGTCGTTAAAAGAAGTTACTGAATCGCGGTACTGAAAAGTTATTAATATCTCTTGAATGGCAATATTTTTTTTAAATGTAAACATTTTTAAATGTAAACATATTTCTAAATTTAAAATTATTATTTCCGACGTTGTGATATGATTTTCTGAAATTCAATTAATATTTTCTAATTTATAATTGGAAATTTTAATTAAAGTTTTTAAAATTGATATTTTCTTAAATTTGAATGGAATATTTAAAAAGTGCAATTTTGTATTTATGTGAATAATAATGCTTTAGTAATTATAAACAATTTTTAAAAATTAGATGCAATCGCAATCAGATATTTTTTTATAGGTAAAGCAGAATAATAATTCTATATAACTATGTAGAACTGTTTTGTAAGCAAAAAAACTCATTGACGAACTCGGTAACTCTATTTTGTAAAGACAACAAAAAGTTAATATGCCAAACTTATGTTCATATTTGTAAAAGAATAATGAAAAAACGTATGAAATAAAAGACCAGCCCGTGTATACTCTTAACATTGTTCTGTATGATATCTAGTTGAAAATATTAACATTCATGTTAAAATAGAAATAACTATTGCAAAGCTAATTGAACAAACAAAAATTATGGCGCCATCTACTGTGGCATAGTCACGCTGAGCAAAATGAAGTGACACTCTGTTAATGCAAAAGAAATGTATTTTCCCCACAACAAAATACTGCAGAATTTTATGTAAATAAAATAACCGATTTATTTCTAACATGCAGTTACTATGAATATACATACATACATATATATAATATATGTATATTTTTTGTATTATTTAATATGTGTATGTATGTATATTTGAATATTACACACAAAAAATACAACATCAAACGTTATTTTTGTGTTTTTCTCTTTAAATAAATTAATACACAAATTTTTTTGCTAAATTTACATTTGGGCAATTCACAACAGGTGTTGTATATTGTATGTTGTATTGAAATACACAATACAATCATTTGTTGTGAACACTCAGTTGTATTTTCATATTGTAAAACGCTTTCTTTAGTAATTTTCGATCCAACGAGGAAAGATCGCTTCGTCACTTCTGCTATTTTGTATAAGAGAAAACACTTGTCAGTGTTTGCTTTTTGGTCGTGAGATATACCCTGGAGTTTTAGTTACGTACCTCTTGCATTTTAATTTATAATGAAAAAAAAATGTTAAATATTTTGGTTGTTACTGAAAGAGAAAATACATACTAAAAAAATATAAACATTAATTTTTATATAAATAAACTTATCGATGTATTTGCGTTATTTGCATTATTTGCCATATTTTATTTTATAATTATTTATGCTGATAAAATTCTATGTATTTGTTTTTTCTTTTTCATAAAAACTGGCATTCACTTGGAACTGATATGTTATGATACAATATACAACATTTACTAAACACAGCAAATGAAGTTGGATTGTGTATCAGATTTTTCAGTGAAAATTACCAACAACAATTTTACACTATTGTAAAGTGATACACGATACAACAGATACAACGATACATTACGCATTGTGAATTGCCCAATTGTTTTTTTTATTAACAACTAGGTATTTTAGCATTATTTGCTTTAGATGTTGGTGAATTTTTACTCCCTTTATATTAACTCGTGTCTGCTTGTCGAAAAAATTTTGGATCGATTTTAACCACTTTCCCGTGACCCAATCGATCTGAAATTTTGCAGGCATGCTCGTGGCAGTGACGGAAATGATCTAACATATTTTTTTAGTGATGCCAAAACAATGGAAACTTTTAAATTTTTCTACCAGAGTTGATAAAAAAATGTACAAAGGGTTTATTTTTGTTATATTATTACCATAACGACCACAAAAACAACAAGTCCAGCTATGAAAACAATGCAACATTTAGAATAACAACAATAACAATATAGAAATATCATGTTTTTCATTTTTTTTTTTACTTTTTCAGAGATTTCCCTGGACCTGTTCCACCGATTTTAATGATTTTTGAAGTAGAAATCTTCCCATGAATTTGGTGAATCATTCTCACTAAAAATGATCACTGTAGCTGCACTATTGAGGGCGTGATCGCGACAAGAACAACATAGAAAATTATTTTTTTTCAAGACTTTTTTTAGTTCTTCATTCAAATCTCGGGCCCTAATCGACCGATTTAGACGATTTTAAATAGCAAACTTTTCAGGATGTTAATGAATCATTTTTTATGCCAACGAGCACCCTAGCTGCCCGATTGATGCCGTCATCGTGATTTCCACAGACGGACAGACGGACAGACGGACATCGCTATATCAACTCCGGTTGTTATAAGGATCACAAATATATAAATTTTATCGGGTCCAAAATTTTTTTTCTAATTATTACAAACGGAATGACAAACTTATATATGTATACCCTCTGCACACTGGAGTGGAGGGTATAAAAACTACCAATAAAAGCATTTCGAAAATAATTCGTATTCAGAAGAAACCAAACAATTTTGAAATTAATAATTTAAGACCCATTTCATTACTTTCAAATTTAGGCAAGTTGTTTGAAAATGTGTTACGTCAAAAAATGGATTTTGGAATATTAGAGCCATATATTCCAGAATTGCAGTTTGGTTTTAAAAAAGGACATTCTACTCTTGATGCTATGCTGAAATTTGAATTTGATGTTATTAATCATCTTCACATTAAGCATTGCACTGTAGCGGTTTCTTTGGATGTGGGCATTCGACCATGCACATCACTTTGGGATTTTATTTAAAATGATCCAGATTGGTTTTCACTCCTCAATTGTTAAAATTTTTCATAGTTTTTTTTCTAATAGAATGTTTTGTGTCCAATTTAATGGAAATTTATCGGGTTTTGAGAATATTAGTTGTGGTGTTCCACAAGGCTCGATTTTAGCTCCTCACCTATATAATATCTTTATGCATGATTTTCCTCATTTTAATATAAATTCTGTAGGTATTTTATACGCCGATGACTCTTTGCTTTACTCCCACAATGAGTCACCCATTACCGCTTTAAGCCAGGTTTCAAATCACCTCTCAATAGTGAAACAGTTTTATAATGATTGGGGAATTAAAATTAATGCATCAAAATGTGAAGCAATTTGTATTCGCAATGCTTCAGGTAAATGCAGGAACTTTGTTGTTCCTGAAAGTAAGACTTTAAGTCTCTTCCTCGAAGGGACTGCAATTCCATTTAGAGAAAATCTAAAATATCTTGGTATATCATTTAATAAGCTTTTAAAGTTTAATAAGCATGCAAGGCAAGTGATAAAAAAAACATAAAATTATTGCACGTTTTCTAAAATTTTACATAATAAAGATTTACCAATAAAAACAAAATTGTTATTATACAAAACCAGCATAAGACCTGTTTTTTTATGTGGATTCCCAATTTGGTTTAATATATCACCGATAATTGTTAAGGATTTGGAAATTTTAGAGCGTAAAGTTTTAAGGTGCTGTATTGGGAATTATTTTGAATCTTTCTCCAAACGTTTTTCGAATTTTTTTATTTTAATGAATCAAATATTACACCCATTGGCCATTATGTCGGTGATATTTTAAAGAGGTTTATACTAAGAATATCTAATCATGAAAACAAATATGTTAAAGATATTTTTAATTCTCAACGAGACTTTAACTTGACAAATATTAATTATTTGTCTCCTATTGGTTACATGAATGAAGAATGTACTCGCTCTGAGTTATCTGTTTCTTTATGTCCCAATTTTTATAGGAAAAGTACTCCTGGTACTCATAGGGGTTGAATTTGTCCTTTCTAAATTTATTTTCAGTTTTGCGTTTGTTTTTGTTTTTTTTTTTTTCAATTAGTATGTAATGTTAGGTTTAAATTAGTTTTAAGTTTATTTTAAGAGATACACTCTCCTGCTATGTAAGCCCAAAGAGCAAGGGCGTTGAAATTAAAATAGTTTGTTATACAATTTTCACTATATATTGAAAGCATGGCTGCAATTCCACAAATATTGTATTTAAGATATTACACTATAGTCTTAAGTTATCTTTTGTTATTGTTGCTGTATCATTATATTGTAGAAAAAAAGACTCAATAAATTTAAACTTTAAACTTATTTAAAAAAAAAATATTTTCAAAAATTTAAAGTTGCAAAATATTTCATTACTCGAACTATATTGAATGTATTCGAATAATCATAATTAAATTTAAATTCTATCACTCGATATAAGATATAAAATATAAATATAATTGAATTTAAAATTTAATTGTTAAATTCAAAATTTAATTGTTAAATTAAAAACTACTCACCGTTTGTGTATTTACCAAATTGAAGGACGTTTAGGTGTTTGTGACGTTGAGACAGATGGTTGTATGTTGGCGATATGGCCAACGAATTAGAATGATGTTTTATTTAGTTTTTTTTTTTTTTTGCTCGTGATCGATACAAATATAATTTCGTTGATAATCAGAAAGCGGCAGCAACATCGGTTATGGTACTAGACGTTGTTGCTGCTGTTGCTATGTTGTATATTATTGTCAATATCTATGTATGCATGGCTATTTTTCTTTTTTAATTAATAGCAAGACATTTTTATATTGGTGCACTTTGCAACAATGTATTAAAATGATTTATAATGGCGGATGGCGGTGTTGACTTGTACCAGACACTTGACGCCCCGGGACAATGATACACCGCAACTTGTAGTTGTTGTTGTTCTTAGTGAAATAATATTTTGTTAAAACAACTTTGTTAACAAACAGTTTTCATTAATATTTATAGGATATTCACGATTTATGTATTTCATTTAAATGAACACGCGCAACGTTCAGACGGTTTTGGCTAAGATTTCACAAACACGTTTAACTATTTTCAAAATGTTCTTATTAAAAACTATTACATAGTGTTTTATATTTTGCACTTTTGATTTATAATCTGCATGAATTTTTATTTTTTTCTTAATAATGAATCAGTATTTTTGTACACTTTGTAATTGGCTTAAGAGACGGAGGAACACTTAAATTTGTAACATTATTGAATCGAAGCACTTTTTTTTACGTCGCTTCCAATTGAAATTCTTACAATCTGATTTTGATTTCCAGTTTTTATATATCATCTCAACTGTAGACGTTTGCAACGATAATTTTTGATTTTTATCTTTGAAAAATTATTGACAAATTTTCAATGATTGTTACTTAAGTATCGCACAATACATCACAATATCATTATGAATTTTCAACTTGTTTCAGAAAATCTGAAATGAAATATAAATTTAATGTTTTTATTATTTAATTCAATTCAATTTGTGCAAGCTATCTTTAATAAATTAATAACAGATGAATAAATTTAGAATGCATCATTTTTTAACTGACTATCATGCGTGATCTTAGTGGAAGAAAAATAGGTGTGGCCTTAACTAACGTTAGGTAAAAAGTTCAAATCTCTATACAGTACGTGTCACAAGCATATTATCAAAACAACATAGTTGCCGAAAAAATAAAAAACAAAACATTATTTTATTAAGCATTTCAACCATTATGGCCACAAACAGTTCACAAGAGCGTCTGGGTAAATATAATTTGTATGTTAATTTTGATCCAACAAGTCGGGTATATTGCAACATTGTTGCCCCTTGTCAATTGTGCGTATTAACGATAAAGTCTTGGAAAAATGTTAACTATAATTCATTAAGTACACTCCCGTTCCTTAGATTAGGAATTCATATTGACAAAATATATCGCCAACAAAAATCTAAAGCTTTTTCATTAAGATCTAAAAAGGCGAAGAATTATGTTTCTCCCTATTTCTCGAGAGTCATTTCAGACAATATGGAAGTATAGGGCACTAATTCTCGGAAATATAGTGGTTTAAGAAGCAATTCATTTGCTAATTTTTTCAATATCACTAATCTATATCTTATTTCAATTTCCTATGACCCTAATCCATTTACCGGCAGTGTTCATATCGCGGCACACTCATATGAAGTTAATGATGATATATGTATATGTGTTCGTCCCATATAGTGCTTTTAATATGGTGATTTTGGTTGAATTTATTATTGTTTTTATTTTGATCATGCATAGACACGAACATACATACATAAATGTTTTCCTTTACATTCCATTGACGCATCATATTCTGCATTATCGTCATTAGCGTTACCAACTTAGCGCTTTTCACGCTAGATTTGGCGCCTTTTAACTACTCAAACGACGCATTTACTACATTAAAAAAAAATAAACGATTTTCATTCGCCTTTTTGAGTGCTTTAGCGCCTTTTAAATTTTTATTTATTTTTTATTTATTGTATGGATATCATGTTACAGAGTATAATATGTTAAAAGCAAAATTTATGAGATACTATCTTGCGATTTTAAGATATTTCAGCATATAACGGGTGATTTTTTTGAGGTTAGGATTTTCATGCATTAGTATTTGACAGATCACGTGGGATTTCAGACATGGTGTCAAAGAGAAAGATGCTCAGTATGCTTTGACATTTCATCATGAATAGACTTACTAACGAGCAACGCTTGCAAATCATTGAATTTTATTACCAAAATCAGTGTTCGGTTCGAAATGTGTTTCGCGCTTTACGTCCGATTTATGGTCTACATAATCGACCAAGTGAGCAAACAATTAATGCGATTGTGACCAAGTTTCGCACTCAGTTTACTTTATTGGACATTAAACCAACCACACGAATGCGTACAGTGCGTACAGAAGAGAATATTGCGTCTGTTTCTGAGAGTGTTACTGAAGACCGTGAAATGTCGATTCGTCGCCGTTCGCAGCAATTGGGTTTGTGTTATTCGACCACATGGAAGATTTTACGCAAAGATCTTGGTGTAAAACCGTATAAAATACAGCTCGTGCAAGAACTGAAGCCGAACGATCTGCCACAACGTCTAATTTTCAGTGAATGGGCCCTAGAAAAGTTGGCAGAAAATCCGCTTTTTTATCGACAAATTTTGTTCAGCGATGAGGCTCATTTCTGGTTGAATGGCTTCGTAAATAAGCAAAATTGCCGTATTTGGAGTGAAGAGCAACCAGAAGCCGTTCAAGAACTGCCCATGCATCCCGAAAAATGCACTGTTTGGTGTGGTTTGTACGCTGGTGGAATCATTGGACCGTATTTTTTCAAAGATGCTGTTGGACGCAACGTTACGGTGAATGGCGATCGCTATCGTTCGATGCTAACAAACTTTTTGTTGCCAAAAATGGAAGAACTGAACTTGGTTGACATGTGGTTTCAACAAGATGGCACTACATGCCACACAGCTCGCGATTCTATGGCCATTTTGAGGGAAAACTTCGGAGAACAATTCATCTCAAGAAATGGACCGGTAAGTTGGCCACCAAGATCATGCGATTTGACGCCTTTAGACTATTTTTTTGTGGGGCTACGTCAAGTCTAAAGTCTACAGAAATAAGCCAGCAACTATTCCAGCTTTGGAAGACAACATTTCCGAAGAAATTCGGGCTATTCCGGCCGAAATGCTCGAAAAAGTTGCCCAAAATTGGACTTTCCGAATGGACCACCTAAGACGCAGCCGCGGTCAACATTTAAATGAAATTATCTTCAAAAAGTAAATGTCATGGACCAATCTAACGTTTCAAATAAAGAACCGATGAGATTTTGCAAATTTTATGCGTTTTTTTTTTTAAAAAAGTTATCAAGCTCTTAAAAAATCACCCGTTAGATCATAAATAAAACTTAAAAGTATAGAGATATTAAAAAATTTTGTAAAGGAAAAATGATATAAAAAACCCTTGCATATTATCAGGAGGTAAACTGTGCCAGAGGAACATTAAGTCAAATTTTTTGCATGACACTTGGCTGGTTTACAGTAGTAAACTAAAAAGTGTCTTCTGAAAGGTGTTTGATTAAATCGTACTCAGATTTCCTGCATCTGTTTGTAAATGCAAGATTCTGAGTATCTATTACATCTTTAATGGTTTGATGTGAATATCTAATGTGATGGTCACGAGTGCGGTATAGGCGAGAAAGTTTTTAAAATATTTTCAGAACTTTATTCTGCACCACTTGAATTTTCTTTATATGCGTTTTAGCTGCTTTACCCCAAACATTACAACCATAGAGTAGTATTGGTCTAATAACAGTTTTGTATAATTGTTTTTGGGGTTAAGTTGAGCTTTTTTACTGAGCAATGGATATAAAGCTCTAGTGCATTTCGTTGCTTTGTCCGCAATGTGTTCGATATGCTTAGCAAAGGTGGGATAACATTGTTTTCGATTCGAAGTGGAATGGATGGAGCACGTTTTGTTGAAAGGAAACAAAATAAATTGTGTTTTATCTGAGTTAATTTTGATTTTCCAATTTTTTTAATATTTTATACATATTTGTAAGCATTTTCCAAGCTTATGAACTATTACATTTGATAGTTTACCCTTTACAGCCATACCCATATCATCGGCAAATAGTGCTATATCAGTGCCTCTACAAGGACCTAAATCTGATATATAGAGCGAGTACAAGGTTGGGGAAAGCACTGCCCCTTGAGGAACTCCAGCAGGAATATTCCTAGCGGATGATTCGGCATTGTTAATACACACTTTAAGCGTTCTATTTGTTAGAAATGACTTTATTATTTTAACGATATATAGTGGAAAATTATAGCTTTTGAGTTTATAAATCAGCCCATCATGCCAAATGCTATCAAAAGCTTTTTCTACATCCATTAGTACGACACCGGTTGACAATCTGTTCCTTTTATTTCTTTTAATGATATTTTTTAATCTTTTTATTTGGTGCACTGTATAATGTTGTCTTCTGAATCCAAATTGTTCTTTGTTAATTAAGCCATTGTTGTCAATGTAAATATTCATCCTCGAGAGAATTATTTTTTGAAATATTTTGTCTACACAACTCAAGAGGCTTATTGGTCTGTAGCTACTGGGTGATCTTGGGTCTTTCGCTCGTTTATGTATTGCTATAACCTTAGCACATTTAAATGTAGAGGGAAAATAACCAAATTTCAGACAAGCATTAAGTATGTTTTTCAAAAATTCTAATTCAATGTTTGGTAACTTTTTAAGAAATATATTCAAGATACCATCAAAGCCTGGCGCTTTGTTATTTTTCAGTTGCCTCACTTGTAGTCTAACTTCTTCTAGTGTGATAAGATTTTTGGTATCAATGTTTGTGATTTGTTGTAATTCTAGATCATTAACAGTTTTGAGTACTTTTTTATCCGCGCTGTGCTTCATATTAGATGTTAGTTGATGAGCTTTTTCAAATTGATCAGCGATAATTCGAGCTTTGTCAGTATCTAAGTCGAAATTCAGATCATTGTATTTAAGAGTGGATATGTTGTTACACTTTTTGCCTCTAAATGCCTTAGTGAGGCACTAAAACTTTTTTGAACCGATTCTGAGCTTTAAAAGAAACTTATTCCAGTTCTCATTTCTGTCTTTACGAACATTTTCATCGATGAGTTTATTTAGCTGCTTAACCGCAGACTGGAGCGACGTTTTAAGGTTGTTATTATTTGTTCTTTGTGATTGTCGTTTTAACTTGTTTCTCATACGTATACAAAGTTTAGTACTGTCAGATATCTGAAGCAAGTGGTGGGACGAAGTTTTCCTTGGTAGTACTGACTTTGCTCTGTTGATGATATGGTTAAATGTTTTTAGTGCATTTTCTATGTGCTGCATGGACGAAAAATTATTTATATTGACATTAACTTGAGAAAAAGATTGCTCAATACTCTGTTTAAACTGATTCCAGTCTGCGCTTTTAAAATCAAGTCTTGTAGTATCCTCCATAATTGCCTGAGCTTCTATTTTGAAGGTGACAGGACAGTGGTCTGATGGCAAAATACTGTTGTGTGCTAGTAGTGGTGTTATAAATAGATCAGAGTTTGTTAACATCAAATCAATAGTGGCTGGGTGGCCAATAGATCCTTGTGGATAACGCGTGGGCCCAGAAGGGTAGTAAATGAAAAAATTGGAGTTTAATTGTAGATTAAATAAAACATTACGAGCTGTGTTTGAATTTGAACAGTTCCAGCTAGTGTTTCGCGTTCAGATCTCCACAAACAAAAAATTCTTTATCAGAAGGTGTAATTTTGTTGATATCTTCTTTAAATTTGTCATCATATTTTGGAGAATAAACTGATGTAAAAACTAAAGATCTATTTTGAAGAAACAGTTCCACTGACACATTTTCAACCCCCGTTGTCGTGTAACTTGGATAGTTTTTGGATTTAATATTGTTTTTGACGGCAATAGCCACTCCTCCTCCTCGTGTAGTTCTATCTCATATAAAAGTGTTTCACCAAGAAATAGTACATCTATATACTTAGCTTCTAACACTTGTTGTAATTGTATTTTTTTTTTTTTTGATATAGAATTGATGCCTTGCGCATTCCAAAACATGATGCTTAATTGTGAATTAGACTGCATATTTAAGTAGACTAACAATGATGCTAAGTTGATCTAACTTGGATGAACATTTTTTTAATTCTAATGTAGCATTTTTAAATATAGTAAACGAGCTGATCCATTGAAAATAACTCCTTTTGAGATGTGTTATGTTTTAATTGATTTGCGTACGATGTAGTCTCATTCAGGTTTTGAGCAGGTAGACCAGTTGAACTAGATAAATTGGGGAAATTTTGGTGGTCTGTATAAAACAATGGTGTTTCTGCTTGCTTTCTTTGATTAGCAGTGTTTTTATTTGTGGCTCTTCTACGGGCTTCCAAGTAGTTAGCTCTACATGGACAATTTGGGTCATCAGCTTTATGGGCAAAATTAGTATAACCTTTTGAAACGCAATTGAAACATTTAAGATTTTTCCCCCAGGGGTGTTGTTCATTACGCATTTAGTAGAATCATGAGATGAAATGGAACATAAGAAACATATAACTTTTCTGAAACAATTTTCAGTTCCATGACCATATACCCCGCACTTTTTACATTGAGTTGGGCCTTTATTTGAGGCCGATCTTTGATTTTTCCAGGTGATGGAGATGTTTTGTATATATTTGATTTTGTAAAGTATCTTTTTATTGACTTCAGTTCTATTGAATGTAAGTAAATATAGAGCATTATTATTTGAAGACTTTTGGGTAATAATTTTCTTAATTTCTGTACATTTAACACCATGATATTTCAGCAGCTCATCTTTGATTAAATCTGTGGGGATTTTATGTAGACCCTTTAAGACCATTTTGTAAGTTGAGCTGTCATATATTTTATGTGTGTGATATCTAAAATCGATGCTTTTTAAGTCCTGAAGAAGACTAAGGTATTTTTCCATATTGTCGGAAAATATCTTTGTTCCCATTGAGGTTCTTCGGAAGAAATAACCATCACTTCCAATATATTCCAAAACTTTAGAGAGCTCCACTTTAGCGTCTACAACTATTGGTGGCACTTTCTGTGTATTTCTAGCTACAGCTGTGGCGACGGCAGTACTAGTTGACGCATTTGATAGTGTATCAAATTTATTGAAGCTATTAGCCTTTTTTTCTGATTATTCAGATATAAATCAATTGAATTGGTCGTCATAGTCGACCTGAGACCTTTAACTTTTCTTTTTCGTCCCATGTTCACCACAAAGGGTGCACGTGGAAAATATATTATTTGTTAACTTAATAAACAAATGAGTAGGCAAAGCAAAATAACAAAAGGGAGTATATAATATACTGTTTTCATTAGACTCACAATATATGCACTGTTATGAACAATACAACTGCACTTGATGAGATCAAGTAGAAGACTGAGCGCCTTTTAAATACAACAGTTCATGTTAAACAAAATTGTACATATTTGAACAACTTCCCTCCATATTTAAACTTTTTGGTCAAAGAAACTCATAATTGCTCCTGTTCTTCGTCAGTAAGACAAAAATTATATAATAAGATATACAAGTTGATTAACAAAGATTCCGATATGGCAATAAAAATTCTGATGGTACTGTAATCCTCGGTTAATTACCAAGTCAAAATTTACAAGATTTTTGGGTAATTTTACGGGGAAATCATTTAGAGGCAATAAGACGAATACTTTTAAATCAGTGAAGGCCATACCAAGCACGCTGGTGCTCGGCTTCTTATGTATTCTTCATGTATACAACCGAACGAAAACAAAATTAGTCACCATTCAGTCTTATGAAAGCTTTTGAACAAAGCAGGTCTACGTCGCATTGGCTTTTGAAATTCATATATATATATATATTTTTTAAAGGTACACAGAGAATATTTACAGCAATACACAATTTTTTTGTTTTATTAAAGATGTTATTTTAGAAATAGATTTTTAATAAAAACAAAGCAATATGTTGGATGAAAAATGGGAAAGTAGTTTCTACTTTTGTTTAAACGCGCTAATGGTGTGTAACAATGTATTAAAATTAAATAAGGCATTTAACCTTAAACGCCATTAAAGAAGCTGTCACCCTGAACTTCTTTTAGTTGTCGAAAACGAAAGAAAAAAATTACTATTAAAACTAAAAGATAATTTAGAAATATAATATAATTACATTTTAAACGGTAATACCTCTGAATGCGGAAGAATGAAGGCCACGTACACCATTGCTTTGGTCTTGGCAAAAAAGCGCGATGATGGTATTTTCGATAATGAACTCAACTATTTTCCAATTTAGTCATTCATATAAACATTCATACAAAATCTACACAAACCAATCTAATATCAGCATTGTGTTACGTCCATGGATTTCGATCAGTGTAGTACAACTAACACATGCTCATAAACACTACTACTAACTCAATTCTCTCGATGGCCACCACTGTATTAAATAAATCAAAAAGGCAATTATCCGAATATTATCCGTATGTACAACAGGGTTATAAAAATAACTTAAAAATTTTATTAAATAAAAATAATTCATATGTGTGTTTGGTATGTTCCCACAGAGTTACACAAAAATAATATTAGACGTTGTTTTTGAAATTTATTTCCTTTGACTGGAGTACCCTTTTCGAGCTAATGTTCCACTTGGCACAACTTTATAAAAAAAAGGCCACTCTGATCAGCATTAAATATATTTTCAGGAGTATAATTTTGAAGAATAGAAGAAAAATTGCTACTTTCCAGAAAATTTCGGGCACATATACGATCATTTTCATTACTTTTTCCATTTATCTTTGTGTATTTTATGTTTTCTCTCTTCTGTCACCTCCACAACCAAAATCTGAATTAATTTTTATAACAAACTCCTTTGCTTTATTATTTACCAATTACCTAGTAATTTTTTTTTTAAGCCTAGTTCTGCGAAGCCGAGTGGCTTGTCTGAAGATTCCAATTTTTGGCTAGTTTTTTTTTTTTTTTTTTTTAATTTTTAAATTTTTTTTTTTTTTTTTTTTTTTTTTTGCAGCGACAGACCAAATCCTCTGGTGGGAATCGAACCCACGACCCCCGCATGATAGGCGCTCACGCTACCTACTCACCTACCGGGGCGCCCAATGTCAGCATTATTACGGCGTAGGTATCTGGTTAAACCATACGTGAGCCCACAACTACTTTGGATAACACAGTGCAACACGAAACACTATAAACATACATATACGGACACCACTACGTGATAAAAGATAAAAAAAAGACCCGTGTCTCCCAGTTTTGCCCCAAGTCATGTACTTTTTTATGGGCCCCAAAAGATTTGGGGCCTCGGTGTCATTTTTGCAAAAAATTGATCATTTTCTCAGGCTCATATCGGAATTTTGATTTACTCTCTGAGGCAAAGTTGTAACTCTTGTCATAAAGAACAAACATTATGAACATATAAAATCAAAAATGATTTCCAACGTTAGAGTGGATGCACATAATTTCATTAACTCCTGTCTCTTTCAAGCTCAATGCACATCTTTATTCAGATAATAGGTTTCCTGAAGCTGAAAAAATGCGTTCCGAGGATGTGTGTTGCTAAAAATAATTTTCTTGTAATTCCCACCAAGTACAGACATTAAAGTCTGTGGTATTCGCAACCTTTGTATTTTTATAAAATTGAAGCTCCTGGATAATAACTTCATTGTGATCAAGATCAAAATCGCAAAAAACTTTAAAAAATTAGATTTTTTAAACTTTTTTCCCCTTTTCAGGTCCATAGCTAGCAAATCGTTCAAAATTCAAGGAAACAATCAACTACAAAAATGTACCTAATAATACACGCGATCATGCACCGACCGCAGCAGCACAGGCAAAGCAGTAAGCTCAGCACACGCATCAAGGGACGTAGCAGACAATATAACAGCGACACGACGCACAGTGGACCATATTTTGAGAAGGCGGCCAAAAATCATTTTTTTTTCCGAAATTTAAAAAAAAAAAAATTTAAAAAGGTCCAAATTTTCCGAAAATCTCCTACTTAATAGAGCATAACTCCTGCCAGTCAAAAGCAGTCAGAAAAAAATCTTGCACTTTTCTATAGTCCGAACCCTCCCATATACTCCTATACCCCATCATACACCCGCCAGTTTTCGCCCGTGTGCGCAAGAACAATTTTTCTGACCCAAGGTTAGATATTTTCTGCAAAATTTATGAATAAAAAAGTTGTCCACTAGGATATATTAAGTTTGAGGTGATGTTTGTAACTGCCAAAAATATTGGACTATCCATCTTTTATTATATGGATCGACTCAAAAACACTTTCTGAGTCGATTAAACGATATCCGTCCGTCCGTCTGAGTGTTATGAATACAAAAGTTGGTCGTACCGGTGCACCGCGGTGTAATTTTTTGCGTGTCGGTAGAGTTGTCAGGAGTTGTTATATACTTATAAAAAAAGTTGAGATATAATGCGCTTAATTGTTACAGGTACATTTACATAGGTATCTTTCAAAAACATTAATAGTCAGAATTAGAGTTATATAGTTTAAATACCTGAGAAAATGGGAAACAATTTAAATAACAGGTAAATGGTAAAAAAAAAACTATTGCGACATAGCCCTTTAAGATATGAGCAGGTATGCTTTTTCATGATTCTAAAAGTGGTAATAAAATATAAAAATTTTTATTTTACATAATTGCAAGAAAGAGTATTTATAATAATGTTTCCACAATTATTATTCATTACAATTTGTGCAATGGTTAAGTACTGTTACATAGATCTGGCAGATATTTATTTTCAACGAAATGATGTAGACGATGTAATTTTGCACATAGTGAGCAACGACTTCTTTAAGAATTGTAACCTAGAAGACATTGAAATGCACACAGGAAAAATTACTAATTTTGCATCGAATTTGAAAAGACGGTACATTGAATGCTCTCATAGCAAGGCAAAGATGTACAAACGTTACCAAGACTGGGTAATAAAGGAACTTATTTTTGAGAGTGCATCTACAACTGCCAACGAAAGTGGAAAAAAGGGTCGACCGGCAAAACCAATTGACGGATGTAGTGAAAGATCTCGAAGGCGCAAGCTGGAGAATATCAATGAAGAAATTTCTCAAAGAATTATTAAAAAAAATAAAATTTAAATAATTGAAAAAATAGTAGAAGCGAGCCCAAGGCGCACAAAGAGGATTTTAAAAAGCATTCCTACACCAACTGAAGATAAGAAATTTACGCCGGAAGAAGCGTTCGCCCTATTTTTGGATTTGAAATTGGCCAAAAATCAATATAAGGAATTGCGGAAGCGAACCAATGAAAAGAATTGTGGGATTTTTCCAGAGTATCGAGATTTAGTTTCTGCCAAAAAAGAATGCTTACCTTCACAATCTGCTATTAGTGTCACTTCAATATCAGCAGAAATAAAATTACAAGATCTCCTTGAACATACTGCAGAATGATTGCTAAATACGCTTGATACTGATCAATTAGAAAAAATTGGTAATGGCAGCATTACTTTAATTTCTAAATGGGGATGTGATTCATCCTCTGGTCAGAAACAATACAAGCAATTTAATGCCGAAAATTCATCAGATGCTAATTTATTTATGGTATCTTTCGTTCCATTGCGCTTAACAAAAAGGTATAGCGTCTTAGAGCCGTCAACTAGTAGAGCAACAGAAATTGATATATGGAAAAATGAAATTCCTTCTTCAACAAAGTATTGCAGACCAATAAAATTTGCATTCAAAAAGGAAACCAAAGATGTCATAACTGAAGAAGTTCAAAAAATAAAAGATCAAATTAAGGAACTTCAACCAGTAATATTTAAATTTGATGACCAAGACATTGAAGTACATTTTAAAATGTGTCTCACAATGATTGATGGAAAAGTTGCACAAGCTTTAACTGGAACAAAGTCAACGTCAAGCTGCATTATATGCCAAAAGACATCAAGTCAATTAAGCCAACCCCCACCAGAAGACGATAGTTTTAAGGAAGCCTACGAACTTGGAATGTCCCCTCTTCATGCTAGAATACGTTTCATGGAGCATATTCTTAAATTGGGTTATGATTTGGAATTTGGTCCGTTAGGCGAAACAGTGAGAAAAAACAAAGAAAATGAAGGAAAAAGAAAGCAAAAAAAAAAACAAATTCAACGAAAATATCTACAGCTAGGCCTCGTAATCGACCAACCAAAATAAGGGGAATGAAACACAAATGATGGAAATACTGCAAGGAGATTTTTTTCTGATCCGGAAACTGCAGCATCTATCACAGGTGTAGATCATGAATTAATAAGACGATTCAAAATCATATTACAATTTCTAGCATGCAGCAGAAAGATAAATGCAAAAAAATTTGGAGAGTACGCCAATAAAACAGCTATACTTTATAATGAAAAATACTCTTGGAGATATATGCCATCCACAGTTCATTAAATTTTGTACAATGGGGAACAAATAATTCAAAACAATATGCTACCAATAGGAGATCTATCTAAAGAAGCGCAAGAAAAAAGGTACAAAGACTACAGATTCCTTCGCGAGCACAACACAAGGAAAATGTCCAGATGTTGTACTAATAAAGACCTTATCACTATTTTGTTGTGCACTTCAGATCCATATATGTCCAACATTCGTCAAAAATGGAAAACTACCTCTATTGAATAAGACGAACAAGCTAAACAACTTCTAGAAAATGAAAATCAAGGCTATTTAGAAGAAATTTTTACTAAAATTGGTTGATTTAAAGTACTTTTTCATTACACTAACAATAAGTTACACTTTTTTTATATAGTTAAAAAATTTTCTTGATTTAAATATTAAATTTACAATAAAAATTGTTATATTTCATAAATTTACCATAAAAATTGATATAGAAATATTTAAAAAGACAATAAAAAAAAATTTAACTAAAGCAAAAACATACGAGTTTTTCATTGAAACTTCTCTATCTTGAACCAATATAAGGTAACTTTTACGTTCACTGCTTAATAAATTATATTTTAACTCGAGATCTTTCAAAAAAAAAACAACCTTTGGCCCTTGTGCACATTAGGACTAAAAAGTTTACGGGGGCCAAAGTTTGACATTTTCTGAAAAAATTAACTTAACAAATTGTTAAAAAGTATTAGTTGTAAAATTAACTGAAAAAATAAGACATTATATTAAAAAAACCTTTTTATACCTTTTAACACTTCACTTTTGTACTAAAATTCAACTACAAATGAAAATGTATTTTAAACCCTCCGTAACTTTTTTTATTTTCGGTCGAGAATTACGTTTTATAGCAAAACTTAAAGGCTATAGTCTCACCTACCAAACAAAGAAAACCGCATATCAAAATTCCAATCCAATCAAAAGTTATAGATTTTTGACCGCCTTCTCGTCAAATGGTCCACTGTGCGGCGTACCACAAACGGCAAGCTGAATTTCAGAGCCTCTACACTCTAAGTGATGACAATTCGTTCGCTTACTGTGACGATATAAAAGCTTTGGTGGTAAAAATGGGAATGAACTACATCGCTAGTGACTGGAGATTATTTATTGATGGTTCTGTTTCAAGCTTGAAAGCAGTGTTGCTGCATGTGTCGAACCGAAAACCTTCCATTCCGCTAGCAATGGGTATTAATATGGAATAAAGCTATGAAACATTAAAAGATATTATGAAAAAAATAAAATACTACGAAAATAAATGGAAGATTTGCTGTGATTTGAAGGTCATCAACATTTTGCAAGGGATCATCGATAAGGGCGGCTTGCCAAAATTCTTTTGTTTTCTTTGTAATTGGGATTCGCGCTCACCTCTGAATCAATTCCAATGTAATTCGTGAAGACCAAGAGGAAGTGTGGAGGAACAAATGAAACAACATAGACTGAAGAATGCACCTTTAATTGACAATACTCAAGACATCTTGCTGCCACCGCTCCACATAAAATTGGGAATTGTTAAAAAATTCATCGAAGTGGCCATTGTAAATTATCCAAACGCATTCGACTATTTGAAAAGCGTTTTCCCAAAGTGTAGCGATGACAAAATTAAAAAAGGTATTGTAGTAAATTTAAAACGAATTTTTGTTCAGCTCATTGTACTATTCACACTGTGTTAATGTTTTCTTTTCTGTCTTAATTTTTTGTCTTCATTTAACAGGCGTACATAATGGCCCTGACATTAGAAAGCTACTCAAGAACAAATTTGATTCATCGCTAGATGAAAATCATTCGATGGCATGGATTTACCTTCAGCGTGTATGCACCAGAGTCTTGGGAGTGGATCGGAAGCAAGAGAATGGGTGAAAGAAATGCTGTATTATTTTGAGAAAATCGGCACATCGATGACATTAAAGCTGCATTTTCTTCATTTTCACTATGACGATTTTATCAAACAACTCCCTACCGAATCCGATGAGCAAGGAGAACGGTTTCACCAAACCACAATGCCCATGGAAAACCGATACAAAGGCAAAAAACTCGACGCATTGCTTGCAAAGGTAATATCAATTTTATTGATACATTGCCTTGCATTCCTTTTTTGATTTCTTTTCCAATTCATTTCAGGTATGTTGGTGGAGTCACAAGATCACCCTGTATGATGTTAATGAAGTATTTGAAGAAGAAAAAGCTGATGATGGAGGGCAGTCTGGAAGCAACGTGCCTGTAGGCACCAAAGTTCTGAATCAGAGTCAGATTCGGACGACTGGGACGACGATTTGGATCCACAACTTAATAGAGTGCGATTTGCAAGTCCAGGTCTATCAACATTATAAACATAATACGAATATATTTTTTTTATTATTTTTGTAATAGATAGCATAGTATCTCAATGTCGAAGTAACAAAAAACAAATGAAATTAAAAAATTTTTGGGAAATTTTTCACTTTTGCTGCTACCTACCTAATAATATTTCCTAGGAAGTTCATATGTTCTAGAAATTTGTTTCTCATTTTAACGTTTGAGACGACGCTGTACAATATTCAAAAAACTATATTTATAAAGGGTCCGCCAAATAACTTTTTTTTTTTTGAAAATGCTATAAAAAAAAACTACTGAATATTATCTCAATTTTTTTTTTTTATTTGAAAGTACAATCCTTCCGGTTAATAATGGAAAATAATTTCATTCAAATGGCTGCCTCGGGTGGCCATGCAGTAGTCTACACGATCGGTCCAATTTTTAAGCACATCGATTGTGTGCAGCTGTATTTCACCAATGGCTTCACGAATATTGTCCTTTACAGCGTCAATTGTCTCTGGCTTGTTGGCGTAACACTTATCTTTGAGGGCACCCCACAAATAATAGTCCAACGGTGTCAAATCGCAGCTCCGAGGTGGCCAAACGACATCAGCTCTGCGGCTGATAATACAATCTTCAAAAACAGAGCGCAAAACATCGAGTGTAGCTTCGGCTGTGTGGCACGTAGCTTCGTCCTGTTGAAACCAAATGTTGCCAATATCCTCCTCTTCAATTTTTGTGAAGAAAAATTCGTTCAACATGGCCCGATAACGATCGCTTTTGACTGTAACGGCCGCTCTTTGCTCATTTTCGAAGAAAAATGGCCCAATTATGCCTCTGGACCAAAATCCGCACCAAACAGTGACTCGTTTTGGGTGTATCGGTTTTTCAATGTATGCGTGCGGGTTTCCTGTGCCCCAAATGCGACAATTTTGCTTGTTTACATACCCGCCAAGATCAAAATGAGCTTCATCTGAAAAGATGATTTTTTTTTGGCAGAATCGGCATCTTCTGTAAGTCGATCGCAGGCCCACTTAGCGAAGCGAAAACGCATTGGATGGTCAGTTGGCTTCAACTCCTGAACCAATTGGACTTTGTATGGCGTCATACCAAGGTCTTTATGCCAAATTCGTCTCAATGATGCCTCCGAAATGTTCAATTCTTGAGAACGACGGTGAATTGATGTTGATGGCGCTTCACGCACACTTTCTGCCACAGCAGCAATATTCTCGGGTGTACGCACTGTTTTTGGCTTTTCGCGCTTTGGTTTATCGATGAGGATGCCAGTTTCTTTCACTTTTTTCACAAGATAACGAACATACGGAGCTGACGGTTCTTCTCTTCTTCCAAAATCCGTATTCAATTTTCGCACACATTCTGCAACATTACCATGATTTTCAAAGTAATGTCGCAATATTTCCCAGCGTTGTTCAAGCGTATACACAACCATATTCGTTCAGCGGAAGGATAAAACTAATAATCTGTCAAATCAGACATGAGCTAAGTGTTACCATTCACGAAATAAGCACTAGTTTGTCAGGAGTACTAAAAGTGAATCTAACATTCGAAGATCAAAATGCGGACCAAACAAAACTTTTTTCGACTTGTATCGGTTATTAGAAAGTTTAACGAATAGGATAATTGCACCTACGAGTAAATTTTATAATTTGTAGGATAGGATCGATCATGTACTTAATGGGATTTATTTTTTAGGTTGTTCTTTGAAAATTCTGACAAATAGTTAATCAAACAAAAGTTAATTGAGTTCACAAAATCTGTTATTTAAATTGCCATCTAATTTTACAACAATAAAATAAGTTTTTTGAAAATTACTTTCATTCTAATTTAGCGCCTTTTAGCGCTTTTTGGGGTATAATTTTGCGCTTTTTGCTTACAAAAAGTTGACATCGCTGATCGGCATCGTGCTACATATTTATATCGTATTATCTGGTAAACCACTTCTTTAATAATTATTATATTGTTATTTATGTTCTTACGAAGGTAAATTTAGAAGTAACTGAAATATATATCTGCCTCAAGCTCAGACGCTACTAGCGAGAAAAGTAGGCTGACACTCGCAGTTCCCAACGGACATATGTATAAGTTATAGAAAAACATGTACATTAGGGATTTGCCTGGCATGATTGAATAGTCCATGGGAAAATATAAAAAATAGCGTTTTATCTTTTTCGGAATCGTTAAAAATGATTCCGAACCAAATGCGATGAAGTTTGGAATTCAATTTCAATAAAACATTTGATGAACCAGTAAAAAAGATAAGAACCCGTCCAAAATTTAAATTCTGTTTATCATCAATATCTGAAGAAGATCAACTTGAATCAACTTGAACTTGTACTGTCGTTAAATCCAGCTGAAGAAGAACTGGCTAAAACATTAAAAAATGAAGATTGGTGCCTTCACGTCGATGGGAGGAAGCTTTCCAATTAAAATAAAAATACGACTTGGACTTGATAGAGGAAAATCGCTTTATATATTTAACGGTATCAAAGATACGTTGGAGAGGTTTGATTTGTGGAAATATATCAAAAATTATAGTTTGAGACACGACTAGTGTACCGGAAACAAAAATGGCGTTATAAGGTTACTCAAAAACAACTTCGAGTAAATTTTTATGCCACCACGAGAATATGTTGGTTGCTAGAGCCACATCCTGGATGTGAACTCATCATGGATGAGATCTTAGGTGGATTTTAAGCTACAAAATAAGTACATACATCTCAAAAATAGCTTTAATCAAAACGATGTTGTTATTAAATGTATGGACATTAGACTGGTCACAGCTTGTATGGGTTTTTTTTTAGTTCTTAATATTTTTGCTCTCCAAAATATGACGTTTGCTGCCATAAATGCTGTCATAATTTTTTAGCTCGATCCAACGTTGCCTAGTAGGTCCTAAATTACCCGAAGTGTATTTATATGGGGAAAATGTGACTTTTTTTCAGATTTTACGAAAATTTCGTTCTACAGTTTAATATTTTCGACAAGTTGTTATATTAATCGATTTCAGAATTTAATAGTCTTTTCGAAATGCTATATAACTACAAAATCGAATAAAAAGTCGCTAAGAAATAGCAAATGCCCCAGACCACTTTTGTGCCAAAAAGCCCTAGCTTATGAAATTTGATGGCAGTTTCTTCAACTTTGATAAATTGATTAAAGCAATAGATTTTTTTTGGTCTCTATACTTATAAGTACTTAACTATGAAGTATTGTTTTATTGTCGCGTTGTTAACATATTGCGTAATGAGACCGATATGAAGTAATTTTTTCTATAAAATTTTGAAAAGTCCTTTTTCAAGTTTTAAAAAATTTTCTTAAACAAAATTTTATAAAATGGATCCAGAACTTTAAGCTTTATTAAATACATGTTAGAGTTTAACTGTGTGAATTTTTAGCTAAATCCCTCAACTAAAATTTTTTTTAAAAAGATTTATTTTTTGTGGACTTCGAGAAAAACGCTAATTTTGTGAAATATTTAGTAAATGTACTCTTTCAAAATACTTTGTATCAAGAATTAAACAGTTTTATACTTTTAAATGTTATATTTTTATCTTAATAGCCAAGGGCTTGGGAAAAAAAATAATATGACCCCATTAACCCTTTTGGATTGGGGTCACATATGACCCCAAGCTAATAAAAGACAATTTATTCAAAAAATTCAAATATTTTGTAAGTGCTGTTGAATTTTTAAATGTGACGCTTAAAATATAACATCCAAATGTGCAAGTCTTCCGTGCTAAAAATTTGGATTAAATCGAACAACGTTAACCCATACCTTGCCGAGGCCAAATTTTGTCATATTTTAACGACAAGTCTAATGGACATTAAGGTAAGGTTTTAAAACCTGTTTTTTGCATTCCTCTTTCTGAATGTACAACATGTCGGAAGTGTTGTGTCAAAATTTCAAGTAAATCGGAGCAAAACTTAAGAAGATACAGCATTTCCAGCGACCGGCCTCATACGGTATCTAAGTATGTATATATATAAAAAGGAATGTGTGTTTGTTTATTTGTTTATTTGTTTGTTTGTTTGTTTGTTTGTACCTTATAGGAGACCAAACCTCTTGACCGAACTTCCTGAAATTTTCACAGCATTTAACTGGGACTCTGGCATGATTAATAGGGTACTTTTTTTCGACCACGCCCACTTTTTTTAAATTATGTAATTGCTCCCATATAGTTTTTAACAGATTTACTTCAAATTGCATACACATTATACTCCAGGCGAGGTAGAAATAAACATTTCATACGCCATGCCCCCTTTCACGGCCCTTTTCACGCCAAATTTTGTTTCAAAGTTTTAAACTTTTGTTCTCTGTACAAATTTGTTCCTTCCAACGGATTTTTTTTATTTGGTAATATATTGCTCTTAATACTGTTAACGTCGCCATATAACTATGAACCACGTCCACTTCACCGCCCCCTTTTTTTAATTCAGATAATTACTTATACCACTAACAATGTTTGCTATACAAAATACTTTTTTTGTAATATGTATTTACCTAAAGTTTTATACATTTTTTATCTCCAGGTAAGGAGACAGAAGAAAAGTGGGCGGGACCACGCCCCTTTTTAGAAAAAAAAAATCGTAATATCTTCCAAACTACTGGAAGGATCGTCATGAAATTTTCACAAAAGGATATTTTTGCGAAATAATAAGTCCTTAACTATATAAAGTTGTTAGTGACCAAAGGGGTGTGGTCCCGCCCATATAACCCAAAATTTTAAATCGTCATATCTCGGCCATTTTTTAACCTACGGCGATGATATTTGGTATATATCGTATTGAAATTAATAGAAACACAAATACAAGAAAACTGGGGGGGACCACACCCTTTTTTGAAAAATTAACATCCATAATAACTTCTATTAAGCCCTTGACTACATAAAGTTGTTAGTGCAATAATTAATTCTAAATTAAATAAATAATATTTTGTTAATGTATAAATATTTTTTTTTTTTTTTATTTTATAACGATGAGGGGTAGCAAAGCTCACCGGGTTCAGCTAGTATCGTATATAAATCAGTTTTTAAGAAACTTTAAATCGATTTTCTCGCAAATAAATGTTCGAAGCCCGATTCTTTTGAAATTTTATATACTATATCTATACATAAATCATCAGGTAACCATGAAGAATTTTTTTTTTATTTTCCATTCTCTTCCCCATTTTTTAACAACAAATTCCCGAAATTTTATAGCAAAAATCGTGTTTTTCACTTCAAAATGCTGCAAAAAAAATTGAAAAAACTCTTCGTCACTACCTCAGGAAACATGTCACCATTTAAACGCATTTCGATTTTTTTTTCTTTCACATGATCCGGTAACGAGTTAACGATGTTCACCGCAAAATAACAACGCCTCCGGAGATTCGCTGTCACGGACTTATTTATTAAAATTTTTAATTGAAAATTTTTTCAAAGATTCTTCAAATGTTATGCTATAATGTGTATATGATATAAATAATCGAACATTATTCATATCTTCAAAAAAGAATTATGAAAATACGACTTTTATCAACTTTTAAAACCTTAACCCCCTTAAGTGGAGTGATGCTATGCAATTTTTTTTGAATTCGGTAAAGAATGCAGACATTATAAGGAAAATGGAAGGTTTCCATTCACTAACTTTATTGCCACCAATGAGTAATGCCCGATTGAATTCCAGAGCAGTATTTGGCATCTTGGCATTTATTCTTCTTCCAAATTATGGGAAAAACTTCTCTCTATCTAATGGTAGGATGTATGGTTTTTTGGATCACTGTTTCCGTACAAATAAATTTTCATCATTAAAAAATGCTCTTACACCATTTAAAAAGCCTCAAGAATGTTTTTACGGCACTGGGTGCAAGAACCGTCTGCAATTAATAGATGCGCCGTCTATATGTGCAAAACGAGCTGTAAAAATAGAGCGTGATTTGTTTCCGCTATTCAAATCAACGCGAACACTAAGCTTAAAATTTATATCTTTTAACACCTAATTTGTACTTTTCTTTTATTAATATTGTTATATTGTTTTAAAATTGTTTTAAATCTGGAAAGGGATTTCTGAAATCGCATGCAGAAGGTGTTTGTTTCAAACTGACCTATCAGTACAATATCCCCATAGCTTAGTGCCTGGGAAATTTTTAGTCAAAAAATTTATATCCCTAATGTACATACTCGTATCAATTAAATCAACTATTTTTTTAAAAAGGTCTTTTGAGGCGATTTGGAAATAACACGGTCCACAATAAAGAAAAAAGACTCCTTTTGCACTCCTTTTGTTTTGACAAATAATAAAGAATTAAAGTCAAAAATTGTGTATAATAAAATGAATAAAAAATCAAAAAAAAAAAAAAAAAGAAATAATATAATAAAATTAGTTGTAAGGCGCCTAGTCGCCAGTTGACAAAGAATAGGGAAATACTTCTTCAAAAAAGGCGTATTTTTTAACAAAAGATATTTTTTTAAGAAAATTAAATTTTTAAGAAAATGTACCTTTTAAAAAAGATACTTCTTAAAAACAGGTACCTTTTTAAGAAATTTTAAATTTTTAAAGGAAATTTACTTATTTTAAGAAATGGAACTTAAAAAAATAGTTTTTTAAGAAAGGTACTATTTAAGGAAAAATACTTTTATAAGAAGAGGATATTTTTAAGAGAAGCTCCTTTTTTTAAGAAAAGACATTTTTGAAAAAAAAACATTAGTTTTTTAAGAAAATTTACTTTTTTAAAAAGGATACTTTCAAAAAACGGTATTTTTTTAAAATATAGTACTTTTTTAGGAAAAATTTCTTTTTTTAAACAAGGGTACTTTTTTAGGAAAATGTACATTTCTTAAGAATTTGCTTTTTAAAAAAGGTACTTTTTTAAGAAAATTCACGGTTTTTTAGAAAATTTACCTGTTTTGAAAAAGGAACTTTAAAAAATACTCTTTTTAAGGAAAGGTACTATTTAAGAAAAAATACTTTTGAAAAAACAGGAACTTTTTAAGAAACTTTACTTAAGAGAAGATACTGTTGTAAAAAAAAATACTTTTTCAATAAAGATACTTTTTAAAAAAAAGTTTACTTATTTTATGAGATATAATTTTTTGAAAAACTTAATGATTGAGTTTGAAATTATTCAGGCTCAAAATCAAATGTTTTTACTTTAAATAAAGCAAAAAACATTGGCACATTTGTTTCAATAAATTGATCTATATTCTGCATGCCAGGTTATACAGATGTTTCGGAAAGAGTCACCAACCGTCATCAGTAACCAAAAGCAGTAGATAGTTGGTTTGGTAAAAAGTTAAATTAATATATATTTAAAAATACGGAGGGCACGCCGTTAACGCTAAATGTAACTTTAGCAAAAACAAATTGTTTTTTTTTTGTTTTTTTCAAGACAAAAACAAACAAGTATATTGTAGTATGCAACGTGTACTCGTATACAAACATATTTGTTTCAAACTTGTTCTATATTTAAGTTTGTTATATTGGAAGAGGCTTAAATAGTATAACATTTGCTTGAATTGTCATTTAGTTGTTTTCAGCAAATATATATGAATTTAACTTTTTATCAAACAAACTAAATACTGCTTTTGGTTACTGATGAGGGTTGGTAATCTTACCGAAACAGCTGTATAACCTGTCATGCAGAATATAGATCAATTTATTGAAACAAATGTGCCAATGTTTTTTGCCTTATTTAAAGTAAAAACAGTTGATCTTGAGCCTGAATAATTTCAAACTCAATCATTAAAATGATAAAGATCGAAAATAAGATTTTTTATTTTTATAAAAAATAGCAAAATTAAAAACTTAATTTTTAGAAAATACCAGTTTAAAAAATATATATATTTTTAAGAATATATACGAGGACGGATCAATAACTCCGTGACTTTTAGAATGAAACACAGTTTTTTTTTTTTCGCAAAAACAAGTTTTATTACCAATTCGTGTCCAATTCATGGAATTTTGCCATTGATACTGCACACGTGTGCGCCTGTGCATTATCTTGATGCAAAAGAACTTTTTTATTGGCCATATGGGGTCGTTTTTTTTTAAATCCTCGTTAAATCCGTTCAAAAAGTTGGCATAATATTCGCCGCTTATTGTTTTTCCCTTTTGAAGGTAGTCGATGAGGATTATTCCGCGTGCATCCCAAAAAACTGTTGCCATCACCTTATTGGCCGACAAACTTACCTTGGCCTTCTTCGGAGCCGGTTCAACCGGAGAAACCCATTGTTTAGACTGCTGCTTGGTCTCCGGAGTGTTGTAATGGATCCATGTTTCATCCACAGTTACAAAACGGGAGCAGTGTTACATTTCAGTTAACTACGAGGCAAGTTCGAAAAGTCAAGAAGTTACTGATCCGCCCTCGTATAATATTTTCAAGAATATATACTTTTAAAGAAAATGTACTTTTTGGCGAAAATTTAATATTTCATATAAATATTTTCTTAATTTTTATAAAAGGTACTGTTTAAAAAAACTTAATTTTTGAAAAGCTTGTTTTTTAAGATAATGCAATTTTATAAAAAAAAAGATACTTTTTTAAGAAAATGTATTTATTTAAAAAAATAAATATACTCTAAAAGAAGAGTTAATTTTCACGAAAATATACTATTTTAACAAAAGGTAATTTTTTAGGAAAATATACTCTTTTCAGAAAAGATAATATTTTAAAAAAATTTACTTTTAAAAGCAACTGTACGTTTTGACGAAAATGTACTATTTTATCAAAAGCTAATTTTTAATAACAGAAACTAAACAAATGCACTTTTAAAGGAAACGATTTTTTTTTATGAAAATAAACTTTTTTATGAGAGATACTAATACATATTTCTAGGAATATATACTTTTAAGTATAAGGTACTTTTTGGCGAAAATGTACCATTTTAACAAAAGCTGCTTTTTATAAAAAAAATTACTTTTTAAAGAATCTAAATTTTGTGAAAAGCTCCTTTTTTAAGAAAATTTACCTTTTAATCAAATGTAGTTTTAAAAAGTATTTTTTTTATAAAGAAGTGTGTTTTCTTTGTACTTTTATATAAAAAAATTTTTTTTTGAAGATTTTCAAGATTTTCAAGAAAATGGTGTCATTTAAGAAAATATGTATGTATATTTAAAAAAATCGATACCTTTAGAAAAAAGAGTTAATTTTCACAAAAGGTACTTTTTAAGAAAATTTAGTTTTTTAAAAGTGGTACTTTTGACGAAAATGTACTATTTTATTAAGCGGTACTTTTTTTAAGAAAATGAATTTAAGTTTCAAAAGGATTGAATTAAAAACAGGCTTCAGGTCATTTTATAAAATTGTTATTTTATTTTATTTTTTTTATCGAATTTTCGATAGCCTTCGGCTATCATCTTCAGGACCAAATAAATAAAAAAAAACATAATCAGAACATACATACATAGGTATTTTACGTATTTTTTTTTTTTATAAAACGCGACAAAATTTAGGCATCGATGCGCTTTGCTTGCTTATTGTCAACTGAATTTACATAAATGTACTTTTTTATTAAAACAATTTTTTTTAATAAAAGAGTAGATACTTAAAAAAAATGGTAGTTTTTGGCGAATATATAGTATTTCAATAAAAGCTACTTTTTTGCGAAAAAATATTTTATTACAGAATTGTATATGTCTATAAAAAACTATTATTTTATGAAAAGATACTTTTTTATATAAGATGCTTTTTTGTTATAAAGGTACTTATTTAATAAAAGATACTTTTTATTAAAAGGGTTTTGTTTATAAAACGGTACTTTTGAAAGCAACGTTACTTTTTATAAAAGCTCCTTCTTTGAGAAAATATATGTTTTAAACAAAAAGTACTCTTATAAGAAAAATTACTTTTTAAAGATAAAGTACTATTTTAAGAAAATGTAATTTTTTAAGAAAAGATTATTTTTTTAATAAAATCCACTTTCTTTAAGAAAATTAATTTTTTCTATGAAAAGGAACTTTTTTAAGAAAAGGTGCAACAGGGGAACCCGCATTCCAAACTTTTATACTGAATAGTCTAATTGAATGTTCCAACACTTGTCAATCAGCCTACTTATATTTAAAAGCATAAGTCTGGTTGTTTAAGTTAATGGTTGTTATGCACAGAAACATATTTTTAATGTTCGGCAACTACACACAGGAGCATCAATATCAGATACAGTGTGTTTTATTTTTGCATTTTTTGTAATCTACTGCACAGTAGCAACAGACTTGTTCCTAATTCTCTCATCTTAATGCTACTTAAATTCACTATCGTCTTAACACCCTACACCGAATACATGAAAAAAATGACTTCCAACACTTCTGATATAGCAATGAGAATGAGAATAACTTTCGGTATTCGTAACCACAAATATAAAAGATGTCATGAAGTTTAAATTTTATAGAATTCCTTCGATATTTTCGGTAAATTTCCAAAAATCTTTCGTATAAACTATCGATTACACTGTACAAAAAATTCATGATTCATGGTCATGATTTTGGATGATTCTTGCCTAGATGAATGTTTAGATTCGGTATGGTGTTATTTTATGATCTTTAAAACATTTTGCTGATCAATACTGTATGAAATAAGTCGAGCTCTGAACTTATTTTGTGTTTGGATGTCCTCTAATGAAACTTTAGGAGAAAATTAAATTAGAACTGTTCAACCCTGCGTTATCTGTTTTCATGGGCCATGTTAGTTCTATTTAAAAAAATATCAAATGAAAGTTCTGAATGAGAATTGATTAATTACGAATTTCAAATGAGATTTTCCCATTTTATGCCAATTTTAATTTTTTCATTGCTCAACATTATAACAAACTTATTTCAGCGCAATTTTAAATCACTAAGAGCCAAGATTATCCCTGATCATTTAATTTCGATAATTTGCAAATAAAAGAAAAACTAAAGAGTTTTTCGAAATATAAATAGGGTTCAATCATTATACCCCATAGCACTATGTGGTTTGGGTGTAATGACTTTGTGCTGCTGTTTGTAACAACCAAAAATATTTGACCTAGACACATCTTTAATTATACCGATCGAATGAGAATCACTTTTTGAGTTGATTTAACAATGTCCGTCCGTCCGTCCGTCTGTGTGTCCATGTAAACCTTGTAATCAAACTGCAGGTCGCAAATATGAATATATATTGATGAAATTTGGTATGTAAGCTTTTATCGGCCATGGGATGAACGCTATTGAAATTGGTGAGAATCGGTCCATGTTCAGACCTAACCCCCATACAAATTACCCCTATAAAATCGACATAAATTGACATAAGATCCAAATTGTCATATACATCTTACTCAAATTGGGTTTGTATGCGTTCATTACATCCATTAATGAGTAGTCAAAAACAAAAATATTGCACGGATTCCTTTCAAATTTTGTTTGTATATATTTTTACAAAATAAAAGAGACTTTACCAAACATGATCAGGATTGGTCCATTGGACCTAGTCCCCATATAGATATAGCATCCGATATGAACTTTTTCATATCTGCAGCCAAAAAATTAATAAAAATCCCACTCAAATTTGGTTTTTACTTATTTTCTATGTCCAGTTAGTTGGGCCTAAGAGATAGGGTTTCTAAACGCATGGTATAGGGTATCGTATAGTCGGTCTAGACCGACTATAATTTTCTTACTTGTTTTATATATGTATTTAGATACTACATATATGCTTATGAAGTGTATACAAAATTCGATCCCAACTGCTAAAAACTCAAACTCGAATGTATCAGCCAGCATACATACATTACGGTAGCATTATTTCGTTGTTTTATTATCTTATTCGATATTGTTTTTATTTTTCTTGTATAATTCGTCCATTTATCTTTGTCTTAAAATGTTGTTGTTGTTAAATGTGGAATATAAGTTTATGGTGGAATTTAAATTTATGTTTTAGGTCTACAAAATAAAATAAAATGGCTACGACGACATCTCATATGCGGTATACAGTGGGGTAAAATGTGAAGTGATGTAAAACAAATAGACAATGAAGCCTTAGATTAATAACAAATTAGAAGATTTACAAACGTTTTTTTTTTGTCGTATATATGCATCATAATAACAAAAACTCAATTGCTTTGATTTATTCCTTGGTTCTTGTTATACCAGTGTTTTTATAAAAGTTTAGTTTTAACGCCACAAATCAAAGGTCATAAATTAATTTTATGATTGTTACTTAAGTATAACACGCGGAAATCACGATAAAGGCCATAAAAGCAACTGTGAAACATTTGCTAATATTAGTAATTTTTATTCTATTAAGCTAAAACAAGAAATTTAAATTAATTTTACACTTAAAAATTTAATTCTCTCATATTGTTTTTACCAAAAGCCAAGGAGAAGAAAAAATCATACGAGTACTATCACAGGGGAGATGTGTAAACATCTAGTAATTAAAGATTATGTTAAGGCATTTTTTTTAATCAAACAGAAAGCGTCATATATGTATCACTTATAGAAATCAACTGCAGGGGCTCTGCTAATATAAAAATTATTAATATAATTTATTATTTCACCCGGTTAATTTTAAATTTTCCTTTTTTTATTTTTCATTTTTTATTTTTCTTTTTCATCTTTAATTTTTAATTTTTAATTTTTAATTTTTAATTTTTAATTTTTAATTTTTAATTTTTAATTTTTAATTTTTAATTTTTAATTTTTAATTTTTAATTTTTAATTTTTAATTTTTAATTTTTAATTTTTAATTTTTAATTTTTAATTTTTAATTTTTAATTTTTAATTTTTAATTTTAAATTTTTAATTTTTAATTTTTAATTTTTAATTTTTAATTTTTAATTTTTAATTTTTAATTTTTAATTTTTAATTTTTAATTTTTAATTTTTAATTTTTAATTTTTAATTTTTAATTTTTAATTTTTAATTTTTAATTTTTAATTTTTAATTTTTAATTTTTAATTTTTAATTTTTAATTTTTAATTTTTAGTTTTTAATTTTTAATTTTTAATTTTTAATTTTTAATTTTTAATTTTTAATTTTTAATTTTTAATTTTTAATTTTTAATTTTTAATTTTTAATTTTTAATTTTTAATTTTTAATTTTTAATTTTTAATTTTTAATTTTTAATTTTTAATTTTTAATTTTTAATTTTTAATTTTTAATTTTTAATTTTTAATTTTTAATTTTTAATTTTTAATTTTTAATTTTTAATTTTTAATTTTTAATTTTTAATTTTTAATTTTTAATTTTTAATTTTTAATTTTTAAGTTTTAATTTTTAATTTTTAATTTTTAATTTTTAATTTTTAATTTTTAATTTTTAATTTTTAATTTTTAATTTTTAATTTTTAATTTTTAATTTTTAATTTTTAATTTTTAATTTTTAATTTTTAATTTTTAATTTTTAATTTTTAATTTTTAATTTTTAATTTTTAATTTTTAATTTTAATTTTTAATTTTTAATTTTTAATTTTTAATTTTTAATTTTTAATTTTTAATTTTTAATTTTTAATTTTTAATTTTTAATTTTTAATTTTTAATTTTTAATTTTTAATTTTTAATTTTTAATTTATAATTTTTAATTTTTAATTTTTAATTTTTAATTTTTAATTTTTAATTTTTAATTTTTAATTTTTAATCTTTAATTTTTAATTTTTAATTTTTAATTTCTAATTTTTAATTTTTAATTTTTAATTTTTAATTTTTAATTTTTAATTTTTAATTTTTAATTTTTAATTTTTAATTTATAATTTTTAATTTTTAATTTTTAATTTTTAATTTTTAATTTTAAATTTTTAATTTTTAATTTTTAATTTTTAATTTTTAATTTTTAATTTTTAATTTTTAATTTTTAATTTTTAATTTTTAATTTTTAATTTTTAATTTTTAATTTTTAATTTTTAATTTTTAATTTTTAATTTTTAATTTTTAATTTTTAATTTTTAATTTTTAATTTTTAATTTTTAATTTTTAATTTTTAATTTTTAATTTTTAATTTTTAATTTTTAATTTTTAATTTTTAATTTTTAATTTTTAATTTTTAATTTTTAATTTTTAATTTTTAATTTTTAATTTTTAATTTTTAATTTTTAATTTTTAATTTTTAATTTTTAATTTTTAATTTTTAATTTTTAATTTTTAATTTTAATTTTTAATTTTTAATTTTTAATTTTTAATTTTTAATTTTTAATTTTTAATTTTTAATTTTTAATTTTTAATTTTTAATTTTTAATTTTTAATTTTTAATTTTTAAGTTTTAATTTTTAATTTTTAATTTTTAATTTTTAATTTTTAATTTTTAATTTTTAATTTTTAATTTTTAATTTTTAATTTTTAATTTTTAATTTTTAATTTTTAATTTTTAATTTTTAATTTTTAATTTTTAATTTTTAATTTTTAATTTTTAATTTTTAATTTTTAATTTTTAATTTTTAATTTTTAATTTTTAATTTTTAATTCTTAATTTTTAGTTTTTAATTTTTAATTTTTAATTTTTAATTTTTAATTTTTAATTTTTAATTTTTAATTTTTAATTTTTAATTTTTAATTTTTAATTTTTAATTTTTAATTTTTAATTTTTAATTTTTAATTTTTAATTTTTAATTTTTAATTTTTAATTTTTAATTTTTAATTTTTAATTTTTAATTTTTAATTTTTAATTTTTAAGTTTTAATTTTTAATTTTTAATTTTTAATTTTTAATTTTTAATTTTTAATTTTTAATTTTTAATTTTTAATTTTTAATTTTTAATTTTTAATTTTTAATTTTTAATTTTTAATTTTTAATTTTTAATTTTTAATTTTTAATTTTTAATTTTTAATTTTTAATTTTTAATTTTTAATTTTTAATTTTTAATTTTTAATTTTTAATTTTTAATTTTTAATTTTTAAATTTTAATTTTTAATTTTTAATTTTTAATTTTTAATTTTTAATTTTTAATTTTTAATTTTTAATTTTTAATTTTTAATTTTTAATTTTTAATTTTTAATTTTTAATTTTTAATTTTTAATTTTTAATTTTTAATTTTTAATTTTTAATTTTTAATTTTTAATTTTTAATTTTTAATTTTTAATTTTTAATTTTTAATTTTTAATTTTTAATTTTTAATTTTTAATTTTTAATTTTTAATTTTTAATTTTTAATTTTTAATTTTTAATTTTTAATTTTTAATTTTTAATTTTTAATTTTTAATTTTTAATTTTTAATTTTTAATTTTTAATTTTTAATTTTTAATTTTTAATTTTTAATTTTTAATTTTTAATTTTTAATTTTTAATTTTTAATTTTTAATTTTTAATTTTTAATTTTTAATTTTTAATTTTTAATTTTTAATTTTTAATTTTTAATTTTTAATTTTTAATTTTTAATTTTTAATTTTTAATTTTTAATTTTTAATTTTTAATTTTTAATTTTTAATTTTTAATTTTTAATTTTTAATTTTTAATTTTTAATTTTTAATTTTTAATTTTTAATTTTTAATTTTTAATTTTTAATTTTTAATTTTTAATTTTTAATTTTTAATTTTTAATTATTAATTTTTAATTTTTAATTTTTAATTTTAAATTTTTAATTTTTAATTATTAATTTTAAATTTTTAATTTTTAATTTTTAATTTTTAATTTTCATTTTTTATTTTTCATTTTTAATTTTTTATTTTTATCATAATTTTTTCACCAACACAATCATAAGTCACACCGATTTGGTCTTACGATCACATGTTACGCTGTTTTTGTGATTGTATTGTTAAATAGAAATTTATCCCCCTGCACGTATAGATGTTTACACATCAAAAAGAATACGCCGAAACATATTTTTTCATTAAAAAACAAGTAAGAGTGTTAAATTTGGCTGTGCTGAATCTTTGATACCACCCACTTGCGTCTTGCGTCTATAGGTTGTTTTTTTAAACCCGATAGAACTTGAAATTGTAAAAAATAATACAAAAAATAAAATTTTAATCAAAAAACTTGTTTTATTCGGAAGATCATTACATGGCATTAACATTTAAAAATGATTTCTGGCGTATGGTCAACGCGGCTGTTCTTGACGAAGCATATTCTGAACTTTCAATTTTGGTCCATTTTTTCCAGCATTTCTAGCCGTATGTCACGAATAACACAAACAATGTCGGCCTTAAAGGCGTTAATTGTGATTTTTACATAGTGATTTTACATAGCGTCATAGGAAATAATCGAAAAGTGTTAAATTTTACTACCTTGGAGGCCAATTGACAGGTCCATTTCTCGAAATGAACCTATGGCCAAATTTAGATTTCAGTAAGTTGATGGCTGCGGTCGCGGTATGGCCCGTAGCGTCATCCAGTTGCAACCACATCTCGCGCGGGTCAATGTCATCCATATTTTCACGCAAATAATCATTTCTCATGGTGCGGTGGTGACCTTAACCCAAGCGCCAGCTTCATTTTTAAAGAAATAAGGTTCGATTATGCCATCACCGTGGAAACCGCAGCAAACGGTGCATTTTTTTGGGTGTAATGGTGTCTGTAGGGTCTGTTATGGATTGGTCTCACTCCATATGTCGCAATTTTGTTTATTAACAAACCAGCTTAACAGAATTTTGCGAGAAAACAACGGCTATATGGATATTTTTCTTAAAAATTTTATGATGCATAACAAAAATTTCGAATTTTTAATCTAATCTAGTGTTCTCAAAAAAGTTAAAGCAGAATTTCAAAATTTAATATGGAAGAATCAAATAAAACTGTCACAGAAATTTTGAGTTTATTTTTAAAATCCTATAAATATATACCGCTCTTTTTCGACTATTGTTTCGCAACGAAAACAAAGATGATTTTTAAAACTAAAAAATCTCTTACAAAAAAATTATCTATATTTCCGCGAAACTATTCTCACAAACGACAATGGCAAGTGAAAAGGTAAAAAGTGGACGTACGATGAAATATTTACTGTGATAAATAAACTTTATTCAAATAAAATTTCAAATATTTCTAAATTCTTTAAACATTTTTCAGGCAACCATTTTAACATGTCTATTTTGAAAATAAATTCTATTTATAATATAAATTTACTAAAGAATTTCACACATTTCAATTAGGAATTCAGCGTAAGAATTTGTATTGAGCTCGTTTTTTTGTTTGTTTCTTTTATTTGTAAACTCGTGTAAACTTTCTTTTTTCAAGGTGAATGTAAAATTTTTCATTGAACTTTTCACTTCACTTTATTTTCTTTTTTGTTCACTATCCGTGTGTGTTTTAAATTTCAAACCGTTACCGAACATACAAAATTCTCAACTAAATTTAAAACTCTATTTTAAAATATTTTTAGAGACATTTTTATGCTCGTACGTAAGTATGCAAGAAAAATAGATGCAAATATGCATTTGGAATATTTTTATTTTTAAATAATATGAATGATGTTGTTGTTTTTTAACCAAAAAATTCATTTTTAGAAAACATTTTTTCCTTAACTAAAAAAACTTTTTTTATTTACTCTATTCGCCAGTAACAATGAAGCACTTAGCTAAATTTAATTGAATCCTTTGCATATAATTTTGTTTTTTAAATGTAAAATAGAAATAAGAAATAATATTAATAAAATACAGAAAAAAAAATTTTTTATATTCTGAAATAATTTGAAATATTCTCTATCGAAATAACTACTTTCAATATTGAGCTAATAAGGGAGCTATAAGAAAACTGTAAAGCGAAATCCATAGCAATATAAAATTTTTATATCGATGCACTTTGAGTGTGTTTTTGGGATGTCAGTTAAACTTAGTTTGATTAAGCTCAATTTTTTACTTAACTCTTCAATCAAATAATTTAAAATTATACAACGGCGATCTTTAACGCTTCAGTCAAATAGTTTGGAAGTTATGTGTTAAAAAATCTGAGTTTAACTAAATTAAGTTTAATGGACATCCTAAATCTAAGTGTAGCGATATACATATATTGATAATCAAACCTGTAAATTATATGAAGACTAATGACTCGATTGTTATTGTGGACTATTTTGTACGAAATTTAACCACATTATTTTTACTAAATTGAATAACACACATTTTTCTTTATTTATTAAAATATGGCACAAATTTTTTTTCAAAATATCAAATCAGCAACTTTTGTAGATTTTGAATTTTTGAGATATTTGGAGATATTTAAAAGAAATACTGTTTGGTTTATTGGTTTATTTTGAAAAACAAATATTTCTGCTATTAGATCCCCTCGAATGTTGTTTCCTCCTAGTCTACATTCGAAAACAAATAGCATGGATTTTAGATAGTTAAGAATTGGCCCTGTTTTAAAAAAATTTGCTTTTTTAAGAAACGTCACTTTTTTACGAAAAGGTACTTTATTTAAGAAAAGGCCTTTTTTAAGAAAATTTACTTTACTAAGAAAATGTACTTTCTTAAGGATAGTTACTTCTTTTAAGAAAGAGTACTTTTCTAAGAAAATTCATTTTTTTAAGAAAAGGTTCTTCTCTAAGAAAAGATACTTCTTTAAGATAAAGTAGTTTTTTTAATAAAGTTTACTTTTTTAAGAAAGTGTACTTTTATAAGAAAATGTGTTTTTTTAAGAAAAGGTACTTTTCTCAGAAAAGATACTTGTTAAGGAAAAGTATTTTTTTAAGAAAGGGTACTTTTCTAAGATAAGGTACTTATTAAATAAAAGGTACTTTTTTTAAGAAAAAAAAGATACTTTTTTAAAAAATTAACCTCTTTAAGAAAACTAGCAGATTCCAACCCTCGAAATTCGAGTGCAAATTCTAGGAAATTTTATTTTTTCATGAAATAAAGACCCTAAAGGTATGCTAATCAATTATAGCCAATTCGCAAATCAACACAAAAAAAGGAAAAAATTTAAGAATCTGTAAATCTGCAAAACGGCTAAAAAGAAATACCTTTTATATAATATACGTTTGGTCAAAATCGGGATAAAACGGTAGAACAAAACATCGGTCATAAGAAATCGCCTAGCCTATTAATATTATAGATGTACGTTTTTAAGTATATGTACAATATTAAGGAAATATACTTTTTTAAGAAACTGTTGTTTTTTAAGAAAATAACTTTAAGCAAAGGTATCTAATTAAGAAATTTTTTTGTTTTACGCAGACTTTTTTTTTTAGAAAATTCACGTTTTTAAGAATGTTTACTTTTTTAACATAAGCTATGTTTGTAAGAAAAGGTACTTTTAAAAATAATTTATAATTTTTTAAGCAAAGGTACTTTTTTAAAAGAGGGAATTTTTCTAAGAAAAGGTACTTATTAAAGAAAATGTACTTTTTTAAGAAAGGTTAAGAAAATTCACTGTTTTAAGAAAATTTACCTTTTTTACAAAAGTACCTTCAGGAACAGTATTTTTTAAGAAATGGTATTTTTTACGATGGACATTAAAAAACAGTTTTTTAAGAAACAAAGTTTTTTAAGAAAAGGTACTTTTTTAACAAATGGTACTTTTTTAAGAAAATGTACTTTTTTAGAAAAGGTACCGTTTTTAGAAAAGGTACCGTTTTTAAAAAAGGTACTTTAAGAAATGGCGCTTTAAAAAAATGTACTTTTAAAAAATTTACTTTTTTAAGAGAAGGTATTTTTTAAAGAAAATGTACTTTTTTAAGAAAAGTTAATTTTTTAAGAGAATGCATTCCCATCCCGCCAATTTTTACGAACGCTCGCTATCACAGTACTCTAGGTAACTTATTGTTTATGCGAGGTGCTTATATAAAAATCCGTGTAAAATTAAAAAAAACTGACACACATTATGATTGTGCAAGTCTAGCAAGATTTGCTTAGCAAACAAAACACAACGGTTTATACCTAAGGAGCCCAAATGTGCAAAATAGCAGATTTTTTATATCCTATATATCCTAACTACCAAAAATATTTATGGTATTATACCGATCGACTCAGAATCACTTTTTGAATCTATTTTGCGATGTTCGTCCATCTGTCCATCTGAGTGTCCATGTAACACCCGTAATGAAACTACAAATCGCAAATATAAATATATTTTGACTTAATTTCCGGCCCATAGGATGGACGCTATTGAAATTGGTGAAAACCGATGCATGTTTAGACCTAGTCACCTTACATATGACCCCTATCAGATCGACTTAATTTCCCATAAGATCCAATTTATCAAATTATTCAAAATAAATCATTAGTCATAGCCCCCACGAAGAGCTGCTTCCCGACCTTCATCTAAATCTATCGAAAATACAAAAATATTGCACAGATTTTTCTCAAATTTGGTTTTTACTGTTTTTGTAAAAAAAAATAAAAAAAAATACCAAATATGGTCAAAATCGGTTAATATTTCGACCTATTCCCCATATAAATAAAGCATCCGATATGAACATTTTAATATCGCCAGGCAACAAATTTATAATAATGACACTCAAATTAGGTTTATGATTGTTTTCCAAATCCAATTAATCTTTCTTAATTGATTTATTTAAAGAAATGTTTCTTGCCACATGCCAAAATTGTACAAAGCGAGAGAAAAATAGGTATTATCATAGATGTTAATAACTGTTGGTCATTTATTTTAGTCCCCAGGCCAATTTTACGCTTTACAAAACAAGGATGGACGGACTGATATCGCTTTAATAGTACAATCAGTGATACTTTTGCTAAATACAGGCCATTTCGCATCTCTTTGTAAGAAATCAATTAAATAAATTAATTGCCTTCTGTCTCATTTTCTTTCAAAAGAATCCGAGCAATTTCATTTTTAAGATGGTTCTAATATTTTGTTCAGTTCATGTTATTCTAAAATATAAAATTCATTTTCTGTTTGTTTGACCGCTATAGAAATTTTTATTTTTCAATGGACTTCTCTATACACGATCTCTGTATCCCAGGAAAGGTCGCCATATGACTCTTACCGGCCACACCTACTTTTACACCCAGTTTTAATACAAAATTCATTTTCTGTTTTTTGGTATATTGGTTTGCTATAAAAATTTTTATTTTTCAACGGATTTCTCTGAACTTTGGTAAGCACAATCTCTGTACTCCAGGCAAGGTCGCCATATGATTCATACGGCCACGCCTACTTTTCATTTTCTGTTTTTTGATATATTTGTTTGATATAAACATTTTTATTTTTCAACAGACTTCTCTAAGATTTTGTACCCACAATCTATGTACTCCGGAAAAGGTCGCCATATGATTCTTACCGGCCACGCACTATGGTCATAGTGCAAGACCGCCTCATAATTAGTTTTTACAAATGTTTGAATTTCGGCAAAAAAAACTTGTATTATTGTAAAGCTAAGATCCCAAAATATAAAAATTGAAACTTTTTTTTTTGATATTTTGTTAATAGAAATAATCCAAAATTACGATCGAACTCACTTCTTTTGACTATAATGATTTATGGAAATGAAAATACAACATTTTCAAAGGAATATATTTAATATGTTTTACTTTACAATATAGAAGTGTTATACGTTTTTGAAAAGAAAATTTTATGCAGATCCTTATTCTGTTGCTTATTTTTGAGTTTCTGTTAGCTTATTGGATACATGTTCATCTGAAACATATAATGATTTTAATGATCATGTCTAAACTTCGGAAAGGATTTTGAATATGAGCTTCACTTAGCTACACGCTCATATATACATTATATTAAAGCCTGATTTATTGCTAAACTAATGTATAAAAATCAGCTGCATATTCGTGCCTAAACAAATTCTACATACAAAAGAGTTCAAGAGTTCAAGACTTGTGCGAAAAATAAATACCAAATAAATATACATACCTATATTTTTTTTTGTTATGAATTTCATAAAAAAAATAATTTGTATAACTTTTTTTTCACGATATATATATGCGTTAATATTGCACTATTTAGTAAATTAAGAGACGTATTAGAAAAAAGAGAACCGTAATTATTGCTAATGTTAGTGTGAGTTATTAAAAATAACTGTTTTAAATTCCTCTTTCAAAAGAGAAAATTATCGCGTTGATGGAAAACTTCATTAAAAAAAGCTTATCTTTAGCAGTCACAGCAATTTAATACCGTTTTTTTATTTTTGTGAAAAATTAAAGATAAAATAATATTATATTAATTCCAAAATGAATAGTTTTAAGTGTTCAGTGCGTCAATTAATTGATATATATATTGAAAGTGGAAGAAATTTACAAAGTTTGAACAAGTTTATACAAAAAAATTATCAATTTTCTGAAGAAAATATACAGTATTTATTGAATAACATTAAAAAAACTTTAATATCAAATTTCAATCGTCGATGGCAGGCATCAAATAGAACTTTGAAAGTTTTTTATGACAAAAATGTTGAGTGGTTGGATGGTGACTTTTACAGAACTTTGCCAGCAATAGTGAAGCCTTCACAATATACCGGAAAACGAGGAAGACCTTGCAGTTCCTATCAAACGTCATCTAAATCAACAAGACAACGCAAAAATACATCACTATGTAAAGATAATGGAATTGACCATATTTTTGGAGCGTATACCCAAGGATTACGTTCGATGGGTGAAGGAGATGAGGCAAAAATTATTGAGCTGTTACGATCTTTCCCAAAATCCAAAAAGAAGGAGATCTTAAAAAATCTAGAAAATGAAGATAATGTTGAATTATTTGATGAAATAGAGGCATTAAGTGTTTTTATTGATTTAGATCTAACGAAAGCGCAATACATATATTTGAGAAACCTCATGATGGAAAAAAAAATTTACTGCTCTTCCACCGTATTACAAAATTCTGGAAGCAAAAAAAGTTGTCAGCATCGCTAGAAATAACAAATACTTATGCTAAAGTAAAATATTTACAACATCTACTGGATCATACAGCATCCAGAATTTTAATGATTGACGCTGTGGATATTAAGAACATTCAAAACTTAACTCTGTACTGCAAATGGGGATGTGATGGTTCGTCAGGTCAATCTGAATACAAGCAATCTTTTCCAGAGGAATCGAATCAAATTTCTGACGCTTATATGTTCATCACTTCATTAGTACCAATTAGACTTATGGACGAAGAATCAGGTTTAATAGTTTGGGAAAATCCAGTTTGTTCATCTGTTAGATATTGTCGTCCAATTTCAATAGAATATTGTAAAGAGACACCTGCTAAGACCGAGGAAGTGGTAGGTAATATTCAAAATCAAATAAAGTTTTTGTCACAAACCATAATTACCAAGGAAGGACAAACTGTTAAAATAAAACATGATCTTTTCCTAACGATGATAGATGGCAAAGTAGCGCAAGTCTTGACAAAAACCCCCTCATGTGCTTCATGTACCATATGCAAGGCGACACCAAGTCAAATGAATGATTTAGCAAGAGTAGCTGCAAGACCAGTAAATGAAAAAGCTTTCGAGTATGGATTATCGACCCTACACGCGTGGATTAGATGCATGGAACTGATTTTGCACATCGGTTACAATCGCAAATTTCAGAAATGGTCAGCTAAAAGTGAAAATCATAAAAGATTGAAGCAGGAGGAAAAATCTTCTATACAAAAACGTTTTCGGGAAGAATTGGGATTAATTATCGATAAACCAAGACAAGGAAGAGGCAACAGCAATGACGGCAATACAAGAAGAAGGTTTTTCTTTAATTCTTCCCTCTCTGCGGAGATAACTGGAGTTGATGAAACATTAGTTAAAAGGTTTCATATCATTCTCCAAGCTTTGTCGTCTGGTTTGGAAATAGACCCAACAAAATTTGGCAACTATGCACTAGAAACGGCAAAATTGTATACAATTGGTATTGTATGCCATCATCTGTCCACAAAATACTTCTACATGGTGAAAGTATTATAAAATACTTTGCAGTATTGCCTATTGGTCAGCTGTCAGAGGATGCCCAAGAATCGCGTAATAAGGATTACAAAAAGTACCGCTTGCATCACTCACGAAAATGTTCACGATTAGCCACAAATGAGGATATTTTTAACAGAATGTTATACACTTCCGATCCATATGTGACAAGCTTTCGAAAACCATACGCCAAACTTGCAAAAGACCTAGATGAAGATGCTCTAAATCTTATGAAGTTATCACAACATATTCACTGAAAGGTGAAAATATCATGGTTATTAAAATTCATTTAATTTCTTTATATAAAAAATAAAATTAAAAAATATTTTTAAGTTCCTTATTGAAATATTTTTAGTTAGCTTTTTTTTATTTTAACACTTTTTATATCACATACACTAAGAATATGTAAATTTAACTGAATGAGTGGTATGAATAAAAATTTAGAATTTACTTTAAGGGGAAATAGTGTGCTTTTTAAGCATTTGCTTTGAATTTTTAGTCTACTTTGGAGTAGACTCAAAATTTTTTTTGATGAAATTTGTTTATTTTGTATGCCAATCTACATTCCTTTTTTAAATTTTTATGCAAAAAGTGTTTATTTCTCAAAAAGTATTTGCTTAAAAGTAAATTCTAATTTTTATTCATACCACCCATTATTATATAAAATTTATGCAATAAAATACTGTTATTAGTTTATAATAATGCTCATGTCATGAATTATTATTTTCAGTTGTTGTAAATACAAAACTTTTTGTTGTAAATACAAGTTCAAGTCATAACTAAATACAAGTTCAAGTCATAACTACAAGAAATAAAACTCAAGTTTAATTATATATATTTTCATAATCCTTTCAGTGAACGCTTTATTATTTCCACATTTACTGTCAAATATATTTAAGATGATTCGTTTCAAATTTCAGAATTCTACCGCATCAAACAAAAAAGTTACAGATTTTTGATGCGAAAATGCCCACAATTGACCACTGTGCCACGCCTGCTCTTAGGCTCACTGTTTATACAAATTCATTTTCTGTTTTTTGGTATATTTGTTTGCTATTAATATTTTTATTTTTCAACGGATATCTCTGATATTTTGTACGCACAATCTCCATACTCCAGGCATATGCTACTTACCGGCCACGCCTGATTTTGCGCCTACTTTTATGTATATAAAATTTATTTTTTTTTCCTTTTATTTGTTTCTTTGTTTGACTGTTATACAAACTTTTATTTTTCAACACCTTTCTCTGAAATTTGGTATATGTGATCTCTGTACTCCAGCGAAGGGCACATTATAAATCTTTCTGGCCACGCCTACCTTTACGCCCACTTTTTTATAAAACTCATTTTCTGTTGTTGGTACATTTGTTCGCTATACGAATTTGTATTTTTTAACGGATTTCTCTAAAATTTGGTACACACGGGAATAACTTTGCGATGAACAAATTCCCCAAATTTAAAAAAAGGACCCCAAAAGAAATTAACAAAATCCCAATTTTTTTTAAAAACGAAATAAAAAAATTAACTTACTCCCAAAATTCGTTCTTAAATTTGTTCATATTTTTATTTTATGAATTTTGTTAAATATTTATTTAAGTGAAAATTTGCATACTGATCTCAATATCTGTCCTGCAATATACGCATTTAAGATCTGTATTCTTTTCAACAGCATCATTTCGACGCACTTGCGGAACGCAGCTCAGCAAGCTTTGTTAAGAGAAGCGGAAATGCCTGAATCTACTCAAGTGCGTCTAGAAATCCAGCGGCTAAGACAAGCTGAATCTAGGGAATCTGAAACTCCTTAAATGACAATTTTATGTCGCCTGCTCCAGAGTATAATATTTTCGTATATGCGCCAGAAGGAAAAACCAGAAATGATGTATATCCCAAAGCTCTAGAATAACTAAAATTCTTAACTTTTATACATCATACACTCAAATACACCATGCATAAACATAGCTAGTTGTAATGGTAAGCAGGCGCCGAGTCCTTAGCCGCCAATGAATAAATTCCAAAAAAATTTAACTTATTCCCCAAAAAATTGGGGAATAGCTTCACGATGAACAAATTCCCCAAATTTAAAAAAATGTCCCCGAAAGAAATGAACAAATTCCCCATACTGCTCTCAATATCTGTCCTACAACATATTTATTTAATATCTGTGTTCTTTTCAGTAGCATCATTTCGGTGCGCGGAAACTGAGCGGGGACGCGGACGCGACGTGACGCGCTCGCGGAACACAGCTTAGCTAAAATCTCGCAATGATATGAAAAATATATTTTGGCGATTAAAATAAGTTGACGATAACTGCGTGGCAGCACGGGTGTGGCTGCCAAACGCGCGGAAGCAGCTCGCGGACGCTACGCGACGTGTTCGCGGAACACAGCTTAGCTAAAATATCGAAATGATCTGAAAAATATAATTTGGCAATTACAATAAGTTGACCACAACTGCGCGGCAGCACTGGTGTGGCTGTCAAACGCGCGAAAGTGGCTCGCGGACGCGGACGCGGACAAAGCTCAGCTAAAATATCGGAATGATCCGAAATATATATTTTGGTGATTAAAATAAGTTGACGCTAACTGCGCGACAGCACGGGTGTGGCTGCCAAACCCGCGGACGCGGACGCTACTCGCTCGCGGAACACAGCTCAGTGAAAAGTCTTCTGATAAATTTTATCTACGTATGTGCAATAATTACCTGTTTATCAAAATTGGCCAAACATATACTATAAGCAGTTGCTTAAAGCAACTTTGCGGCACAATTTTAAACTTCGCATTCATTTTCCATTTTTGAAACTTCTATAATTTTTACGTCTCTGCTCAATGCTGATCATTTATTGAATGAATTAATTCAATTTTTAAAACTTCTGACTCCTTTAACTTGCAAACGATTCCGTTATATTTGATGTGTGCAAAGTAAATAAACATCAAGCGGTTTCGCGTGTATTAAAAAAACTTCTAAATTAAGAAATCTTAAACGACATAAAGATATCGTTGTTCTGTCAGATAAGAAGAAATAGATAAAAAAAAAATTTGGTCAGTGGACATTTACCATGTGACCAAGATTTTGGTCTAGTAGAAAAAATGAAAAATTTTTCAAAGAAATATACGTTCCAGAAAACTGGCTCGAAGTAATTTAAACGGCTCGAAAAAGGCAACCATTCAAGATAATACGAATGAGTGCAAGTGATTTTTCTCTTCCAAGTCGCTGGCATAAAATATAACCAACAGAAAAATTTCGGTTAGTAACACCAAGGTGGAATGGTTGAAAGTTCAGTTTTTTTTCCAAATATTCTAACAATGAAGATGTCCTCTTTAACGAACTCACTGATAACAAGTAAGAAAATTATAGTCGGTCTAGACCGACTATACGATACCCTATACCATGCGTTTAGAGACCCTATCTCTCAGGCCCAACTAACTGGATATAGAAAATAAGCATAAATCAAATTTGAGTGGGATTTTTATTAATTTTTTTGGCTGCAGATATCAAAAAGTTCATATCGGATGATATATCTATATGGGGACTAGGCCCAAAAATGGACCGATCCTGACCATGCTTGGTAAAGTCTCTTGTATTTTGCAAAAATATATACAAACAAAATTTGAGAAGAATCAGTGCAATATTTTTGTTTTTTTATAGAATTAGGTGAATATCGGGAAGCAGCTCTATATGGGGCCTATGACTAAGAGTTGTCCCATAGGGATCATTTTTGGACTACTGAGTAATGGATGTAATAAACACATACAAACCCAATTTGACTAAGATTTATATGATAATTTGGATCTTATGGCAATTTATGTTGATTTCATAGGGGTCATTTGTATGGGGGCTAGGTCTGAACATGGACCGATTCTCACCAATTTCAATAGCGTTCATCCTATGGCCGATAAAAGCTTATATCGAATCAGATAGTGATTCTGATTCGATCGGTATAATAAAAGATGGGTCTAGGTCAAATATTTTTGGTTGTTACAAACAGCAGCACAAAGTCATTATACCCAAACCACATAGTGGTATAGGGTATAAAAAAGGCAGTCAGTGGCCATAACACTACTAGATGCATTGGAAAAACCAACCATAGCTGAAAAAAAGAAAAAGCGCCTTCTTGAATAGTTGCAGATGATGAATAGCTCCTGTACTACCTATTTCGATTGATTTCTTAATAAACTTGTCATAAAGTGGTGTTGATTATTTTAAATTGGACCAAAATATCATAAATGCAAAAGTGGTGTAAACCCATATTTTACCTATATTATTAACCTAGTACATACAAAAATACACAGCTATTGTAAATTTTGAAGTTCTTGCTATAAATTTAAAATAAAACAAATAAAATAATGTTAGAAATTCAAAACAATATTTACCAAATTTACAATCCCCATTCTCTCCCAATTAAACAGTTTGGAGTTACACCACTTTTGTGCTGATAGCCTCAATTAACTTCTATTACCTAAACAGTGTTAGGCTACATTAAATCGCTAATTCAAATTCACAGTTCTGTAAAAAGTCAATTGAAAAATAATTACGCTTTTCCATTTTCTAATTATACGCATAATTTTTTCTAACAATTAAAACTCAATTTGTCGCGTCTTAAGTGTACAACACAGATGAACAAATGTATCACGAATCGTTGCTGTGGGTATAAAATGGTAGACGACAATTATATTTGAACTACAATTAAGATGAGAAAAAAAAATACACCGCAAAGGGATTAACACATTATACGTAGATGAAAACGTCCTAACAGAAACGTTAGAGTCGTCTAAGACGTTTTTAAGAAAAAAACACAAAGAAACCCCAATGTCTGCTTTTGAAAATTGCTCAAATAAGTTGTTAGCCTGTCTAGTTGTGTCAAAGAAAACTTTTCCTTTAGACTTTTGCTTGTATGTGGTAGAAACTTTTTATGAATGTGTAATCAATTTAAGAGTATTTCTATGCATCGCTTATGTACTCATATTAAGATTACCATGACCAACTATTTGGATTATATAAAGCGACTTCCAAAGGAGGAAAAGCGAAATTTTGACGCAAAAAGCGCAATTTTTTATTATGGGTACAATGACAGTAGGTATTGTGTGGATAGAGTCGGAAAAATTATGTTTATTAATTTTTTTGCGGAATTGTAGTCACAAAAATATGAACTCAACTTGGTCCAAACCAAATTTGTATATTTCAGCAACAAAAAGTATTTCGAAGTCAGGAGATCAAAAATTCAAAAATATTTAGGAATCAGGAGATCATTAGATTTCTTTCGATATTTCGCTAATGCTGGCACCATTGCTAGTTTTCCTCAAATCAATCCACAATTTTTGTTAAGAATTCTGGATTAGCATAGACATTAATTTGTCAAGAGTCAAGAGATTATAAGCTTCGCCTATTCTGGGAACATTCCTGTTTTGTTTTTCCAGGATAAAAATTTCGACCAGAATTGTTTTTTTTTTGCAGAAATGTTTGACATGAAAGTGTCTTTTTGCTAGTTAGAGATGCCAGCCCACACATCAAAGACTGGAGTTTCCAATAAGAACGTTTCTAAGGGAAGGCATCTTTTTTATATGATGAATTCCACCGTTTGTAAATAGGCTGCTTACAAACCTGCTTTTTCGTGAGTGGGCAGTGTAAGTTCTAATCATAGAAAGCGCTAACATACGAGGCTGGCTCGATAACTCACTCACTTCTGGAACAAAACATATATTTTTCGGCAAAAAAGCGTTTATTTCTCCACGTAGTCTTCTTTAAGCTCGATTCATTTAGGACAGCGTTCAACTTGTTTATTTCTTCCAATTAATAGGCTTTCTCAAGGCCCTCAAAATAGGGGTTTGTTTCAGTGATGACCTCTTCATTCGAACAAATTTCTTACCTCCAAGCCAATTCTTCAGGCTTAGAAACAGGAAAATGTTTAAGGGTGTTAAATCTGGACAATATGCAGGATGGGATAGCAGTTCCTAGATCAATTTATTGATGGCGATAACAAGTGTGTGTGCCAGTTCGTTGGTGATAGAGCACTTTTTTCTTCGTCAAATGGGGTTGTTTTTGTTTCAAATCAATGTCGAACCTGCCCCACAGAATTGAATAATATTCGCTGGTGATCGTTTTACCCTTTTCAAGGTTATCGATGTCGCCATGACCTGGCTAGCGCCTTCTTTGGTGCACGTTCACCCGGAGAAGTCCACTGATTTGACTGTTTTGTGGTTTCTGGTGTGTTTTATTGGATCCATGTTTCGTCCACGGTTGCGAAACGCCGTAGAAACTTCTTCGTATTTCGGTTGTACATCGCCAAACACTATTTTGAAGTAGTAACACAGCTGCGCTTTTGATCGATTGTTAGCAAACGCGGCACCCACGGCGCGGATTGCTTTTTCATATCCAATTATAAATTTAAAATGTGCTATATCCGCTCAGTTAAGTTGCCTACAGCCTTAGCCACCTCAAGTACTTTCATACTCCGATCTTCCAATATCATTCCATGGTTTTTATCGGTCCTAATGCTAATCGTTCGATGGATCCTAATCATTAAAGTTGATGGTGCAGAGTCCACATAGTTTTTATCAAGACTTTTCTTGGTTTCGGTGATAGTTTTTCCCGTAAAAAATGTTTTATGATCACTCGAAATTCACTTTTTTCCATTATTGTAATAATTATCGATGTTGTCTCCTTTCAAAGGTGTTGATTTTTAATTAAATATGAGGGAAGCTCAAAAAGTTACGATGCTGTCAAACAGCCCCTCTATGCGGTTATCCTGCTTCTAAAAATCTAATAATTTTTATTGGATTATAGAAGGTGTTTCACGATTTCCTTTTTTATTTTTTATTTTTTTTTTATCACAGAAAAAAAATAAACGTTTTCTGAATTAACGCTGAGTCAGATTATAAACACATACAGTTCGTCGCAAAGTTTTTTATATCAAAAGTGGATAAGAAGGATTGCAAAGCGTTGCCGTATTGCAATAAAATTTATTTTTTGTGATTTTTCTGTTCTTATTCTCTATTAAATTCACCAATTAATAATGGTGAAGAACTTGATATGCCTGTTGATGATTTTACAAACTTAATTCATAAAGGCGGCTGGCTGCCTTATCAACAAGTGTTGTCGAAACGGTCGGAAACAGTCGTAATAGAGTTGTGATATCTGCTGAAGTACAAGCTTTAGTACGAAATAGAAGAAGATTGCGAAGAACCTGGCAGTCCTCTAGAAGTCCAACTGATAACAGAAATTTCAATCGATCCTCAAGTGAGTTAAAAAGCGTATTCGAGAATTTGAAAACGAAGAAACTCGAAACTTTCTTAAAAATCTAAATGTTCATTTCAATGGTGCGTGGTAAAGAAGAAGAAAGCATATATTTCAAAATTCATAACTACACTGTATTCTTAATCGGACCGGTTTCTGGCATATCAGCCTTCAGCCGATTAAGAATACAGTGTAGTTATGAATTTTTGAAATATATGCTTTCTTCTTCTTCTTTACCATGCACCATTGAAACAAAATTAAAATTTGCATATTAATTACAGTATTAATTGCAATATGTCTGAAAAATTACTATAAATTTAACTAATCAAAATGTTAATGTTTCTAAAAATAATGAATATTGTCTTTGGAATGCGACAAAATAAATAAAACTACCAAGAAATACCCATATTAGGGATACACACGGCAGCTGGTGCAGATCAGATAAAAGTAAAACAGACGCATATTCAAAATACTTAGAAAATACGTTTCTGCCATTCAGTTTCAGTAGAAATGAAGATGTTACAGAAATAGAAGAGTTTTTAAGTTGTCCTTGTCAGATGGATCTTCCAATAGCTCACATTCCTCCTTAAGAAGTACATTAAGAAATTAAGATGCTAAATAACCAAAAAAAAAACACCTGGATACGACCAAATAACTGCTATAGTAGCGAAAACACTGCCAAAATAAGGTATACTTTCGCTAACCTCAATTTTCAACTCAATATTCTGTGGTTTTCTGGAATAACCGCGTATGCCAAATATATTAATTTTTAACGCTCTTTACATGTGTTCAATTTTTAAATATTGACTATTTCTGAGTTTGTTTCTTTAAATAACGATGTAACTTAAATGTTTATTAAATTAATTTGTTGTACTAACGACGTATGTCGTTGTTATTAATGAAAAAAATGCAAAATAATTTTGGATTATATTTCAGTTTATAACCACCTTGTAAAAACTTGTGTGTTTATTTCTGTTATTTTTTGTCACTATTATTCTTGATACGTTGTTATATTCTCATCCTTAATCCCGTTACCTTATTGTTGACGAACAAAAAAAAATTCATTTTTCAAGCAACAACAACTTATGGTAGTTTTCTTTTTCAAAGAAAACGACGTTTGTCGACATAAGTGGTTTTATCTGCACACACTTTAAGTGTAATTTACAAATTGTTTATTCGTCCTTCTCTAGGATCTATTCTTCTGAAAATTTTTGACTCGAAATTTTATATAAAGAATTTATTGCTCATATCTACAGGACTGTGCAAATAAAAAGTTCTGAAATCTTTATATCGAGCCCATAATTTCAAATATAACGTTTTTTGGCTCCCCTGAACATTTTGATTTTATGACATACGCGGTTATTCTAGAAAACCACAGTATTACCGACAGTATTACCGTATTATCACAGTATTACCGACCAATCAGCCTTTTAACAACGTTCTCAAAACTTTTTGAAGGAATATTCTTAAGGAGCTTAATGCCAATACTAGAAGGAGAAAATATAATCCCAGAACACCAGTTCGGTGTTCGCCATAATCACGGTACCCCTGCTTCAATTGAACGCAAAAAATATTGGTCAGCAGTCTTTTTGGACATTCAACAAGCCTTTGATCAAGTGTGGCATCAGGGTATTTTATTTAAATTAAAAAAGTTCCTTCCAGCTCCATATTATTTATTTCTTAAATCATATCTAGAATAAAGGTTATTTTACGTGTAGGTCAACAACAAAGCCTCAGATATGTGCCCTATAAAAGCGGGGATCCCTCAAGGTAGTGTGCTAGGACCTGTTCTATACACCATATTTACATATGATAAGCCTATACCAGAGGATGTTACCGTCGCATAGTGGACCATATTTTGAGAAGGCGGCCAAAAATCATTTTTTTTTTTTTTTTTTGTTACCGATTTTAAAGTTATGTTATTCATTTGAAAGTAGATACTAGTAAACCTCGGGAGCCAAAAAATTGCGACTCTATCTCAACTATATCACAGCGAACAGGGTCTTCGAAAATGCGCTTTCTCAGTATTTTGCTAAAATTAAAAATTTCTTTGCAAATTTTTATTTTTGAGTGACTGTAACTTTTTTGATTCAAAAGATTTCGAAGTGAAATAAATTTTGTATAATTTTGTTGTGTCCATGCTATTAATGTTAAAAATGTAAAATCACAGAGTCATTCCGAAATTTAAAAAAAAAAAATTTTTAAAAAAGGTCCAAATTTTCCGAAAATCTCCTACTTAATAGAGCATAACTCCTGCCAGTCAAAAGCAGTCAGAAAAAAATCTTGTACTGTTCTATAGTCCGAACCCTTCCCTATACTCCTATACCCCATTATACACCCGCCAGTTTCCGCCCGTGTGCACCAAAACAATTTTTCTGACCCAAGGTTAGATATTTTCTGTAAAATTTATGAATACAAAAGTTGTCCACTATGTGGTTAGGATATATTAAGTTTGAGGTGATGTTTGTAACTGCCAAAAATATTGGACCTTTATCCATCTTTTATTATACGGATCGACTCAAAAACACTTTCTGAGTCGATTAAACGATGTCCGTCCGTCCGTCTGAGTGTTATGAATACAAAAGTTGGTCGTACCGGTGCACCGCGGTGTATTTTTTTGCGTGTCGGTAGAGTTGTCAGGAGTTGTTATATACTTATAAAAAAGGGTTGAGATATAATGCGCTTAATTGTTACAGGTACATTTACATAGGTATCTTTCAAAAACATTAATAGTCTGAATTAGAGTTATATAGTTTAAATACCTGACAAAATGGGAAACAATTTAAATAAAAGGTAAATGGTAAAAAAAAAAACTATTGCGACATAGCCCTTTAAGATATGAGCAGGTATGCTTCACCTTTTAAAAGGGGTTAGGGTGTGAGCTTTTTATGCTTCTAAAAGTGGTAATAAAAGATAAAAATTTGTAAATGGTAAAAAAAACTATTGCGACATAGCCCTTTAAGATATGAGCAGGTATGCATCACCTTTTAAAAGGGGTTAGGGTGTGGTTTTTTATGCTTCTAAAAGTGGTAATAAAAGATAAAAATTTGTAAATGGTAAAAAAAAAACTATTGCGACATAGCCCTTTAAGATATGAGCAGGTATGCTTCACCTTTTAAAAGGGGTTAGGGTGTGGGTTTTTTATGCTTCTAAAAGTGGTAATAAAAGACAAAAATTTTTATTTTACATAATTGCAAGAAAGAGTATTTATAATAATGTTTCCACAATTATTATTCATAACAATTTGTGCAATGGCTAAGTACTGTTACAGAGATCTGGCAGATATTTATTTTCAAAAAATGATGTAGACGATGTAATTTTGCACATAGTGAGCAACGACTCCTTTAAGAATTGTAACCTAGAAGACATTGAAATGCACAAAGGAAAAATTACTAATTTTGCATCGAATTTGAAAAGACGGTACATTGAATGCTCTCATAGTAAGGCAAATATGTACAAACGTTACCAAGACTGGTTAATAAAGAAACTTATTTTTGAGAGTGCATCTACAACTGCCAACGAAAGTGGAATAAAGGGTCGACCAGCAAAACCAATTGACGGATGTAGTGAAAGATCTCGAAGGCGCAAGCTGGAGAATATCAATGAAGAAATTTCTCAAAGAATTATTAAGGATTCATTTTTGCACCAAATTCAACCAACCCAAAATAAAAAAAAATAAAATTGAAATAATTGAAAAAATAGTAGAAGCGAGCCCAAGGCGCACAAAGAGGATTTTGAAAAGCATTCCTCCACCAATTGAAGATAAGAAATTTACGCCGGAAGAAGCGTTCGCCCTATTTTTGGATTTGAAATTGACCAAAAATCAATATAAGGAATTGCGGAAGCGAACCAATGAAAAGAATTGTGGGATTTTTCCAGAGTATCGAGATTTAGTTTCTGCCAAAAAAGAATGCTTACCTTCACAATCTGCTATTAGTGTCACTTCAACATCAGCAGAAATAAAATTGCAAGATCTCCTTGAACATACTGCAGAACGATTGCTAAATACGCTTGATACTGATCATTTAAAAAAAATTTATCATTTAAATGGGGATGTGATGGATCCTCTGGTCAGAAACAATACAAGCAATTTAATGCCGAAAATTCATCAGATGCTAATTTATTTATGGTATCTTTCGTTCCATTGCGCTTAACAAAAAGGTATAGCGTCTTAGAGCCGTCAACTAGAAGAGCAACAGAAATTGATATATGGAAAAATGAAATTCCTTCTTCAACAAAGTATTGCAGACCAATAAAATTTGCATTCAAAAAGGAAACCAAAGATGTCATAACTGAAGAAGTTCAAAAAATAAAAGATCAAATTAAGGAACTTCAACCAGTAATATATAAATTTGATGACCAAGACATTGAAGTACATTTTAAAATGTGTCTCACAATGATTGATGGAAAAGTTGCACAAGCTTTAACTGGAACAATGTAATGGTACGGTTCTGGTGGTGGAATTTCCGCTTCCGTTTCCCTGAGCCTTAACGGGTCGCACGTGCTGGCAGGGGGCCTAGCTAGCCGGAGGGGTGGGATCTTGTTAAGACGCAGGGAAACCGCACTACAGATGTTCACGTGCGATTTAAAAAAAAACTGTCAATTAAAACGGACGCTAAACGTCAACGTCAAGCTGCATTATATGCCAAAAGACATCAAGTCAATTAAGTCAACCCCCACCAGAAGACGATAGTTTTAAGGAAGCCTACGACTTTGCTATGTCCCCTCTTCATGCTAGAATACGTTTCATGGAGCATATTCCTAAATTGGGTTATGATTTGGAATTTGGTCCGTTAGGCGAAACAGTGAGAAAAAACAAAGAAAATGAAGAAAAAAGAAAGCAAAAAAAAAAAACAAATTCAACAAAAATATCTACAGCTCGGCCTCGTAATCGACCAACCAAAACAAGGGGAAGGAAACACAAATGATGGAAATACTGCAAGGAGATTTTTTTCTGATCCGGAAACTGCAACATCTATCACAGGTGTAGATCATGAATTAATAAGACGATTCAAAATCATATTACAAGTTCTAGCATGCAGCAGAAAGATAAATGCAAAAAATTTGGAGAGTACGCCAATAAAACAGCTATACTTTATAATGAAAAATACTCTTGGAGATATATGCCATCCACAGTTCATAAAATTTTGTACCATGGGGAACAAATAATTCAAAACAATATGCTACCAATAGGAGATCTATCTGAAGAAGAGCAAGAAAAAAGGAACAAAGAATACAGATTCTTTCGCGAGCACAACACAGGGAAAATGTCCAGATGTTGTACTAATGAAGACCTTATCACTATTTTGTTGTGCACTTCTGATCCATATATGTCCAACATTCGTCAAAAATGGAAAACTACCTCTATTGAATTAGACGAAGAAGCTAAACAACTTCTGGAAAATGAAAATCAAGGCTATTTAGAAGAAATTTTTACTAAAATTGGTTGATTTAAAGTACTTTTTCATTACACTAAAAATAAGTTACACTTTTCTTTATATAGTTAAAAAATTTTCTTGATTTAAAAATTTATATATTTTGAAAATTTACAATAAAAATTGTTATATTTCATAAATTTACCATAAAAATTGATATAGAAATATTTAAAAAGACAATAAAAAAAATTTAACTAAAGCAAAAACATACGAGTTTTTCATTGAAACTTCTCTATCTTGAACCAATATAAGGTGACCTTTAAGTTCGCTGCTTAATAAATTATATTTTAACTCGGGATCTTTCAAAAAAAAAAAAAAACAACCTTTGGCCGTTGTGCACATTAGGACTAAAAAGTTTACGGTGGCCAAAGTTTGGCATTTTCTGAGAAAATTAACTTACAAAATTGTTAAAAAGTATTAGTTGTAAAATTAACTGAAAAAATAAGACATTATATTAAAAAAAAAAACCTTTTTTTACCTTTTAACACTTCACTTTTGTACTAAAATTGAACTACAAGTGAAAATGTATTTTAAACCCTCCGTAACTTTTTTTATTTTCAGTCGAGAATTACGTTTTATAGCAAAACTTAAAGGCTAAAGTCTCACCTACCAAACCAAAAAAACCCATATCAAAATTCCAATCCAATCAAAAGTTATAGATTTTTGACCGCCTTCTCGTCAAATGGTCCACTGTGCATCGCATCATACGCTGATGACACAGCTTTAATAGCAGTAAATGAAGCACCTGATAATGCTTCAGAAATTATTCAAAATCAACTCAACGATATCGAATTTCGGTTAAAAAATGGAATATAAAAGTAAATACCGACAAATCTGCCCATATTACTTTTACCTTGAGAAGACAAGTGTAAAATATCTTGGTCTCCATCTCGATCGGTGAATTACGTGAAAAAAACATATTCAGACAAAAAGAGAACAACTAAATATTAAAACCAGAAAAATGTATTGGCTACTTGGTTCTAAATCAGAATGGTCATTGGAAAATAAACTTTTGCTATATAAAACCATGTTGAAACCAGTTTGGACTTATGGAATCCAGCTATGGGGAACCATAAATAACTCAAATGTTGAAATTCTTCTGAGATACCAATCTAAAACACTGAGATTAATAACAAAAGCCCCATAGTTCGTAACTAATGATAACATTCACAAAGACTTGCAAATTTCAAAAGTTAAAGATGAGATAAATAAACATACCACAAGGTACTTAGACAGACTTAGTAATCATAGAAATCCGTTAGCAGTTTGCTTATTAGATGAAAGTGACGAGGTTAATAGGCTTAAGAGGTATCATATCTTAGCTTTACCATACAGAAAATGATTTCCATATGTAAATTATAAATTATAAATTTCAAGTTATAATTTCAATGGATAAAAATCCAGACTAGGTTGAGCTAAATAAGATAATCAAATTTGCTTATTGTTGTAGAAACAGATTGTAAATAAATGTATTATATAAAAAAAAAATCTCTATTATTGTATTTTTACCAGAATTTGTGTAGAGGTTAATTGTTATGACGCCTCCCCTTATCCCCTTGGCACGAGCCAACATTATTTAAATAACTGACACATTTTTTTATTACTTTTTCTCATAACGAAAGTGCAATACAACATACTTATTATTTATATTATTGTTTTAAACAAACTGCATATCAACAGATTTATTTTTTCAGACATTTTTCTTACGAATTGTTTTTAATAAACTTAAAAAGGAAACTAATGGGAAAGTCCCAATACCAATAACGGAAAAAAAACATACTTTATGCTGAATGAACGAAATTATTTTTAAGTAACAAAATTAATAATTGTAATATGTAAGATGGTAAAGAAAATAAACAAGTCAGCGTATTTTTGGTGACAAAAACACCTGAACCAGAATCTTTCAGAGTCGATTTAGCGATGTCCGTCCGGCTGTGTGTCCATGTAAACTTTATAATTAAACTACAGGTCGCAAATGTGAATATATTTTGATGAAATTTGGTATATAAGCTTCTATCGGCCATAGCACGTACGCTATTGAATTTGGTGAAAATCGATTCATGTTCTGACCTAGTCCCCATACAAATGACTCCTATGAGATCGACTTAAATTGCCATAATATCAAATTATCATATAGATCTCGGTCAAATTGGGTTTAGGTATGTTTATCCAATTATCAGTAGTCCAAAAATAAATCCTATAGGATAATTCCCGATCTTCACTTATATTATATTATGTCCTGTGGTTCCTATTGGGAACAAAGGGCCACAACGAATTTATTCCATTCGGTCCGGTTGGATGATATTCTCTTCACTTCTCCCCAGCTTTGATCAATAGATATGACTTCTATATTCAGTTGACGGCGCCATGTGTGAGACGGTCTGCCTACTCTTCTCGTTCTACCATGTGGGTTCCACTCAATGGCGATTTTAGCAACGTCGCCCTGGAGGCAGCGTGTGACCAATCCAACGCCATTTGCGATTCATTATTTCAATATGGATTGCCCGCTGGTTTGTTTGTCACCAAAGTTCTGCATTGGATATGGTGTTAGGCCAAAAAACTTTTAGTATTCTTCGGAGACATCGATTAACAAACACTTGTAGGGAGTTTAAATCGTGTTCTGTTGTATTCCACGTCTCGCACGCATAAAGGAGTGCATATTTGGCCCAAGAGTTAAAGATGCTTACCTTAGTGTGCCTGGATATTGCGGAAGATTTCCATATCGACCGGAGCGTACCGAATGCTTGATTAGCTTTAGATATTCAGTACGCAACATCATTGCTGGAACCACCTGTATTTGATAAAATTCTGCCCAGGTAGCAGAATGACGTGACCTCTTCCAATTCAGTATTTCCTATGCGGAATTTGTTTTTATTCACGGTGTTCCAGCGCATTACATTACTCTTGCCAATGTTTATTTTCAGGCCAGCTTTTGCTGCCTCTGTTTCCAGGCACTTTAGCTTCGACTTCATGCTTTCATAGCTGTGGGAAAGTAGGCAGATATCGTCTGCGTACTCTAGACTCTCAAGTTGTTGGTTGAGATCCCAGCTGATACCTCTATTTACTCTGGTTGCATTGCGAACTATAACATCTAGAACGATGTTAAAGAGCAAGGGTGATAACACACAACCCTGGCGGACGCCAGTCAGAACGTCAAAATTGCTGCGTTATTGTGGACAACACGACATTTTACATTACAGTATAAAGACTGGGTAAGGCTAATGATTTTGGGGGGAACCCCTTTGCAAGCAAGAGCGCCCCATATAGCGTTTTGATCTAGTGTATCGAAAGCTTTCTCAAAGTCGATAAATACCAGGTAAAGCGGCGAGCGAAGTTCTGTGGATTGTTCTAAAATTATCAGCAGACTATTGATGTGGTCTACACAAGACTTTTGGGGCCGGAACCCAGCTTGTTCGGGTCTAAGGTCCCCAAGAACAGTGTCGGATATTCTCTTGTTTATTATCACAGCTATTACTTTATTAACCGACAGGTCACCTTTTCGGGGATGTTGACTATAAGACCTTCTTTTCAATGCGGGTCAAGTTCAATCTTCACTTAAATTTACCAAAAACAAAAAATATTGCAAAGATTTTTCTCAAATTTGGTTTGTATATGTTTTTCCAAAAAATAAGCGACCTTACCAAGTATGGTCAGGAAGTCCATTTTTCGCCCTAGTCCCCTTATACAGATAGCATCCGATATGAACTTTTTCATATCCGAAGGCAAAGAACTTGCCACTCAAAGCAACTTTATCTTATGCCGTTTTCTTTTCTGACAAAAAATGTCGCCCTTATTTTGCCCTTTTTTCAAAAAGTGTATTTTTTATATATTCTGAATTAAGAGTATCCTTATCTTATACATCAATTGAAAGGTCTCAAAGTCGAGCCCTCGTAACTCACAAAAAATTCCAGCCATTGACTTCTTTCAGGTCATAGTGTGAGAATATTTCCCCATTGTTCCCCTTTTTTGAATATTTTCACCCTATAACTTCCAAGAGGATAATAATCAAAATTTTTTTGCATTTACGAAAACAGCACTTTGAGACCTTTCGATTGATATATAACATAAGGCTGCTCTTAATTCAGAATATATAAAAAAATACACTTTTCCAAAAAAAAAGGCAAAAAAAGGGCGACATTTTTTGTTAGAAAAGAAAACGGCATTATACATCAATATAATGGCTATGTGAACGACTTGGATGCAAACATTGCCCAAAACATTTTCAAATTTTAATGCCACGTATTAATTTTTCGAATAAAAAACTTTTTTTGATTCAATTCCAATTTTTTATGTTATGTTTTACAATTTCAAGTTCTACGCCTTAAAAAAAACAACCTTTATAAGGAGCACTAAGAATTTGAAACTGAGTAGATTTCTGGAAAATATCAGGTTACAAAAGAGGACTAAGCAAATGCGACATTCAGTTTTTTTCATATTTTTGAAAAAATAGAAAAAAAAAGAATTTCGTGTTGTCATTAAGCATTGCAACTTGAAACACAAAACACAAAATGGAAAAAAAGAATTTCGTACTGTCATCAAACATTGCAACTTGAAAGATAGAAAAGGAAATCAAAGATTCGTTATACGAAGTCCGTGGCGCATTTAGACTATCTAGAATTAGGTAAATAAATTTAAACATGGCCGTACATTCACAAATGATGAACCTCGTTCTGGACATTCAGTCGAGGCAGTTACTTCGGAAATCATCGATAAAATCCACGATATAGTTTGGAGTAATCGACAATTTAAAGTGGGTGACCTAGCTGAGGCCAAGAAAATATCACATGGGTCAGTGATTTCAATGGGTATGAAAAAGCTATCGACAAGATGGATCCCGCGTTTGCTTACAATCGAGAATAAACGCAATCGTGACTGATGAATTTCTTTGCCGATATTTAACTGGTGATAAAACATGGACACAACACTATACACCAGAAATTAAACAACTGTCAAAGCAATAGATTTTATCAGTCCAATCCAACCCAAAACAAGCACTAGTTCATTTAAATAACAAAAGTGTTAGTCATTGCTAAAAATTGACATTTTGAGAAAAGTAACAAAACCGATTTGTATGTGCTTACATATTATATTAGGTGACCACACTGGTTCAAGAAAATGTGCAAAAGAAGAATAAAAAAGTCCCGTTACGTATGTAGCCTACAAAGCCTACTCAAATGGCAAAAAATTTGATTTTAAAATAGTTCATATGAAGCGAATGTGTTACGCAGATTGCTCAGCTTAGATTGCTATTGGACGGTAATTTTCAGGGTTATTAGCCGCACCCTTTTCAGGGATTGGTTGGACAATAGCAACCTTCCAGCAAGAGGGAAAGACTCCCGCACGGAACGAAAGGCTGAAGAGGTTGGCCAATGGACTGGCTAGCGTCGAAGAGCACTGTTTCAGCACCAGTGCTGCTATACCATCCGGTCCCGGAGACTTATTAGTGTCGAGATCCGAAAGAACCTTTTTAACTGCACGTGCTCGGAAGAATATTTTAGGCATAGTACAAGATATTCTTTCGAGTTCGGGCAGTGGTTAATCGCTATAAGGCAAAAATAAATTTTTGGCAAAAAGTTCAGCTAAAAGGTTAGCCTTATCAACCGGCCTTTTTTTATTATTTATTAACCAACACTCAGGGGATGCCCCTACAGATGCAGTGCATTATGTTGATCTCAGGAAAATAGGTTATGGGAAGGAGGAAAGAGGGAGTAGTGTTTGTGAATATTTGACTTAAATTTTATTAGATTATAACTGTCAGGAAAGACCTCTGCGGGGAGTTTATTCCACATACGACTAGTTTGACTGATAAACGAATTCTCTCTGTAATGCGTTGTGCAGTCAACTGGACAATAAACTACAAACGGATGTGATCAACTTAGCCCCGAGGAGCAGAAAGAACTTTAGCACGAAGACGCTGATCATGAAGAAACTTTTGGTGCATTCAGTTCTCGCCTGTTTGCGTAGCAGTTCAGTGACGGAATTTTTATTTTCACGCCAAAGTCTGAATGCTTCCTCTCTGGATCAGAGATGCAAGTCTGGTTAAACCAAGATTTTTGATTAGGTTTAGCCGAAATGTACTTTAATGGAATGAATAATCTCATACCAAGTACTATTATTTTTTCCACCATTATCGGTGCAGCGTCAATATTACTGTCCAGGAAGAAAGAAAGAGGAAAAATTGAATCCTATTTTGAACAAAAGTTATCCTTTAGAAAAATTGGAGAAAAATCTGAAGAAGTGATCGTGTTATCTTCAATTACATCAAAAATCAGACTTCCTATGGGAAAACCATGAAAGGAAGACCACCATTTATCTTATCGCCAACAGACAAGCGTGCAATTTTAAGAATTGCTTCAAATTCCTGTGATTCCATACCAATAATTAACGCGAAAGCCAGAGTTTCTGCTAGTATTTCGACTGTTCGGCGCTTGATTGAGGATGCTTCGCATATCCAGAGAATGAAACTTAAAAAAACCTGTATTAAAACCCATTCACAAAGAAAAATGTTTGGATTTTGCTGAATACGGAATATGGTATGGGGTGCCATATCATACTATGGCGGGATTAAACTACAACTACGACAAAACTGAATGCAGAACAATACAAAAACATTCTGGAACGAGCTTTTCCGTAAATTTTTGGACCTATGCGTTGAATTTTCGAACAGGGTAATGCTCCGATACACAATGCAAGAGAGCTAAAAGCCTGGATAATTGACCAGAAGGTGACGCTCGTCAGACTTAAACATAGTGGAAAACGTCTGGGGATGGATTTTACGGAAAGTTTATGAAAGAGGTAAACATCCATCGTTGATCAATGCAATCGAGACCGTTTGGGACGAGATTTCCTTAGATTACCTTAAAACTCTCTACGATTCCATTTTAAGTCGCATATTTGAGGTTATAAAGCACCATTGGGGCAACACTCATTACTAAATGTTAGAGAAATAGTTATTAACAATGAAATGTAATTTAGTGAATAATTTTTATGTTTTCCAAACTTTTCTTTGCCGTTGTTATTCAAATGAACTATATTTTTTCTCCGTTTTCCAGCAGTAAATAAATTACAAGAACATTAAAAAAAACTAGCAGATTCCAGCGATCGAAATTCGAGTGCAAATTCTAGAAAATTTTATTTTTTCGTTTAATGAAGACGCTAAAGGTATGCTTCACAATTCAACTCATTTTAAGTGAAGAAAAACTCAACACATTAACACAAACACATTAACAAATTTAATAAACACACACATAGCATTGTATAATTTTATACATGTGTTAGTAACAACTTTAAACGATCATAACTCCAAAAAAATGTTCCAGACGATAAAAATCTGTAAATCTGGAAAACAGCTCAAAAGAAATACCTTTCAAATGATAATTTTTTTGTTAAAATCGGAGTAAAACTGGGAAACTTACATCGGTCACAAGAAATCGCCTTGCCTATTAATATTATAGATTCTCGATAATAATAAACGGGAGTTCGATCGTGACAGTCATGATAAACGGACGTTTAGCGGTGATCGGTGCATTCTTCAATCGTTTTTTCGATTTGTGCAAAAGGTCTTCAAATAAATGAATTTAAAATTAAAAAGTTCAACAAGGAAAAACTTTCATTATTTATGTCCTCTATAAGTGATTATAGTTAATAGAGTAAAAGCGTATCTGCAGAAAACAAATGTAAAATTTTTTACCTTTACTCCAAAAGATACCAAAACTAAGTCTTATTTACTAAAGGGCCTAAGTGCTAATATTGATCCCAATGAAATTTTTGAGGAGTTATGTAAATTTCAAAATCCAAACCTTAAATTTATAAAGGTGAACCGATTAAAACCAAACGAGCTGAAAACAATAGCTATGACCTACCAATATACTTAGTTCAAATAAGCGGCAAAAGCAAAGTAAATGAACTCAAATCTATTAAAGGACTTCTATACCGCTGTATTAGATGGGAAGCCTTGAGAAAACCGGAAATAACCCAATGTAGAAACTGTCAAAGCTTCTTTCACAGTGCATCAAATTGTTATCTCCCATCTAGATGCGTAAAATGTGATAAAATGCATGAAATTGGAAAATGCAGTCTGGATACGGTTCCTGAAAACGAAAGAGAAAAATTATTTTGTGTACTCTGCAGTAAATACGGCCATCCAGCATGTTATAAGGGATGCGAAAAATATAAGGAACTCCAGCAGAAGCTATAAAGTTACGCTAATACTGTAAAAAACAACAATTCACTAAATATAAACAACACCAATCCAATCCAAGTTGCATTAGAACAACTCAATAATTCTATGCAAAACCTTTCTAATCAAATTATTAATTTACAGAAACATTTACAAATCCAAACATCTAGAATAGATACCATTTATTCAATGTTAGAAGTTTAAATTATTACAATGGCCGAAATAATTGAAAAAAATCTCAATATAATTCAAATTAATGTAAATTCCTTAATAAGTTTAAGCAAAAGATATAATTTTAATAATTTCATAAATACATATAACCCGGACATAGTATTATTAAACGAGACAAAACTTAATGTAAGACACAAAGTTACCTTTCAAGATTATTGCTTTATACGTAAAGATAGAACAAACGCTAAAGGAGGAGGTGGAACCGCAATTTTGATAAAAAAAAAAACGGTATCAAATTTAATAGTTATACTAACAACACTATTAACAAATTTAAATATTTAGAAACGTGCATAGTAAAAATACCTTTAGTAGCCAATAAATTTTTGTTTGTTATATCATCATATTATCCCTTGGGTAATAATAACAGTATTTTTAAGACTGAATTGTCACAACTTTTTCAATCTTTAAATTTACATAATCCTAACAATTATTACATAGTTTCAGGAGACCTAAACAGTAGAGTTGTGTCGTTCATGAACGATCTAGTTCTTTTGAACGATTCCTTTTAATGAACGATGTGAACTAGTTCGTACTCTTTCGCTCTTTTTGCTCTTTCGTTCTTTTTGCTCTTTCGGTCTTTGAGTTGATTGTGTCATTTCATTCTATTTCATTGTTTACCTTTTGCAACTGTTTTGAATGCCATACTTATATATTTTACGCTATAATATTATATGTATGCTGCCAGACTGGTAATATTTTCTCCCATATTTTTGCAAACATGTATCACACACTATTTTATCTTCTATTAATATTTTGTCATCTTTTTCTTAGATTTTATTACTCGTATCCGTACTGAGAAAAAAAGAGCGCTCAATCAAGTAAACTAGAAAATACAAATCTAGATTCATTGTTTTATATTCAATTATATTTTTTATGAACTTCCATTTCGTTCTTTTTTTCTCACCAGTGCAGCTGTTTTTATACCCTATACCACTATGTGGTTTGGGTATAATGACTTTGTGCTGCTGTTTGTAACAACCAAAAATATTTGACCTAGACCCATCTTTAATTATACCGATCGAATCAGAATCACTTTCTGAGTTGATTTAACAATGTCCGTCCGTCCGTCTATGTGTCCATGTAAAGCTTGTAATCAAACTGCAGGTCGCAAATATGAATATATTTTGATGAAATTTGGTATATAAGCTTTTATCGGCCATGGGATGAACGCTATTGAAATTGGTGTGAATCGGTCCATGTTCAGACCTAGCCCCCATACAAATTACCCATATGAAATCGACATAAATTGCCATAAGATCCAAATTGTCATATAGATCTTACTCAAATTGGGTTTGTATGCGTTCATTACATCCACTAATGAGTAGTCCAAAAATGAACCCTTTGACCCCATATAGAGCTGCTTCCCGATCTTCACTTAAATCTATTAAAAAACAAAAATATTGCACTGATTCTTCTCAAATTTTGTTTGTACATATTTTTGCAAAATACAAGAGACTTTACCAAACATGATCAGGATCGGTCCATTTTTGGACCTAGTCCCTTTATATATATAGCATCCGATATGAACTTTTTCATATCTGCAGCCAAAAAAATTAATAAAAATCCCACTCAAATTTGGTTTTTGCTTATTTTCAATGTCCAGTTAGTTGGGCCTAAGAGATAGGGTTTCTAAACGCATGGTATAGGGTATCGTATAGTCGGTCTAGACCGACTATAATTTACTTACTTGTTTTTTTTTAATTTTTGTTGCCAGACTGATTTTTCTTTTGTCGTTAACTTTAAACAGAAATGTAATTTCCCTTTCTATTCTATTTCTTCAATTCATTCAAGTTTTGTCAAATATTCAGTGGTTTTTTTTTATTAATTTTTTTATATTTAATTATAAAATGTCTTCAAAAGGAAAATATAGTGAAGTGTGGATGCATTTTACTGAAGATGGACCCCAACGAGCTAAATGCAAATACTGCAAATCATCGTTGAGTATGGCTGGAGGTTCCCACGGAAATTTAAGTCGCCACTTAAAAGTGAAGCATCCGTTAACGCCAATGGTGTTAGAAAGGCAAACAACAACACCAACACCAACGGCTATGCTTTTAGGAAGGCAAGATATAACAACGGAAACAATATCCCTAAATTTTGAGTCGGAGCTTCCTTCTACCAGCACTCATGTTCGGACACAACAGCAAAGCATTTCTCAATTTATTCGTAGACCTCCTCCAGTTCGAAAAGTTGAACAAATTGACAGACAGGTTCTTAAAATGGTAGCAAAAGGACATCATGCTTTGCGAATTGTCGAAGAGCCAGAGTTTAAAAAACTCATACAAGATGTGTCGCAATGTCCAGGGTATACATTACCTTCCAGGAAAACGTTGTCCAAAAACTTATTGCCGAGCATACACATGGATATTTTAGAAAAAATTAAATCTAAAATTCAATTAGCTTCGGCTGTTTGTCTCACAACAGATGGGTGGACATCTAGAACAAATGCCAGTTATATAGCTGTTACTGCGCATTATATAGATGAAAATACACAGCTTCAATCACATTTGATAGCATGTGATGAGTATGACGAGATACATACAGCAGACAATTTATTAAGTTTTTTAAAAAAGGTAATGAATAGATTAGAATGAATTTATTATGAAAAGATATACTAATAAATACAACAAACTGCTTCATTTTCCCTTAAGGTAATGTGTGAATTTGAAATTCAAAATAAAATAACTGCTATTGTAGCTGATAATGCTCCAAACATTCAGTCTGCAATCCGCAAAGGAAATTGGCGAGGAGTTGGATGTTTCGCTCACTCTTTAAACCTTATAGCACAAACTGCTATAATTAAAATTAGCGATACAGTGTCCAAGGTGAAAAAAATTGTGGAATATTTTCATAAAAGCTCCCAAGGATTAAGAAAATTGCAGGAAACACAAAAGCAAATGGAGCTTCCTGAATTAAAATTAAAACAGGATGTGATCACAAGGTGGTATTCGACTTATGAAATGCTTCAGAGGATAGCTGCAATAAAAGATGCTGTTATATCCACGCTCTCATTAATACGTCCAGAATTGCTATTGCCCTTGCAATGGGATTTGATTAATGAAGTCATACCTATTTTAAAGCCGTTTTATGAGGTAACTGTTGAAATTTCTGCGGAAAAAAGTGTCACGCTTTCAAAGGTGACAGTTTTATGCAACCTGTTGGTGTGCTTCATTGCAAAATCCTCTTCCGTAAATAGCGAAGTATCGTCAATGATAACCAGTATAAAAAATGAGATGAACACGCGCTTTGGGGAATATGAAAGCAATATTTTATATGCCGAAAGTACAATTCTGGACCCTCGCTTTAAGAGAAACGGTTTTAAGAATGATTCTTCATACGAAAATGCTGTTAAAATACTCAGGAGCAAAATATGTACCATGAGACTGCCAAATACCACTGATAACAATGACGAAGTTCTACCTACATTGACTTCATCCACAACGGAGGAGACTAGCATTTGGAATGAGTATGACAAAAATTTAATAAAAACTATAAGGCCCGACAACAATTCTGCTGCTGCTATACGAGAGTTCGATAAGTACTTAAATGAAGAGTACTTAGATCGTAAAAAGGACCCACTCATATGGTGGAGAGGAAGAAAGCATATATATCCTCGAATTTACGCATATGCCTTAAAAAGACTCTGCATAGTAGCCACATCAGTGCCGTGTGAGCGAATTTTTTCCGCAACAGGGCAAATAATAAATGAAAGACGCACTCTCTTAAAGGCGGAAAGGGTATCAAGCCTAGTGTTTTTGCATAATAATATGTAATGTCTTTTTACCTTATTATAAAACATTATTTTTAAAAACTAAATTATTTCTGCGTACAAGTTCCTTTTTTTTATAAATTTTTTGTATTGTATTGAATTTTATATATATATATTTTTTTATCTACATATTATTTATTATGTGTTATTTTTATTCTACACAATAGTTTTTAGAAATAACTTTATTGAATTATTTATTTTTTTTATTAGTTTTTTTATTTTTTTATGTTTGCTTTTAATTTAGTTTTAATGATTACTTTTATTTAATAAGACTGAATTCCATTCTTATGTTGTTTTTGTAAACTTAATTTTTTATGTTTACTTTTAATTTAATTTTAATGAGTACTTTTATTTAATAAGACTGAATTTCCTTTTAATGTTGTTTCTGTAAACTTTTTTATTTCTTATTTTATTTTTTATTTCCTTTTTAATTTTTATTAATATGAAAAATATAACGTATTTTTGAATATGTATCTATGTACATATACATAAATTATTTTTTTACAAATCGAGGAAGTTCAGGAATTATGGAATATTTGGGTAATAATGATCACCATTAGTTGTTAGTTACTTGGGAAGCAATTTTGGGTATTTTAGAATGTTATAAATTATACCACTCTGCGTTTAGTGTATGAGTTTATGCTGACTTTCGTCTTGTAACTACCAAAAATTCTTAACTAGTTCCACCTTTTATTATACCGATCTACTCAGAATCATTTTCTGAATCGATTTAGTGATATCCGTCCGTCTGGCTGCCTATATGTCCAAACTACTTGTGATCAGGGTAGCAAATATGATTTTTTTATGAAATGTTTGGTATAATCTTTTGTTAGTGATAGCATGAATGTTATTGAAATTTGTGAAAATCAGTACATGTTCAGACCTAGTCCTAATAAATATGGCCCCTATGATATCGACTTAAACTGCTCTAAAGTTAAAATTATCATGTAGACCTCGGTCAAATTTGGTTTATATGATTTTATTACACGCATGAGCATTTTCAGACATAGTCTCCGTAATAGGCTGCTTGTTGATCTTCACTTAAATCTATAAAAAAACAATAAAAATTTATAATTTCCTTGCTAAATTTGGTTGAATATAGTTTTTGCGAAAAATAAATGATTTTACCATATATGGTCATGATCCGTCCATTTTTTTATTCCAATACGATCATATCGGCAGGCAAAAAGTTTATAACAATGCCAAAAGTGCATACACATTTAATTTAATGTGTGAAACATTTATTTTCAATCAAGGGTTTTCAATTAAAAAAGTATTATAATTTTTGTAGAACTGCTATAATATATAAAATTCGTAATTTCTTCATTGATTAGGTTATGGGTTCATCTGATGAAGATTTTCCACTAGCGGTTGACACTTTTTCAATCTACGTTCTGGACATTTACTATCTAATATTTAACCAAAAAAAAAAACATTAGCATTGAAATTTATTATATTTGTTATCTTTACTCACCATTACAAGGAATTTCTTTTATATATTTTTTAGTATATGTTTCTTTAAAAAAATATATATTGCGCACACTCATCGTGACTTAAATGCTGTAGTTCATACAATTTTTATTGAACTTGTTCGTGCAACCTAGTTCAAAAAAAGAGCGATTGAACTATAAGAACGAACTAGTTCTTTTAAAATAATTGAACTAGAAAGAGCGCTCACCAAAAAGAACTAGAATGCCCAACTCTACTAAACAGTAAACATGTTGAATGGGGCAATGCTTCTAATAATATGAAAGGGAATATGCTTAAAGAATGGATGTCTTGCAATGAAATTTTGTTTAGATGCAGCTTATATGCTTCTGTCACACCTTCTTATCCTCGTTGTGAATCGTATTAAGATGTATGCATAGCAGACTCTCGCCTATCTATACAGAAGGAATCCAATACATTAAATTGCCTAAAAACCATAGACTATGATAGCGATCACAATGCTATACAAATTCGTATTTTACATGATGAAAATAATCATCCACTTGCCTTTTTTAACAAAAAACCATATTTAAAAATTAATTACGAAAAAACTAATTGGAAAAAATACAAAAATAACATCAGGAACGAGTTAAATAATAGTGAAACAATACCGAATAACAGAAATCTAACAAACTCTGAAATTGATTTTTATTTGAGTAGACTAAATAAATTTATCCATCGAATATGTTTTTTGAAGTCAAAAAACAATTTAAAATGACTCAAGCATTAAGCATTAATCACATTCAAATTCCAATAGACGAAGAAGTTTTACTAGAAATATAGGAATTAATGCTCTCGAATTAGATGTGGAAAATACTAACTTTGTAGTAAGAGATCAGAACCAAATATTAAATACAATTGGGTCCTATCTAGAATTTGTTCACTCTCACAAAGAGATCGACCCAGATAACTATTTGCATATTGATGTCGGTAATTTTTTCTCTAGGTTTTTGGAAACAAAAACTGAATACGAAGCAAACCAAACATTTTTAACAATATTTAATGCAAATAAAAAGGCCAATGAGTTAAATGAAACTCTCGCTGAGGATTATTTCATTACAAAGAATTCTATTTTTTATATTTTCAAAAACTTAAGACAAAAATTATCCTCAGGCATAAACAACATACCCAATATTATTTTAAGGAATATTCCAGAAACAATTGTTTTAGAATATTGTACGCTATTCAACAACAAGCTTAATAATTCTTACTTTCCTCATGCGTTGAAATTGGCAAAAGTTGTAGTTTTACCCAAAAAAAGATAAGGACACAAGTAATCCAAAAAACGATCGTGCAATCAGTTTGTTACAAAATATAAGCAAGGTATATGAAGTTTGTATTAACAAAAATATATTAAAATTTTGCGAAACAAAAAATTTAATCAATGATAACCAATTCGGATTTAAACACAAACATTCAACTATTCATGCAATACACTGTTTAGTCTCAAATATCAATTGGAACTTGAATAAATCCCTTTGTACAGGTGCCTGTCTTATAGATTTTGAAAAAGCTTTCGATAGTATCTGAATTCCAGGCTTAATTTATAAACTTTGGAAATATAAAGCTCCAATGCATTTATTAATACTTATACATAATATGCTAAACAACAAATCCTTTCAAGTTAGTAATAATAATCAAATAAGTACTAGAAAATTTATTATTGCAAATGGTTTGCAACAAGGTACTGTGAACTCCCCTGTATTATTTAATTTGTTCATACATGATCTCCTAAATAAAATTGATAACATCATAGGATTTGCTGATGACATCATTATCTATCATTCTGATAACAAAATCCAAAAAATTAACGAAAACTTACAAAATTATTTTAATTTCGTACAGAAATATGCCCTTGATTGGCAAATGAAAATTAATTTTAATAAATGCGAAACTATTTTGTTCCGTCCTCCAGTAGGAAAGTGCAATTATAATATAAAAAAAAAATTGGAAAGAGTTTGGAATAGTGTCTAATAACAATATACATATCCCAAACAAAGATGAGGTTAAATATCTTGGAATTTATTTAGATAAATTTTTATACTTCAATAGTCATACTAATTTACAGCTAATAAAAGCAAGAAATGCATTTTTTATGTATAAAAAACTATTCTTTTCTAAATATATTAAACACAATGTAAAAATTTTGTTATATCAATCATTAATCAGACCTATTTTAACGGTTGCCAAATATGGTTTAATATTTCACCATCTTATATGGAGAAAATACGAGTTTTTGAACGAAAATGTTTGAGAGCATGGACATCACTATATAGGTCTCCTAATAGTGACTATACAAAATTTGTATCAAATAAAATACTATATAAGGTAGCAAAAATAAGTAGAATTGATAATTTTATAATTCATTTAATTAGAAATCACATTATTAAATGCTTCGAATGTAAAGAAAATAACTTAATAATTGCTCCTTATTATACTTGTATAGCACATTACATAATGGTTATATACCACCTGAAGCTTTCTTATATCTAGATAGTAAAGGATTTATCCAAAACGAATTTGGCGTTCCTATATTTTATCACATATATAGACGAGCCAATATAAAATCTATCAGTTGCAGGCAAATGACTTTTGAAAATCGTAGATTTGACACTAGCGTTTACTCAAGGGATAAAAATATGATCCCAAACTTAAATGTTAAAAAATTTTGGTGGCTCACTGAATGAGTTCCACTTCCTCTTTTTTATCCCTTGACTTAGTTTTTATCTTTCCAAATATGAAAGTAATGTTTTTTTTTATATTTTTCTTTACATTTATTTACATACATAAAATACTAATAAATATTGTATAAATTATTGTAATTATTTTTAAAAAAATGTTATTAATATTATATATACTATACTAGAGAGCTCGAATATGGGACTGTGTATTTTAAATTATTGTTCATACTATTTGTTTATTTATAGTTTATAAGTTTATAAAATTGAATTAAATAAACGATTAAAAAAAAAACGATAATAATAAACAATAAAACAAAATATCTAAAAAAAAAAATAAAATATCTTATAAATAATAATTCCATCATTTTGTTTTGCTTGGTTGAACCAAAATTCGCAGTAACATATAAATTGTTTGCTGTTGTTATTTAAATTAACTGGAGTCTAATTGGTAATTTAAGGAACGGAAGAACAATAAATGTAAAATATTGTTCATCAATATTGGGAAGAAAAGAAGTGATATTTCACCAAGATAATGATCGGGCAAAAAATAACGATTTTGAGTTTGAATTGTTGCCGAATCCACATTATTCTCCAGTTTTGGCTCCCAGCAAATTTTTCATATTTCCATATTTAAAGAAATGCCTCAAGGGATAGAGATTCGAGAATCGAATAAGAAGGTGATCTCTGCAAGAGAAACCTGCGTATTTTGAGGATGGTTCGAAATCTTACTTTGCAGATGGTCGAAAAAGTTGGACAATAGCTGGATGAATTATATCGAAGAAAAAACAGACGTATGTATGTTGAAAAATAAAAAAGAATTAACCCCAAAAAAGCATTTTGCTGTAAAGATTCCCCCCCCCACCTCGTACATTAATTCTATCGGATATTTTATTTGGCATATACCCCGAAAACTGTGAACACGATTTTGTTGGCTATCTTTGCTGTATGTTGTATCGCTTCGAGAATTTACTGCTTTGATGTTGGTATTTCGTGTACTGTGATGAAATCATTTTCTTACATAGTTATTGATTGACGTAAAAAGTCCTAGGAATTGCGCTCAAACATCGGTAAACATTCGTGCGAAGTTGACTGATATTTGTGTTTGTTGGTAATCCCAGTACCCATACTGCGGAAAGCTTTCTCATATCCAAAAAAATTCTAAAGTGTTCTGCACCCATTTATTTGAGCTGCCAACATCTTAATCAATCACATGCACTCGCAATCTACAATCATTCTTTATCATATCGTGGATTTTTTACCTCGATTGGAAGACCTTAATATTCTTCATCAAAACGCTACGTTCAACACTCAATTCCAAAAAAATTACAGTATGATAACTTAGAGGGTATTAATATTTACTAGCAGATTCCAGCGCTCGAAATTCGAGTGCAATTTCTAGACAGCTTATCCAATTCATAAACCAACACTTTTGTGGTTTATTATTATTGTGAATGAGGATAGCATACTCACTAACAAACACATTAACAAATTTAATAAGACACACATAGCATATGTATAATTTTATGTATGTGCTAGTAGCAACTTTAAATGCAATTTACTCCAAATAGAGCAAAAAAATTTAAAAATCTGTAAATCTGCAAAACAGCTAAAAAGAAATACCTTTCAAATAATATACGTTTGGTCAAAATCGGGATAAAACGATAGACCAAAACATCGGTCACAAGAAATCGCCTAGCCTATTAATATTATAGATTTGTATAATTTTTATATACGTATAATAGCCGCCTGGAGGCAATTTTAAGTATTAGAGAGTTAAATATTCCTGTCTATTATTTTCTTAATCTTGCGAACGAAGGCGGTAAGTTCTCTCTCCGTAATCTATATTCATTGCTTTTAATACTAAATTCTGTCCATTTTATATTAAATTCTGTCCATATTAAATTCTGTTCATTTTTAAAAAATTTGGAAAGTTATTCGCTTTCCATGGCTGTCAGATGCAGCTGTCTCAGATAAAGAGCTGCATTTACAAAAAAAGAAAAAAAATAGTACTATTAAAATAGCTGCAACGCCATCTTTGTTCAAGGTAAAGAAGTATTTATAATACGACCCTTCTAAGTATTTTAAATTAAGTTCACTCAAATGTAAAAAAAAAAAAACTTAAATAAAAACTTTATTATTTCGACCTGTAGTGCATGATTTCAATAAAGAGGGTTGGATTTTTAAATAGATTTAGTACTTTTTTGTCCTTAAGTATGCTAAGGAAGGACAAAATGATATACACATTTACATACGTTACATATATGTATATAAGTATGTATAATATGTTCAAAAACAAAAAACTTACACACATCTTAGAGAAATACCTGTTGATGCAAAAAATAATACCCCAGGTAAGGCAAAGAGCATACAAGCAAAAATATCATGTAAGAAATGCAGGGAACAGAGAGACCCTTTTTATTAATACAATTTTCTATAAATTTGCGTTAACATTTTAATATGTTTAACTATGTGTATCAAATTTCATAGATATTTTCTGAATGCTCGCACTCTAAACAAAGAAATTTTCATTAAACTAACCACACACTGACTTGACTAAACGGGGAGAAATGAATGTCTTTCAAAAATCCTTGAAGCTTTCAAATGGAGTTCAATAGACTTTTATTAGTGCACATAGCAGGGATAACGAAAAAAATGCATTTTATTGCATTATATTTAGTAGTGTTCGAAGAGTGCAATGAATGGAGTGCATTCATAAAATAACTTTCAAGGATAAATGAATGTGAATGCATAAGAATAGAATGTGAAGTATTGTGAATGCAGTACAGTTGGAGAAGGGAATGTTAAACTGATTGTTTGTTTTTGTTTTTACTTTAGTATTGTTTTCAAATTATATAGGCTGAGATTTTCCCACGATTTCATTGAGTTTGCATAATTATTGTATAGTTTTTATATCCCACATCACACTGTGCTACGGGGACAAACTGCACAGTCCTTTCAAAATAATAGAAAAACACATTCGATATAATTAGTTCGTCGTTTTTGTAATTTTTTGTTCCGTTACACTTTCTTAAAGTCTTCAAAATAGAAATTAGTTTTAGCTATGACCTCATCATTAGAGCCAAATCTTTTTCCGGCAAGCCATTTCTTGGGAACAAGTGTGTATCCCCGCATTCAGCTAATGACTGAGGACTTTTTTGTATAAGAAATAGCAACGTTTTTCCTGCATTTTGTTATCGGTAATAGTTGGTAATAGTTGTGCATTTTTCAAAGTTATCAAGGTGGCTGCTAATTCATACCATTAGCATACTTACATTCGGAGCCGTTGTGATACCGCACAATGAATAGGTCAATCATCACCGTATAACAAATTTGTGCCCCTTATGAAGGTTTTAAGATGTAATATTTATCAGAGGGAGATAATGAAGTAGCAACGATCCCAAAGTCAGAGGTTTATATTTGGAAAAAAGCCGGGCAATAGCTGAGAAAATTTTCAATAATCTCCTTTTACTTTGTATACATGCAGCTACGACAGAAATTATTTAACGACACCCTGAGGAGTTCACCCAGTTAATACCGTTGTAATCTTTCTACGGGAAAGTGGTAGTAACGCACTTGTGTGTTTTCGACTAAGATATGGCCGGATTTGAATTTATACGAGCAGTGCAAAGTCGAAGGTTTTAGCTTGCACGTTGCAGAGATGTTCCAACGCCTTCCAATTCCGTTGTTTTGGCAGATTATAAGCTCTGCAATTTCCCAGGATATACCTGTGCCGTGGGTCTAATATCAAACTGCTTGACCATGTCATTTTAGAACGTGTCACAGTTGAGGGCAGCTCTTGTTTTCAGAGACATTGATGTCATGGATCTTATTGCGGCTGCTGTTGTGGATAGAATGGGTGAGTTCCAAAACGTCAAAACACATTGCAGTGATGCGTTTTTACTACTGTTTCGAAACAAAGCAAACATGTGTGTTGTCTACTTTGTAATAAAAACACTGCATCAACAAAATTAATGATGCAAAGTTTGCTTTTTGTTACGCATCGATAACTTTTATTATACATTTAGGGATGTATGACATTGTCAACGTTTACACGGTTGCGTTTAGGAATGCATGACTTTGTTTAGTTGCATTGCATATGACGTTTTGGAACTCACCCAATATTTGGACCCAGCTAATCAGCAATCTTCTTTATTATCACACACTGCAGTGGACTGGTACTTAATCCAAGCTCCTTTGAGTAGACGACAAAACCAAATTGATTGTGAAATTTCGATCCGACAGTTTAGAAATTATTGGAACGTCTGCTGCTTCCAGATCAAGACTCTCTGAACGGTGCTGTAATCACGTTTAAATAAGCTCCTTTGAGCATATTTTCAATTTATTTATTTATTTAATTATTTGGTGTGTTCCTCTTATCCACTTAGTCGAATAGCCTATAATACCGTAGACTGCTTCCCTAAATTTTCCAATGTTCAATGCATCCGATGGTGTAGTACGAAGAGCTGCAGTGATACATAGATGCCATTTTCTGTATTCTTGCGAGAGGGTTGAGATTAGACGCCTTCTTCAAAGCAGGCCAACATTCGGTAACCCTATATAGCAGTATTGGTCGGACCACAGCTGCATAAATCCAGTTAGCTATTGTTAAATCAAAATCCCATCGCGTTCTGATGGCCTTTTTCAGGCGCATAAATAAATAGCTGCCTTCTTAGCCTGTTCTTCAACATTGTGTCTAAAATTCTGCTTACTCCATCCGTGAAAGCAATTTCAGTACCACCGAGAGAAATATAGTGTTTTTGTTGTGAAAAGTAAGAGTTTCGTTTTGGTCGGATTAACTCCCAGCCCGCAGCTAATTGCCCGTTTTGATAACTCCACAATATTATTATGTACTGTAGTAGATCCTGGAACTATTTGTGACTTGTGCCAGATTTTAGCTCTTCTCTTAAGTACAAGATCTTCCGGACGAATTCCAGCTTGAAAAGGGCAGCAATTGTAGAAACCATGCTAAATGCTGATAGCACCCCTAAAACATTTATCGTTGAGGCTTTAATTGTTCCTCAGCTGTATATTTTCATTTTGTTGCCATTACGAAAGTTGGAGCAGCAAACAAAACTATTATAAGTCTTCTAGTGGAATCCCTCGGTTCTCTTATGTTGGGCATTATCTTAGCAAATGTAGACACATTTCGCAGCGCCTTATCACGGATTATATCCACGTGCTCTTTTAGTTTCAATTTGTCATCCAACTGTATACCCAGGTATCGCAAACTATGACTGAAGTTTAAGCTATTGCTCCTTATTTTGAGTTTTAGCACATCAAATACTCTGCGATCAGTGCTCCCATTTTAGCTAACGTTTTGTTGCCATTACGAAAGTTGGAGCAGCATACAAAACTATTATAAGTCTTCTAGTGGAATCCCTCGGTCCTCTTACGTTGAGCATTATCTTAGCAAATGTAGACACAGTCCGCAGTGCCTTATCACGGATTATATCCACGTGCTCTTTTCGTTGCAATTTGTCATCCAACTGTATCGTAAACTACGACCGAAGTTTAAACTATTGCTCCTTATATTGAGTTTTAGCACATCAGATACTCAGCGATCTGTGCTCCCATTTTAGCTAACTTCATACCATTTTCACCCAGCCATCCATCATACCGGCTGAGACTATTGTTCTCCAAGACCTCTATCATATCCGGTAGACTGTGTGACACAACCAAAGCAATATCCTCAGCATAACCGCTTTCTTCGCTCCGGTTTCTGCACTCATGTTGAGTAGGCCGAAACACCTGCTGAAACGATATATTACTTCACTCCAACATCAGTTTGATAGGAAAGATTCATCCTTATAAATATTCTATCATTATATTATTCAATGAGAGCATCTAGTATTTCACTGTATTAAAAGCATTTGTACGTCTAAGGTGATAATGACACAAAAAACCTTATGTGTCCGAGCGGTTATTGCAATATCCACAATTTCGTTAGTGGCATGTACGGTGCTTCTTTTCTTCTGGTATCCATATTGCATAGGAGAAAGTCCTCCTAGTCTTTCAATATCGACTTGCAATCTCTTTCAATAATCTATACTAATATAATAAAGAGGTAATATGTGTTTGTGTGTAGGAGGAAATCTCCGTAATTCTCATCCGATCATCCTTGAATTTTCACAGAGTCTTACTGCAGATATGGAAAGTGCTATAGGTTATAATTTTTTCAATATGTTTAGTGAGCGTGGCACCTCCCATAGAAAGTAAATTTTAAATATCACATATATTGAGTACTATGATAGGGAGAGCTTTACAAATTTATGTGAGATCACCTTTTATCAATGTTATTAACTATGCCGGAAATGGGCGCGATTGGATAAGTGGGCGTGATACCTCCCATATAAAGTAATTATTCAATATCATATATCTCGAGTACTATGACAGAGACAGCTTTGCAAAGTTTTCCAAGGTCACCTATTATTAACGTGAGTAGTTAGACAAAAAATAGCCGGGATCAGATAAAGGGGCGTGGCACTCCCCATACAAAGAAAATAATAAATGTCATATATCTGGAGTACTGTAATAGTGAGAGCCTTGGGACTTTGCTTGAGCCCTTTCATTATGATGCGGGGGGGTAGCGAAGCACACCAGATTACATCTAGAAGCTGCAATAAAAATTAAAAAAGAGAACAAAGAAACAAATTAAAAATGATCGGTCTTTATGGAGATATAAGTGGCTGCATCGAAGGGATTCCGAACCAGGCTTCGCATCAATGGCCGTGGACGAGCTGCTTTTGGCACACCCAAAGGCATTCAAAAATTTTGCAAGAATATACGTCCTTCCCCGACTTGTTGGGAAAAGTGTCTCCCTTAATCTCTAAGCAAAACACTGTAATGCGTAAAGCTATTTTGGGTACTGATCATATTTAATAAATTTTTTTATTTATTTTTTTGAAGGTTTTTAGCAACTGGAGAAAAATACACACAATTAGCATATAGATTTCGTATTTCGCAGCTATTGCCATAGTCATACCGGAAACGATTGATGCCATTTACTCGGTCTTAAAAGGTGATTTTTTGAAGGTATGTATAAATTTGGAAATTTTAACTTAAACTATGTAACTGAGCAAACAAATAACTTTTTAAGGTTTCCCGCAATGCAAATGAATGGATGATTATGAGCGGAAATGCAATTTTCTCTTTTGTTTGGGTGCCATAGGTAATAATCTTATAAATATGTAAAAATTTTATATTTTTTTAATCAATATTCACTTTTTAGATGGAAAATCAAAATCGACTATGGATCATTTTATTAAAATTATAAAGGATCACAAACGACGCAGCAGAGTGAGTTGTCACTGTGTGAAGCCACAACAAAAAACCTTTTTCGATTTTCCTTCGAATGATTATTTACCTCGGACAAAGTAGAAAGCTCCATGAGATTCAGGATTCTAAAGCTGTGCTCTACGCTGATGACTTTTTTATTTTCTCTCATAACGAATAACCCAGTGCGGCTCTTAATAAAACGGCATCCCATCTCTCAGTAATCTATGCATAAATGCAAATAAATCAGAAGCTATCTGCAAAAAAACGCTTCTGGTGAATGATCAAGATTAGTTGTTCCCGGAAGCAAACGACTTCATCTTTTAATCAATGAAACGGAGATTCCTTTCAGTTATAACATCAAATACCTTGGATTTACATTTAACAAGCTGATTAAATTTAATAAACATGGCGGATCCATATTAATCAAAAGTAAAGGAAACGCTGGAATGTTTTCGCAACTGCTGAATAGCAACCATCTCCCTCAGAATACCAAACTCCTCATATATAAAACTGCCATAAGATCAGTACTTTCTTAAGCTTTTCGAATTTGGTTCACCATTTCTCCGTCGGTTGCCAGAGAACTAAAGGGGAATTCTGCGACGATGCAATGACAGGAATTTCCAAAATACACCAAACGTTGTTTCAATAAATATATCTACAAGAAACCAGCTGTAATCCCTTTTTGTCAGTATGTCTTTTCTCTACAGAAAAATTTTATCGAAAAATTGGCAGATCATGACACCGTTTTGATGAGCGAGATTTACGGCCTTGAGACAGATGCAAATCACTTGTCGCCAAAGGGCATAATTTCCAGACCAGACCATCCAGACTCGTGTCAACTACTAGATTTTAACCAGAACTTTCCCCGGGAACGACCAGTTGTTGAGTTCCACCGTTTTTTTTTTTTGTTTTTCCTTTATAATGCAAATTTTCTTCTGCACTCATCTTTCTTAAATCTAAACTACATTCTTAATATTCACCAATATTTGGTGATTTCGTTTAACCCGTTAAATGTTAACATTCTGTGATATTTATCTTGGTATTTTTATATACAGTTTGTCAATAAAATCCTTGCACATACAGGAAAAAATGAGAAACTTCAAAAAAAAAACAGTGATTTCTAATTCATATAACCAACTTTTTTTTTTTCACTCAATAAAAAAGATTCTAGAATATTAAATGATCTAACCCATAAAAACAATGTTTTTATTAGAAGTCTTTCTTTCCTTATGCATATGAGTTTTGAATCTCTCCGTGGCTGTGCGTGACTATTTTAAAATTAATCTTTGGTCACAATCTATGGACCAAATTTCAGATTGATTGGATGAGGGGAAATGGGGTTTAAGTCACACCGTGACTGTGTGTGACTATACGTGACTGTGCGTGACTCTGACAAAGTTAACCTTTTTCACAGCAAGTCTATCGACCAAGTTTCAGATCGATCGGATACGGGGAAATGGGTTTCAAATCACTCCGTGACTATGCGTGACTCTGCGTGACTGTGCGTGACTATGGCAAAGTTAATCTTTTATCACAGCAACTGCATGGACAATGTTTCATATCGATCGGATGAGGGGAAGTGACGTTTTAATCTCTCCGTGACTGTGCGTGACTATGCGTGACTGTGCGTGACTAAGTCAAAATTAATTTTTTTCACAGCAAGTCTACCGACCAAGTCTCAGATCGATCGGATAAGAGGAAATGGTTTTTAAATCTCTCCGTCACTGTGCGTGACCATGCGTGACTGTACGTGACTACGCCAAAGTTAATCTTTTTTCACAGCAACTGTATGGACCAAGTTTCCGATCGATCGAATGAGGGGAATGGTATTTAGATCACTCCGTGACTGTGCGTGACTATCCCAAAAATTAATTTGTAATCACAACAAGACTATGGGCCAAGTTTCAGATCAATTGGATAAGGGGGAATAGGGTTGCCCCACGGCAGACAGACAGACAGACAGTCAGACAGACAGACAGAGAGTATGAGTTAAAAGAAATAGTTTTAAAAGGAAAACACGACAGCGGCTACACAACTACAGCCTGTCAAAAATAAAATACACACGTTTATATGAAAACGATTATTTTGACACCAACACAGCTACACGACTACACGACCACTTTTGCTGCTGTAGACAACTTACGCTAATTTCTATTTTTGTTGGCTACAAAACAAAAATAGTGTTGACAGTATAACAAAATATGTAAAAGATAGTGCTATGAAATATTTTATTTTGTTGAAAAAATTAATCGCAAAATGAAATGCTATATTATTCCATTAATAATCAAAAGCGGTTAAGTAAATTTATTTATTTATTTTTACGTTATAACAATGCATTATAAATAAGTAGTTGTATATTTAAGTCAAGTTTATATAGAATCATGCATGTTTTTCTATTTTAATAAAATAGAAAAAAATATAATTGGCACTACTGAAATAAAAATGCTTTTGTATAAAAACAGCTGTTTATATTGTTGTTATATGTTGCTGTCGTTTTCAAAAAAGTTAAGTAGCTGACTACACGACTACAATTGCAGCCAGCAGCATTTGTAGTCGTGTGTTCGTGTAGCCGCTGTCGTCTATGTATTTCATGTATTAAGCTTAATTCGATAAAATATTTAATTTATTGTACAAGTATTGGTTTTTAGTTGCTAAATTTTGTACGTCCATCTTGAGCATCAATTACTAAATGCAAACACGTGAATAATCTTTGGAATATTATATTGTCCAGGTATTTTTTCCCATTCTTAAATATCTATAATATTAACAGGCTAGGCGATTTTTTGTGACCGATGATTTGTTCTACCGTTTTATCCCGATTTTTCAGATTTACAGATTTTTAAATTTTTTCCTTTATTTTGAGTAAATTGCATTCAAAGTTGTTACTAACACATACATACATATAAAATTGTACAATGCTATGTGTGTGTTTATTAAATTTTTTTGATGTGTTCGTAATAAAAATGAGTTTGTTTTTTTGTGTTGATTTGCGAATTGGCTATAATTAATTAGCATACCTTTAGGGTCTTTATTTAATGAAAAAATTAAATTTCCTAGAATTTGCACTCGAATTTCGATGGCTGGAATCTGCTAGTATCTTATTAATTCACATAAATTTTTTAGCGACCTTTTACCAACCGTTCCCTTTAGATGGACCCACAAATTTACGAGAGGATTGTCTCCTAAATTTAACAGAAATGTACGTAATTACTTTCGCGTCATTTAATAAGGTATCTTCCCAGAAATTTTTTTTAAAGACAGTGCGTCTAGTCAGATAGTATTAAAATAAGTAAAATATAAGAGCAAATGGAATTGAGAGAAATTTTTTCTAAAACATTTTTTATTAGCATAAATAATAAATTTTTCATTGAAAAAAAAAATTTCTTTGAAGTTTTATAACTTCTGTTAATATAATTTAAATTTTGTAAATATTCGATTTAATCAGGATCTATGCTTTCAATTGGTATATACTTTTAATATATTAGCCGATTTGCAGTTTTACAGATTTTTAAATTTTACCTTTATTTTGAGTAAATTGCATTTAAAGTTGCTACTAACACATGCATAAAATTATACATATGCTATGTGGGTTTTATTAAATTTGTTAATGTGTTTGCTAATGAGTTTGTTATCTTCATTCACAATAATAACAAACCATAAAAGTGTTGGTTTGTGAATTGGCTAAGTTGAAAAATAAAGCTGCCTAGAAATTGCAATCGAATTTCGAGCGCTGGAATCTGCTAGTTTTTTAAATATGCATCCACTACTCCAAATGTTTACAGATTTAAATTTGGTCGATAAGTTGTGCTAGATTGGTTTAAATAATCCGTTTTAATTACGGCAATGCTATTTTTATTTACATACACTAATCTTATGTACCGTTAAAATAAACAGAATTACAAAAGCAACTTAATTTTTACTCTATGAAGAGCAAGTTTGACAGTGATTTATTTGAAATATTCAGGCATGTCACAGAAACAAATTCCGATCGAAAGTGGAATTCAAACCGTATTTGGCTTCTTCAGAAAACGTAAACCGACAAATGTTATCGATATGAAACCACTTTTAATGTATTAAGTGGAATTGATATTTTAAGCAGAGTTCAGAAAAAAACACACACTGAATAAAAAACTCGTACATATATGTAAACAAACATAACTTAGACCAACACACACATATTTTTATTTTCATACCAATTATGTTTGTTTTTAAATTTTCTTCGGTGCCCAACACAACCATGACTGTGTTCGTTTTAATATTTCGTTATTTACACGAACATTTTTGTATCACATACTTTTTGTTTCAATCACACATAAAGCACACATTTTTGAGTGTTGCTTTATTTGAAGTTCATGTTCTGGTACGTGTAATGAAAAAAAACACAGAACATATACAATAAACAGGTTCGAGTTCAGTTATATTTTAAGTCGTGTTGTGGCTCGTGTAGTAAGAAAAAACACAACATGTACAATAAACAGGTTCGAGTTCAGTTATATTTTAAGTCGTGTTTAAAATATAACGGAATCAAATCGATTTCGATTTTGTTCTGTGACATGCCTGATTAAAATATGTTATCGCCAATTTTTTTCCACTCTATTGTGCCAAGTATGTAAATTTTAAAAATTAATATGTAATATGTATCTGCGGAAGCTTATCAACTAAAATTAAAAATCTTGATTTTTTTTTTAATACTTGGTTGGAAGCTGAAAATAAAATTGTCATCATTGTTGTCGGAAAGGTAAAAACAATAATTGAATACCGTTTAAGGCTCGTTTACATTATACTTAATACATTATAATAATAATTAGATCTGTCAGAAAATTGTGTAGATAAGGGAAAAACGAATTCTCTAAAAGCAATTTGTAATGAGTAATATTAGAAAATATGGTAACATGGAGAATTAGTTTAAAGCGGTCTTTAGTTTATCTGAAGGAGACCAAAATTTGCAGGAATAAATATACTAGTGATAAAATTCAATAAATTTGGAATAAGGGCAATTTTAATAGCTTGACACTATGCCCAAATGAAAAACTTACTTTTCAATTCTATCTTCGCCGGTTTATGGATTTGGTAAATAATTTGTTTCAGGGTGGAAATATTGATTTTGGCATGTGTGGAAAATTTCATGGTTCAATAGTGATTTTCATTTATGGAAACTAAAAGTTTATTGGCGATTTTAATAATGTCTGATTTCGTTGAACAAAGAAGTTCCATTAAATTTTTTTCCAGAATAATATTTATGATGCAGAAACCTTAAGGTTGCTGCATAAGACCTTCCGTGATCGGGCTACAAATAGTTCCGAAAAATGCAGAGAAAGTGTCGGAGATAAAGAGCGCCCCGGACCACAAAAAATTAACAACGGATAAACAAAACTTCAGAGAAAATCGGTCATTATTTTATGCTGAAAAATCGTTGTTTAAGAACTAGAAATCTTGATAACCCTAATGACATTTCAAAAAGATCAGTTAACACCATTTTAAAACATTGGTTCCAAAAACAATAATATTTTTTTTTTAAAGATTTCATTCATTTTTAAAACGTTTTGTAGCTAATACATCCAGATTAAGGTAGCCAAAAAATTAGGTTAAACCATTGCTAATTGTGGGCGTGGCATGCTGTCAAACTCAGCTGTTTTTTAATCTCAGAAAAAGGTGATTTTTTTGTTTTCTAACACATATACTACTCGCAAGTTATCATCGATAATGACCTGCGGTCTTTTTTACAAGGTTGATAGGATTGCAGTCTTTAGTTGTTGTAAGCGGTCACAATCATATCTTTTAATATTAGGGGTGTTCTGGAATATTTATTAAACTACTATATTTTTGTCAAATTTCAACTTTAGCGGAATAGAACTTCTAGGGAACAAGGAACGTATACCACTCTGAGAAAGGTGAAAGTGTCCTCTTTAACCCTATATATACTTTTGCACCCATGGCGACCCGTGGGAAGAACACTTTTTTCATTTTAATGAAATTACTTAAACAAATTATCATGGTCATTATTTGTGCTATTCCCAGTAACGATAACTGCTTACAAAATACACCACCTTTTTGATATATTTCTAAGTAAGAATGTCAATACACAGAGGATGTAATTCATTTGTAACCTGGGTTTTTTATTATCATACCTTTTTATACCTTTTTATTTTTTCCTTACAATGCACTAATGCAAGTAGTAAAGAAAACACACACAGGTAATTCATTTGTATAGTGGGTATTTTTAATATAACTAGTATGCCCCAGCACTCGAAATTCGAGTGCAAATTCTAGGAAATATTATTTTTTCATTAAATTTTTGTCTTACAATGTTTTTTTAATCTATATACATATGTATTCAATTTTAGCAATTCACGTCTGATATATAATTTAAATCAATTGCAATAACAGGGTGTAACGAATTATTATAAATATTTTATTTTATTTAATTTAATATATTTTTAAGACAGATTAAACACAAATTTTATCACTCGAAGCTTCTCCTCCATATGAACTATAACTAAGTCAATTTTCACACTCCTCCGTGCCCGCATATTACTTAAAAAAGGAACTAAAAATTTACCTTCACGTATTAATATATAGATTTTAGGTAGTAATGCACTAATGCCATTTTCTTACCTTTTTATTTTACCTAGAAACATAGTATGATTGGTTATGAAAAGTCTTATAAGAAGGTGACATTTGAATACAAACTCAATTGCTAGAATATATTTCAGCAATAACAATCGCAAATAAAAATATTCCGAAAAATATTATAAGAGTATTTTAGAAACAAAAAACAGGAATATATTCTTAGTTATGTTAAAATAAAATTAAACTTAAATTAATATAATTAATACATTATTTGATATATTATTATCTATAATATTAATAGGCTAGGCGATTTCTTGTGACCGATGTAAGTTTCAAAGTTTTACCCCGATTTTGACAAAAATATTTTCATTTGAAAGGTATTTCTTTTTAGCTATGAATCAGATTTACAGATTTTGATCGTCTAGAACATTTTTTTGGAGTTATGGTCGTTTAAAGTTGCTACTAACACAGGCATAAAATTATACAATGCTATGTGTGTGTTTATTAAATTTGTTAATGTTTGTGTTAATGTGTAAAGTTTGTTTTCTTCATTTTAAATGAGATGAATTGTGAAGCAACCTTTAGAATTTGCACTCGAATTTCGAACGCTGGAATCTGCTAGTATTAATTAATATATTATTGGCAATGTCAGATCCGTTAATCTCCAGTATTCGAAATCAATGGAAAGTGGAACATCGGGATTTAGATGAAGAAGTCAAAAAACTACTAAAGAACAGAAATAATTCAGAACAAAATATGGAATATTTGCAATCAATATTTGAATCAAATGAATAATAAATATAATTGCCTTTCATTGTTATTTGAGTAAGAAAAATATAGGTTAGGTTAGGTTAGGTTACGTTGATAAGAGGAGATATATAAATACATAGCTCATATCCGTTGTGTCCGGATATACACCTAAGCCAGTAGGTCGGCTTGTTGTGAGCTCTACATCTCTACGTTCATCTGGTTATCTACCCCTCTACTAACTTAGAAATTCGGTTTCATCAGCAAATTTCCTGAATGTTTTCCAGCTTATCCCCCTAAGACCCGTCAGGCCTGGTAGGATGTTGTTGGGTAGATATCTGACCCTTGTTCTCGCAAATGCTGGACAGTAACAGAGGTAGTGTTCTAGGGTTTCGTCATCCTCTCCGCAAGCTCTACAAGTGGCCGATTTCGCCCGTCCTATACGGTATAGGTGAGCCCTCAGCTCAGAGTCCAGTGAGGATGCCAACTATCCTACTAAGGTTTCCCCACTAAGATTAAGGATTTCCTTAATTTTCGTAGTGTTGGGAGTATCCCATAGTATCTTTGTAATCTTACCCACGTCAGTCTCCTCTCAAATTGATACATGCGAACTGGTTGCCCATTCTACCAGTCCCAATTTGAGAGAATTGAAAGGTATTGGGTTTTCCAAATTGACTCTTTCCAGGAAAGAACCCTTCCTGGCCAGTTCGTCAGCAATTTCGTTTCCCACTATACCACTGTGTCCTGGTATCCAAACGATTTCAAGTCTGCCTCTTCCGGAGAAATTTGCAATCTCTTCCTTACACTCGAGGATAGTCCTTGATCTAGTCTAGTCCACGGATATCGCTTTGGTGGCCGCTAGACTGTCCATAAATATTTTCACGTCTTCGGGAATTGGGGAATCCCGTGCGTTAATAGACCTAATACATTCCGTTATCGCGACCAATTCAGCCTGAAAGACAGAGTTGTGGTCCGGTAGACGGAAGTGTATCCCTGTAGAACGGTCCTCATCATAGAAACCTATGCCAGTCTTACCATGCAGATTAGATGCGTCCGTATAGTAGTGTGACCCTGGAAGGTTTTGTAGAATATTCCCGTTCATCCAACTTTCCCTGTCTGGTATCCGTATACAGCAGGGTACACCTGTTGACACTTCCGAGATTCTATCACAGCTAATATCCACTGTGTTGAGTCCCGGAATTTGGTCTAAAATTGTTTGGTGTCTGGTCATGTGGTCGGTGATATATTCCCCTGTTACCCGTAATCGTAACATGGCCAGAGCTGCCTTATATTTAATTCTAATCTCGATTGGGTGTATATATAGTATATTCTCTAAAGCCCTCGTAGATGTAGTCCTTATTGCACCACTGATCCCTATGCAACAGATGCGCTGTATCTTTTGGAATGGTTTAATGTAGCATTTCCAGTTCAATGACGTCCATATGACTATGGATGCGTAGGTTAGAATAGGTCTAACGACGCTTGTGTATAGCCAATGTGTCATCCTCGGGTTTAAGCCCCATTTTGAGCCTATAGCTCTTCTGCAAATGGCCCATACACGATGAGCCTTCGCAACCCTGCTCTCTATATGGTTTTTCCAAGTGCGCTTTTTATCGAGAATCACCCCAAGGTATTTCACCGTTTGTGTGAAAATAATCATCAAAGTCGATTATTTTCGTCTTCCTAGTGAAGAGGCAAATTTCGGTTTTCTCTGGGTTCACATTTAAGCCCCTCGGCTGTGCCCAATCGTATGCTATTTCGAGTGCATCCGATGCCCTCCTACATAAATTTCTAGGATCTTTCCCCTTTAACAGTATCGCTACGTCGTCTGCATAGCAGACAGGTTGGAAACCCTTATTGGCTAGAATCCTTATCAGACTGTTTATAGTGGTCACCCAGAGAAGGGGGGATAAAATTCCCCCTTGTGGTGTCCCACAACAAACCTTGTCTCTTGTTTTAATGCCACCAACCTCGCAACTTATCCATCTATTCCCTAGCATGTGACTGATCCAGGCTTTGATATCCCGGTCAATGTCGAATCGTTCTAGGGATTGGAGTAGCGTATTGGTTGATACATTGTTAAAAGCTCCTTCTATATCAATGAATATAGCCAGAGTGAAAATTTTTAAATCAAAAGATCTTTCAATGTAGTGAACTACCTCATGCAGTGCAGTTTCCACTGAGCGTCCCTTTAAATAAGCGTGTTGTTTCAACTTCAACAACTCATTTGGGATTTGAGATTTAACCATGTTATCAACTATTCGCTCCATGGTTTTCAGTAGGAAGGATGTATTTCAATATCAAAATCAGAATTATTGCGCTAACGTTCAGCAAATTTATTTTGCTAAAATTAACAAATTTGACAACAAAAAATTATAAATTTTTCTGTAGTAAAATAGCAAGACTTTTAGATAATATTACTAACGTTTTTTTAAGTGTAAATATTTTTGAGAGTAAACAAATTTGCAAATTTAACAGCAACAACTTTTTAATTTTTCAGTAATAATAGCAAAATTTCCAGTTGATTTTACTACAAGATACAACAAAAAGGGCTTTAAATTGGGATCACCTACATTTTTCATATTATTTGAAAGGTATTTCTTTTTAGCTGTTCACCAAATTTACAGATTTTTAAATTTTTTCCTTTATTTTGAGTAAATTTCATTTGAAGTTGCTACTAACACATACAAAAAATTATACATACATATGCTGTGTGTGTTTATTGAATTTGTTAATGTGTTTGTTAATGAGTTTGTTATCTTCATTCATAATAATAATAAACCATAAAAGTGTTTGGTTTGTGAATTGGCTAAGTTGAAAAATAAAACTGCCTAGAAATTGCACTCGAATTTCGAGCGCTGGAATCTGCTAGTATCAATTAATAGATTAATAATATCAAAAAATGTTAAATATTTATTCAATCATTTGCAAAATTTATGAATAATTACTAGAGCAATTTAAAATGGAAAACTTTCAAGTAGCGAATTATTTGAAAAATTTCGATTAATCGGTTAACAAATCTAAAATTTTAAGACGATTAATTCTGAGTATTATAAAATGACGAGTTTCAAATAACGAATAATTCAAATAAATTTATGTCGGCACTTAATTTATTAAAAATTTATAAAAAAAAATTATTTTTTTATTCATTTGAAGTGCAAAAAAATAAATGCTTTACATTACCGTTAACCTAAATAGTTTTGAATACTCGAAAAAAAAATTTATTTACAAATTGTTTAAATTATTCGATTAATTTTCAACTTCTTTAACAATTTAATTTCTAACTCGAAATTAAATTAAAATCGTTTTTAACGCACAAAAAAAAGACCAAATAATTTGAATACCCAAGCTTGCACTGGGTTGCCAAAGAGTTAACATTGTATCAACTTAAGTAATTAACTTTGTTTCCGTCAAGTTGTTTATTTGAGTTGAAGAAAAAAAAAAATAAATAAACTAACAAAAGAAAAAACAAACAAATATTTTCGGAACAAAACTGAATACAATAAAATGTCTGTCATATTTGTAAAATGATTCTGGGAAACATTCTTGACGATGGATGTTAGTTGATAGCTATTGCAACAACAACTTGAGGAACAACAATGACAACAACAACAACAACTTCTATCAATTGTTGTCTGTCTGTCTGCCTACGAGTATGTATGAGTTTTTAGTTAAGCATACTCGTCGTCGAGAGAAGTACTGATATTTGGTTTAACACTGTCTAGCCAAAGTCTAGACAAGTGCATACCACGAAAACAAATGCCGAAAGTATAAAATATACATAAATGTACGAACGTCAGTTTGTACCATATGTACGAATAAATGTTGTACTGCAACAATGCTGACAATAAAAAAAGAAAAACAACAAAACCAGCAATAATATATTCCAACATAACGTTTAACAGGGATGATGTGCAATTTCGTACTATTTAACTGGCCGTAGTAAATGTGTACATTTTTTTTTATTCCTAAAGAACTTTAATAACGTAAAAATAAGTAGGCTAGGCCGACTGTATGACACCCTATATTATATGTATCGGGAAAGAGGCTTAAGTCCAACAATGCTGGCTGAAATCATTAATGGTTATATTATATTACCACAAACCAAATTTCAATTTATTTGTTGTGTGTAGATGCTTAAGCTTAAATCGGATGTGAATACTATATGGGGGAACCAAGTCATTAAATAAACCAATCATATTTTGTGAGGTCACTCGTCTATTCTAAAATCATACACCTAAAGGTTCCGCCAAATAACTTTTTTTTTTTTGAAAATGCTATAAAAAAAAACTACTGAATATTATCTCAAATTTCTTTTTTTATTTGAAAGTACAATCCTTCCGGTTAATAATGGAAAATAATTTCATTCAAATGGCTGCCTCGGCTGGCCAAGCAGTAGCCTACACGATCGGTCCAATTTTTAAGCACATTATCGATTGTGTGCAGCTGTATTTCATCAATGGCTTCACGAATATTGTCCTTTAAAGCGTCAATTGTCTCTGGCTTGTTGGCGTAACACTTAGCTTTGAGGGCACCCCACAAATAATAGTCCAACGGTGTCAAATCGCAGCTCCGAGGTGGCCAAACGACATCAGCTCTGCGGCTGATAATGCGATCTTCAAAAACAGGGCGCAGAACATCGAGTGTAGCTTCGGCTGTATGGCACGTAGCTCCGTCCTGTTGAAACCAAATGTTGCCAATATCCTCCTCTTCAATTTTTGTGAACAAAAATTCGTTCAACATGGCCCGATAACGATCGCCATTGACTGTAACGGCCACTCCTTGCTCAATTATGCCTCTGGACCAAAATCCGCACCAAACAGTGACTCGTTTTGGGTGTATCGGCTTTTCAATGCGACAATTTTGCTTGTTTACATACCCGCCAAGATCAAAATGAGCTTCATCTGAAAAGATGATTTTTTTGGCAAAATTGGCATCTTCTGTAAGTCGATCGCAGGCCCACTTAGCGAATCGAAAACGCATTGGATGGTCAGTTGGCTTCAACTCCTGAACCAATTGGACTTTGTATGGCGTCATACCAAGGTCTTTATGCAAAATTCGTCTCAATGATGCCTCCGAAATGTTCAATTCTTGAGAACAACGTTGAATTGATGTTGATGGCGCTTCACGCACACTTTCTGCCACAGCAGCAATATTCTCGGGTGTACGCACTGTTTTTGGCTTTTCACGCTTTGGTTTATCGATGAGGATGCCAGTTTCTTTCACTTTTTTCACAAGATAACGAACATACGGAGCTGACGGTGCTTCTCTTCTTCCAAAATCCATACGCAATTTTCGCACACATTCTGCAACATTACCATGATTTTCAAAGTAATGTCGCAATATTTCCCAGCGTTGTTCAAGCATATACACAACCATATTCGTTCAGCGGAAGGATAAAACTAATTATCTGTCAAATCAGACATGAGCTAAGTGTTACCATTCACGAAATAAGCACTAGTTGAAAAAAAAAACGTTAGATGACGGATCCTTTACTATATTTAAAAGAAAAAAAACATTTTAATGTTTTTTGCATATCTAGATAATTTAGATAAATTTTTATGGAAACTGTGCCTAAAAATTGGTCTACTTAGATTATTGTTGGACTGATGGTTTCATAAATTTGGGATGAATTTCTGTTTTCTATGGCTCGGCAGAGAGAGATTTAGCTCCAAACAAATGACTATGTTAAGAAATCCTATTATTTGGAGAAGACAAAAAATTGGAGCAGTGTTGGAAAAAGTGTATTGAGCTGGAACGAGACTGTGTTGAGAAATAAAATTTATTTGGTTAGAAATTTGTTTTTCAATCAAGAAGAAGCGGATTTGTTGATTCCTCCTCGTATATAAAATTTGATCAAGTTTTTATACCCTCCACACCACGGTGCAGATGGTGTAGGTATATCAGTTTGTCAATCCGTTTGTAACTCATTGAAATAAATTTTGAAGACTCCATAAAAGGAGAAGTCGATCTAGTGATGTCCGTCTATCTGTCTGTCTATCGGTTGAAAACATTCTCCTATCCAAGTAGTAGGTTGTACTACTTAGGCTTAAAATATTTCGTCATAATTTGCAGCACTTTGGTATAGCATTTGGAGCCTCTAAGCCAAATAGATTAGGAATAACGCAGACAGTTTTTTATTATTTATCGAAACGAAGATTCTCAGCTGAAAATAAAAAAAAACATTCTTCCGCTCCGTAAGGTCACATTTGCGCCAAAAATCATTTCTTTTTTTTTTCGTTTTAAAGACAAATTCCAGAAAAATATGAGGCGAAATAAAAAACCCAAAAGAGAAATCGATGGGTAAATTCAGTAACTTCTTTTAACGATAATCGAATCGTTAAAAAAAGAAAACAACAAAGTTATCGATTTTGGTATTCAGTAAAATTTTTAAACGATATTCGCTATTGTTAAAGTCAGCTGTTGTTGTTATCTAAACGACAACCATTTTTGTGTTGTTTATTCAATCGATAAAAAGTTAAATTTTTAAATTGAAATGTCGTCATACATAAATAAAAATCATAAAATAGTGAAAATATTTTGCTTTAAAGTTGCTTTTTGTATAAATAAAAAAATTAAATAGCATATTCAATACATTATTCTATTTTCAAATAAATAAACAAAAATCTATAATATTAATAGGCAAGGCGATTTCTTGTGACCGATGCACAGTGGACCATTTGACGAGAAGGCGGTCAAAAATCTATAACTTTTGATTGGATTGGAATTTTGATATGCGTTTTTTTTTTTTTTTGTTTGGTAGGTGAGACTTTAGCCTTTAAGTTTTGCTATAAAACGTAATTCTCGACCGAAAATACAAAAAGTTACGGAGGGTTTAAAATACATTTTCATTTGTAGTTGAATTTTAGTACTAAAGTGAAGTGTTAAAAGGTAAAAAAAGGTTTTTTTAATATAATGTCTTATTTTTTCAGTTAATTCTACAACTAATACTTTTTAACAATTTTTTAAGTTAATTTTTTCAGAAAATGCCAAACTTTGGCCCCCGTAAACTTTTTAGTCCTAATGTGCACAAGGGCCAAAGGTTGTTTTTTTTTTTGAAAGATCCCAAGTTAAAATATAATTTATTAAGCAGCGAACGTAAAAGTTACCTTATATTGGTTCAAGATAGAGAAGTTTCAATGAAAAACTCGTATGTTTTTGCTTTAGTTAAATTTTTTTTATTGTCTTTTTAAATATTTCTATATCAATTTTTATGGTAAATTTATGAAATATAACAATTTTTATTGTAAATTTACGAAATATATAAATTTTTAAATCAAGAAAATTTTTTAACTATATAAAAAAAAAGTGTAACTTTAGTAAAAATTTCTTCTAAATAGCCTTGATTTTCATCTTCTAGAAGTTGTTTAGCTTCTTCGTCTAATTCAATAGAGGTAGTTTTCCATTTTTGACGAATGTTGGACATATATGGATCTGAAGTGCACAACAAAATAGTGATAAGGTCTTCATTAGTACAACATCTGGACATTTTCTTTGTGTTGTGCTCGCGAAGGAATCTGTAGTCTTTGTTCCTTTTTTCTTCCGCTTCTTCAGATAGATCTCCTATTGGTAGCATATTGTTTTGAATTATTTGTTCCCCATGGTGCAAAATTTTATGAACTGTGGATGGCGTATATCTCCAAGAGTATTTTTCATTATAAAGTATAGCTGTTTTATTGGCGTACTCTCCAAAATTTTTTGCATTTATCTTTCTGCTGCATGCTAGAATATGATTTTGAATCGTCTAATTTATTCATGATCTACACCTGTGATAGATGCTGCAGTTTCCGGATCGGAAAAAAATATCCTTGCAGTGTTTCCATCATTTGTGTTTCCTTCCCCTTGTTTTGGTTGGTCGATTACGAGGCCTAGCTGTAGATATTTTTGTTGATTTTGGTTTTTTTTTTTTGCTTTCTTTTTTCTTTATTTTCTTTGTTTTTTCTCACTGTTTCGCCTAACGGACCAAATTCCAAATCATAACCCAATTTAAGAATATGCTTCATGAAACGTATTCTAGCATGAAGAGGGGACATTCCAAATTCGTAGGCTTCCTTAAAACTATCGTCTTCTGGTGGGGGTTGGCTTAATTGACTTGATGTCTTTTGGCATATAATGCAGCTTGACGTTGACTTCGTTCCAGTTAAAACTTGTGCAACTTTTCCATCAATCATTGTGAGACACATTTTAAAATGTACTTCAATGTCTTGGTCATCAAATTTAAATATTACTGGTTGAAGTTCCTTAATTTGATCTTTTATTTTTTGAACTTCTTCAGTTATGACATCTTTGGTTTCCTTTCTGAATGCAAATTTTATTGGTCTGCAATACTTTGTTGAAGAAGGAATTTAATTTTTCCATATATAAATTTCTGTTGCTCTACTAGTTGACGGCTCTAAGACGCTATACCTTTTTGTTAAGCGCAATGGAACGAAAGATACCATAAATAAATTTGCATCTGATGAATTTTCGGCATTAAATTGCTTGTATTGTTTCTGACCAGAGGATCCATCACATCCCCATTTAGAAATTACAGTAATGCTGCCATTGCCATTTTTTTTTAATTGATCAGTATCAAGCGTATTTAGCAATCGTTCTGCAGTATGTTCAAGGAGATCTTGCAATTTTATTTCTGCTGATGTTGAAGTGACACTAATAGCAGATTGTGAAGGTAAGCATTCTTTTTTGGCAGAAACTAAATCTCGATACTCTGGAAAAATCCCACAATTCTTTTCATTGGTTCGCTTCCGCAATTCCTTATATTGATTTTTGGTCAATTTTAAATCCAAAAATAGGGCGAACGCTTCTTCCGGCGTAGATTTCTTATCTTCAATTGGTGTAGGAATGCTTTTCAAAATCCTCTTTGTGCGCCTTGGGCTCGCTTCAGCTATTTTTTCAATTATTTCAATTTTATTTTTTTTATTTTGGGTTGGTTGAATTTGGTGCAAAAATGAATCCTTAATAATTCTTTGAGAAATTTCTTCATTGATATTCTCCAGCTTGCGCCTTCGAGATCTTCGAGATTTACCTGTTATTTAAATTGTTTACCATTTTGTCAGGTATTTAAACTATATAACTCTAATTCAGACGATTAATATTTTTGAAAGATACCTATGTAAATGTACCTGTAACAATTAAGCGCATTATATCTCAACCCTTTTTTATAAGTATATAACAACTCCTGGCAACTCTATGGACCGCAAAAAAATACACCGCGGTGCAACGGTACGACCAACTTTTGTATTCATAACACTCAGACGGACGGACGGACATCGTTTAATCGACTCATAAAGTGTTTTTGAGTCGATCCCTATAATAAAAGATGGATAAAGGTCCAATATTTTTGGCAGTTACAAACATCACCTCAAACTTAATATATCCTAACCACTTAGTGGACAACTTTGTATTCATAAATTTTGCAGAAAATATCTAACCGTGGGTCGGAAAAATTGTTCTGGTGCACACGGGCGGAAACTGGTGGGTGCATAACGGGGTATAGGAGTATAGGGGAGGGTTCGGACTATAGAAGAGTGCAAGATTTTTTCTGACTGCTTTTGACTGGCAGGAGTTATGCTCTATTAAGTAGGAGATTTTCGGAAAATTTGGACCTTTTTTTTAATTTCGGAATGACTCAGTGATTTTACATTTTTAACATTAATAGTATGGAAGCCACAAAATTATACAATTTATTTCACTTCAAAATCTTTTAAATCAAAAAAGTTACAGTCATTCCAAAATAAAAATTTACAAAGAAATTTTTAATTTTAGCAAAATACTGAGAAAGCCCATTTTCGAAGACCCTGTTCGCTGTGATATAGTTGAGATAGAGTCGCAATTGTTTGGCTCCCGAGGTTTACTAGTATTTACTTTCAAATGAATAACATAACTTTAAAATCGGTAACAAAAAAAATGATTTTTGGCCGCCTTCTCAAAATATGGTCCACTGTGCGGCGTTTGCACCAAAGTGATCACTGGGCCATTTTTTTTCTAAGAAGGCGAAACTGTCTATGACAAATGATATCGGTGGATGTTGGCTCATTATGTCTATTTGAAATTTTGTGAAAAATTGCTGGAAGCTTATTGGTTTTAACAAGATGGTGCACTGCATATCAAACAATGCAGTCCCTGCACGTGTGAAGTAAAAAAAAAACATTGTCTGGTCACACATATCTCCAGATCTGAACCCTACGGACTTCTTTTTGTGGGATTATTTCAAAAACAATGTGTACGCCAACTAACCTCTGACTATTGATGAACTAAAGGCAAACATTAGAGCCGAAATCATCGCTATACCGCCTGAGATGCTCGAAATAGTTTTGGACAAGCCAGCAAAAAGGACACATTTTACAGTGGCGATGAGATTGATGTTGTACTCAAAAAGTAATCCAAATGATCAAGTTAAGTAAAAACATATTTTCCCCAATTTAATACCTAACAATTAAGAAAAGTATAGTCGTCTAGATCGACAATACGATATCCTATACCATATTTCGAGAGTGGATCTTTTTATACCCTATACCACTATGTGGTTTGGGTATAATGACTTTGTGCTGCTGTTTGTAACAACCAAAAATATTTGACCTAGACCCATCTTTAATTATACCGATCGAATCAGAATCACTTTTTGAGTTGATTTAACAATGTCCGTCCGTCCGTCCGTCCGTCCGTCCGTCTGTGTGACAATGTAAACCTTGTAAGCAAACTGCAGATCGCAAATATTAATATATTTTGATAAAATTTGGTATATAAGCTTTTATCGGCCACGGGATGAACGGTATTGAAATTGGTGAGAATCGGTCCATGTTCAGACCTAGCCCCCATACAAATTACCCCTATGAAATCGACATAAATTGCCATAAGATCCAAATTTTCATATAGATCTTACTCAAATTGGGTTTGTATGCGTTCATTACATCCATTAATGAGTAGTCCAAAAATGATCCCTTTGGCCCCATATAGACTGCTTCCCGATCTTCACTTAAATCTATTAAAAACAAAAATAATGCACTGATTCTTCTCAAATTTTGTTTGTATATATTTTTGCAAAATACAAGAGACTTTACCAAACATGATCAGGATTGGTCCATTTTTGGACCTAGTCCGCATATAGATATAGCATCCGATATGAACTTTTTCATATCTGCAGCCAAAAAAAGTTAATAAAAATCCCACTCAAATTTGGTTTTTGCTTATTTTCTATGTCCAGTTAGTTGGGCCTAAGAGATAGGGTTTCTAAACGCATGGTATAGGGTATCGTATAGTCGGTCTAGATTGACTATAATTTTCTTACTTGTTTTTTTTTTATTATAATAATTTTTTTTTTATTTACAATCTGTTTATAAATACAACAATAAGCAAATCTGATAATTTTAAAGTATCATAACATAATCTGAACTCTACTAGTCCAGCAAAAATATTTAGAGATTATTTTCTAAAAAGTAAATCCAGGATATGGTGCCTTTTCAGTTTTTTAATTTCCTCACTTTCATCTAATAAACTTATTGCTAATGGGTTAATATGATTGCTAAGTCTTTCAACATATCTTGAACTATATCTGTTAATTTCACCTCTAACTGTGGGAATGTTTAAGTCTTTGTGAATATTATTGTTAGTTACGAACCACGGAGCATTTATTATTGATCTTAGTGTTTTAGCCTGATATCTTTGAAGGATTTCGATGTTAAAATTACTTGCTGTTCCCCAAAGCTGTAGTACGTAAGTCCAAATCGGTTTTAATATCGTTTTATAGAGCAAGATCTTATTTTCCATCGTTAATGGTCCACAATGTTAAGTTATGATGATCAATATTTCTTAAAATGTATGAAAATGAAATATTTTTTTTAACTTATCTTATTTATTGTCATTTCCTAAAAATATAACAATAAGATACTTAATTCCATTATGAATATTAAATAAGATAATTATAATCAAAGTAAAGTATTCAAATGTTGCAATTTTGCACCCAGAAGTATTTTCTTATTTTTTAATCCGTTTTATCGCTGTTTTAATATTTTTTACATAAACCTTTAGCTCTCAGTAGTTCTTGCAGTCTGTTTGGCATACTGTTAAAAAAATTTACAACCATTTCGTTGTTAATCGACTCCCAAATGTCCTTAGTTTTGCCAAAAATTTTCGATTGATTCATATGCGGCTACTGTGGAGATCACTTTAAAATCGAAAATTCTTGGTTTTCTAACCAGTTCTTTACAATTTTAGTCGTATGCTTCGGAACATTATCTTGCTGAAGCACAACGTTTTCAGGAGAAAGACCCGATTTTTCAATGGTATATGATTTTGTAAAATTTCTAGGTATTGCTCCTTTGTCATAATACCGTCAATTTTAACAAAGGGACCTTCTCCATTTTTGGTAATACAACCCCAAACCATTATCGAACCACCACCGTGTTTCATTGTTTGGGTGACTTGTTTTTGGGTTATGGTATTGAGATCTTTAGTGCAGTACGAAGAGCGACCATCCGACTCAAAGCGGTCAATTTTGGTCTCATCAGACCATACAACCTTAAAAAAAAGTAAAAACATGTTTATTAAAAAGTTAACCCAATATTTGCATTCATCGCCGCTGTACGTTCTTTTTGTTTTTTTCGTTTTTTCAGCTGCCTTTTAAACTTCGACGAGCCGTCCACCGACTGGCATTAATTTTTTAAAATTTTTAGAGCTTCAGCTGGGGTGACGCAATTGCCACTTGTTACTAATTTCGCAAGATGTCGAATAGTACGGTCATCTATAATTCTTGGGCGTCCAATACGGCGAGCTGCATTATTTATTCCATGCTTCTGCGTTATTCTCTGCACGGTCATATGACTTATTTCGAATTTTTCAGCTATTTTTCTTGGAGATATATTATTTTTTAATGAATTTATTATTTGTTTAACTTTGGAACCTTCAATTTTTGAGAAACACGTATAAGACAATGCGCAATTATCGAAACTAGCAGAGCCCAGCCCTCGAAATTCGAGTTAAAATTCTAGGAAATTTTATTTTTTCATTCTGTTTTTTTTCTTTAAATTTTTTATGCCACCTAAAGGTATGTTATTCACAATTCAACACAGGGCATGTAATATGCAATTATTATAATGAAATTCGATTGCGTTATTGTCGTTATTGGTTCATATACAATTTTTGCAAACCCATTAATAAATTTAATAAACACGCACACACAACATTGTATAATTTTATGTATGTGTTAGTAGCAATTTTAAATGAATTTTACTAAAAAAAAAATCTGCCACGCGGTGGAAATCTGTAAATCTGGTGGATAGCTATAAATAAATACCTTTAAAATGCGGTATGTTTAGTTCAAATCGGTTTAAAACTGACAAAGTTACATCGGTCACAAGAAATCGCCTTGCCTATTAATATTATAGATAACGGTAAACTTTTAAAACTATCAGTTCTCTGTTTTGTTTTCTTTAATATGGACAGAGAAAAATTAAAGGGTGCAAAAGTGTAACATTTGGCAATATTTCTTTGTCTACTATTATTTTTCTTACTTATCACAATAAAATAAAAAATGTTTGTATTCTATTTTAAATAGAGGGCAATACATACATAATAAGATACATGGAAACATTATTTCACAACATTTAGTAACATGTTACACTTTTGAATCTCACTGTATGCAGTATTTTTTTTTTTTTTTTGATAGATTTAAGTGAAGTGTAAGATCGGGAATTAGCTTTATAATGGGTACTATGACTAAAAATGTTCCTACAGTGTTTATTCTTGGACTACTGATTAGGAGGTATAATACACACTTATACACCAAATTTTATCGATACATATAAACAGTGGGTGCCAATACATTGGAAACTTTTACAAAATTCTAAATTTGCCAATTTTGTTTTTTAATAATTTCACGTTAAGTTCTAAAATGATGTATTTTTTTGACGTGTTCTCTATCGAAAGATATCAAATTTATTAAAAAACAAGTAAAAGTGTTAAATACGGCTGTGCCGAATCTTTGATACCCTCCACCTCGGTTTGAGTCTTGATAATAAATGTAAATGAAAAAGTAAACAATTTGTTAAACTTAATACCAAATTATTTCAGCAAATTCTTTGTGTTGGTTTTCGTCTTTTCTATTATTTCGGATTTATTTCGGTGTTTGCTTTTTGGTCATCGTGGTTGCATGCATTTAGGTTATATACCTTTATGCATGCGTATCCGGTTATATGACATAACTTCTCGTTTAATTTAGTTTTTGCTAATTAAATAGCTCGCCCTAACCTCCATTGCAAAGGTAGTGGTTGTGTAGGGTGGCTATATGCATTAAATCGTGCTAATTGGAGATGGCTGTACAGTTTCTTTTAACTGGCGAAATATTTTTTCATTGCGGCCATGTAGAATAAATTTATAATAATAAATAATCAAATTAGGGATGCCAAACGCAAAAAACCAAATGTCCCAAATATTTTAAATAAAATAATTTGTTCTCTTTATTTTCTGAAAAACTTCAAATTTTCATCCAAAAAAAATTGTGAAAATTTATATATAAATAACAGTCTCATCAAATTGCGTTTATTTATGTAACAATTTTTATGTTCGCAATTCTTAAATATCATTTGACGTTTTCTAAAATTCATTGAATTTAAATTAATGTTTTCTGTAGTGCGATTCTGTAAATTTCAAATTCAACGATCTGACAATCGCAAAATATATCGATAGCTATTGTTGTTTGCACTAAGGATTAAGTGATTCACTAAGTACATATATCTTAACGACAGTCGCAAATCTTTTTTCTATTTATTTAAATTGTAAACGAGTGGCATCTCTGTCAAAATAAGCGAAAAATACAAAGAATAGAAAAAAAAATTTCTTCGTGTTTGACAGGATGATTTTATGTTTATGTTTAATATCTTTATTTATTTACTAATATTTCTGTTGTAATAATTAGAAATAGAAATGAAATAATGAATTGAATATGCTATTTAATTTTTTTATTTATATAAAAAAGTTTTTTAATTAAAGCAAAATATTTTCACTATTTTATGATTTTTATTTATGTATGACAACATTTCAACCTAAAAATTTAAGTTTTTATCGATTGAATAAACAACACAAAAATGGTTGTAGTTTAGATAACAACAACAGCTGACTTTAACAATAGCGAATATCGTTTAAAAATTTTACTGATAATTTTGCAATTTTTTTTTTTAACGATTCGACTATCGTTAAAAGAAGTTACTGAATCGCGGTACTGAAAAGCTATTAATTTCTCCTGAATGTCAAGATTTTTTTTAAATGTAAAAATTTTTTAAATGTAAACATATTTGGTGTTTTTTTTTTTTTTGGAATTTCAATTTGTGTTTAACGAATAAAATTTATATATTAAAGATGCAATTGATGTCTTCTAAATTTAAAATTATAATTTCCAAAGTTTAGATATGATTTTCTGAAATTCAATTAATTGTAATTTATAATTGGAAATTTTTAATTCAAGTTTTTAGAATTGATATTTTCTTAAATTTGAATGGAAAATTTAAAAAGTGCAATTTTGTATTTATGTGAATAATAATGCTTTAGTAATTATAAACAATTTTTAAAAATTAGATGTAATCGCAATCAGATATTTTGTAGGTAAAGCAGAATAATAATTCTATATAACTATGTAGAACTGGTTTGAAAGCAAAAAACTCATTGATAACTCGGTAACTCTATTTTTTAAAGACAACAAAAAGTTAATATGCCAAACTTATGTTCATATTTGTAAAAGAATAATGAAAATACGTATGAAATAAGAGACCAGCCCTTGTATACTCTTAACAGTATTCTGTATGATATCCAGTTGAAAATATTAACATTCATGTTAAAATAGAAATAACTATTGCAAAGCTAATTAGAACAAACAAAAATTGTGGCGCCATCTACTGTGGCATAGTCACGCTGAGCAAAATGAAGTGACACTCTGTTAATGCAAAAGAAATGTATTTTCCCCACAACAAAATATTGCAGAATTTTATGTAAATAAAATAATATACCGATTTATTTCTAACATGCAGTTATTATGGATATACATATATAATATAATATATATATATTATTTGTATTATTTAATATGTTTATATAAATTTATAAATAAATTTATAGATAAAATTTTTTTTTGCTATATTTACATTGTTTTTTTTTTTATTAACAACTAGGTATTTTAGCATTATTTGCTTTAGATGTTGGTGAATTTTTACTCCCTTTATATTAACACGTAGTGTCTGCTTGTCGAAAAAATTTTGGATCGATTTTAACCAATTTTCCGTGAGCCATTCGATCTGAAATTTTGCAGGCAGGCTCGTGGTAATAACGGAAATGATCTAACAAATTTTTAGAGTGATGCCAAAACAATGGAAACTTTTAAATTTTTCTACCAGAGTTAATAAAAAAATGTACAAAGGGTTAGTTTTTATTATTTTTTATTGCTACAACGACCACAAAAACAACAAGACCAGCTAGACAACAACACAACATTTAGAATAACGACAAGAACAATATAGAAACATCATATTTTTCATTTTTTTTTTTTTACTTTTTCAGAGATTTCCCTGGACCTGTTCCACCGATTTTAATGATTTTTGAAATAGAAATCTTCCCATGAATTTGGTGAATCATTCTCACTAAAAATGATTACTGTAGCTGCACTATTCAGGGCGTGATCGTGACAAGAACAACATAGAAAATTATTTTTTTTCAAGACTTTTTTTAGTTCTTCATTCAAATCTCGGGCCCTAATCGACCGATTTTGACGATTTTAAATAGCAAACTTTTCAGGATGTTAATGAATCATTTTTTATGTCAACGAGCACCCTAGCTGCCCGATTGATGCCGTCATCGTGATTTCCACAGACGGACAGACGAACATCGCTATATCAACTCTGGTTGTTATAAGGATCACAAATATACATATTTTATGGGGTCCAAAATTTTTTTTCTAATTATTACAAACGGAATGACAAACTTATATATACCCTCTGCACACTGGAGTGGAGGGTATAAAAATATTTTTTGTTGTGATGACAAAACAATGGAAACTTTTTAAATTTTAAAAGATATGAAAGAAAATGTATGAAATCTTAAATCATTTAAATATTTATAGTATTTTTGTATTTTTCAATATATCATTTTTATAATTAACTAGCAGATTCCAGCGCCCGAATTCACAAACCAGCACTCTTGTGGTTTATTCGTAATGTGAATGAAGATAACAAACTCATTAACAAACACATTAAACAATTTAATAAAACACACATAGCATAATAATTTTATGTATGTGTTAGTAGCAACTTTAAATGCAATTTACTCAAAATAAAGGAAACATTTTAAAATCTCTAAATCTGGAAAACATCTAAAAAGAAATACTTTTTAAATAATATACGTTTGGTCAAAATCGGGATAAAACGGTAAAACAAAACATCTGTCAAAAGAAATCGCCTAGCTTATTAATATTAACTAGCAGATTCCAGCCCTCGAAATTCGAGCGCAAATTCTAAGAAATTTTATTTTTTCATTAAATAAAGACCCTAAAAGTATGTTAATCAATTATAGCCAATTCACAAATTAACACAAGAAACAAACTCATTTTTATTACAAACACATTAACAAATTTAATAAACAAACACATAGCATTGTATAATTTTATGTATGTGTTAGTAGCAACTTTAAATGCAATTTACTCAAAATGAAGGAAAAAATTTTAAAATCTTTAAATCTGCAAATCGGCTAAAAAGAAATACCTTTCAAATAATATACGTTTGGTCAAAATCGGTATAAAACGGTAGAACTAAACATCGGTCACAAGAAATCGCCTAGCCTATTAATATTACAGATTTATAATTATTTATATTTATATAATTATTATAAAATAATGGCAAGAATAAAGTTTTGTGAATAGTTAAAAACCTGAATAATCGATGATTTTACTACTGGTCTTAAGCAGAAGAAAATTTGTGAGAAATATTCTATTAATAAATATATAATTTCAAGTTATCAAGAAATATCGTCAGAAAGGTACGGTGGCGACTCTACATTTAGGTGGCAGGCCCCGTAAAACTAGTCAAAGACAGAAAGGATAATTTAATAGCAAGAAAGTTTAAAAGGTAAATGCTACTTAAAGAGGTCATTAGCACTCTAAAACTAAAAATATGTGCTCGAACTGTTTCCCGACGAGCTATTAAGGCAATTAAACGTCAGCACAAACTCATTATACCCTCACACATAGTGGCATAGGGTATAAAAAGCTTAAGTTAGATAAAAAACTGTTGCACTAAGACCATTGCAAATCATAATAGCCATAGAAAGCTACTTTCCGCTATCCATTTAAATTTGATTATTGTTTATGTTCTATGTCTTTTTATAGCCTCAGAATGCTTGGATCCAAGAACTTTTCCCGAAGCGTACCAAATTTGGTACCAAAAATGTACTCCTATTTATGATTTTTAAAATCACTGGCGTATACAGTTATGGGATATTTTCCAATTTTTTGTTTTGTTGGTTGTTGGGATGGTTGAATGGTTGAATGTTTTGTTTCTTTTTTTTTTATTTGTAACATAGATTTTTGCAGTAGCATAAAAATCCTTGCAGGCATTATAATGTTACGTTGTGTAGGTGTTTTTTTTTTTTTTAATACTTAAAAGGTACAGACCGAATGAGGAATGAGTATATAATTTAACTCCAGGCTAAGGTTTAGCAAAAATTTGCATGCTTTTTTCTCTTGTAAATTTTAGGGATTTTTTTATACGAATAGCATATTTGCATTTGAATTATTCAGAAAATAAAATCACCAAAACAGAAACGGAAACAGACAATTGTTAAGCTTAACCAATAATAAACATAGCAAAAGAGAAACACAATATAAACATATTTTTTTTTATTGTCCAGACAGTGATTTGTTATAATCAAATATGGTTTTAAAAGAGACTTAAAATTCATTTTTGAGAAATTTTAGACCCTTAATATATCGTTTTCCCTACCCTACAACACTTTGGAGGGTTCAGGATTTAGTGAGATTATGCAAATTTCTACACTAATACTACAACTATTTGAATGAAATTTGTTCCAGTAGCTTTGATTGGCTGAGGGACTATAGAAATTGTTGAAAATCGGTACACATTGATCGCTACACATAAAGGGTGTTTTTTAAAGCCCGATACTACTGTAAGGTGCAAAAAATTACACAAAAATTTAAATTTTAATCAAAAAAAAAATTTTATTCGAAAGGTCAATACATGGCAAAATGATTTCGGGCATATGGCCACTACAGCTGTACTTGACGAAGCGCATTCTGGATGTCCAACTTTGGGCCTTTTTTCGAGCATTGCCGGCCGTATGTCACGAATAACACGAACAATATTGGCCTCGCAAGTCGTCAATTATTGCTAGCTAATCATAATAAACCAGTGACTTCACGTAGCCCCAGAGGAAGAAATTGAGAGTTGGCAAATCGTATCATCACAAAATTTTTATTTCAATGAGTCGATGGTTGCGGTTCCGTATGGCGCGCAGCGTCATCCTGTTGCAACCACATGTCACCCGGAACAATGTTATTCGTATTTTCAAGCAAAAAATCATCAATCATGGTGCAGTAACAATCTCCATTGACCGTAACGGGAGCTCTGGCTTAATTTTTGAGGATGCCACCAGCGTATAAACCGAACCAAATGGTGCATATTCTAGATGTAATGGAGTCTGTAGGGTCTGTTGTAGACTGGTCTCACTCCATATGCGGCTATTCTGTTAATTAACAAATCCTTTAAGCCAAAAATGAGCCTCATCGCTGAACACAATTTTGCGATAAAACATCGAGTTTCCAACTACATGTGTTAATAAAACTACAAAAAAAAATTGACTTAAACAGATGCCAAACCAACATAAACTCTACTTTTTGACTCTCTTTTTATTATTATGTTTTCATAATTTCTTTATTATTCTTAATTTATTTGACGTTCATTTCATTTTCGTTCAAATTAACTATTAAATAGTAATTGAAATAATTTTACTATTGCTTGATGTCTGAGTATTATTAAAACACGTAAGAAGCAAAAATGTAAAAATGCCCGAAAAAAGTAAATATTACGAGTTGTTTTTTAACATTTTGAATTTAATATCTATAACGTTAATAAGCAAGGCGATATCTTGTGACCGATGTAACTGTGTCACTTTTAAACCGATTTTTACCAAACATACCTCATTAGAACGGTATTTCTTTTCAGTTCTCCACCAGATTTACAGATTTGCACGGACTGGAACATTTTTTTTTTTTTTTTTTTTTGAGTAAAACTCATTTAAAGTTGCTACTAACAAATACATACAGCCCAATTCTAAATAAATACTTTCGCATGAAATTTCTCATTTCTCCCTTTTCCCCTGTTATGAATAAAAATTCCTTCGGAATTCCCTCCATTATACCCTTCCACAATTTATTTTTTGCTCGCTTGTGGCCAATTCCTGTTGGATCGTTACTTAAAGATATTGCTGTAGAATCTTCACAAACTTTCAATCTAGAACTTTTATACCTCTTAGGAAACGCATATGTGTAAAGAATTATATTGTGTGACAATATGTTATATCCTGGATTTCGATTGTGAATGCTGTACCAGAAAATAATTTGATATTGATGGACTTTTTATGATGTTGGAAGATAATACACAAGAAATATAAATATATTTGAATGTTTTAATTTATGCCATACTGGAATATAGTGTCTGGAATATGATGTTGATAATATGAAATTAGTTTCTTCAAAAGAACAAAGATCTCAGAATATTGAACAAATTGATTTATGAAGGTATTATCACAATATCTCACACACCGTTCTGTACAAACAAAGGTAGCAGTATTTGAATGGATACATCATTTACTCATCAATTTTCCAAATGAATTGTATCAGGTTTGGCCGAAATTGTTAATTCACAACACTCAAAAGGTAAGCTTTAATATAAATTGTTGATATATGTATATGTAAGTGTTATAATAAATTGTTTTCTTTAAGAAACTACTGATTGCACTAAGGCCCATTACCGGAAATTTCTATTGAGTTTAGGGATGTTTCGAGTGAAAAGTCAGCAAAGCTGTTTAAATATCTGTTTTAAGTTAAGCCCATTGTCCTGTTCCAACATTGTCTGAAAGTTATCACCACGTTTCGGAATTAGTGATATTGTTGTGTTTTTAATATTTAATGTTTATTTTTAATCTTGAATTTTATTTTTAATACAATAAATAAATAAAAAATTATTAGTGTTTCATTATAATCAAGCGTGACCGGTCAATGATGATGTATATATCCATCAAATGTGACCGGTCAACGATGATATATATATATATATATATATATATATATCATCGTTGACTACTAAACAGCGGTAGAGTGAGCAGTTCAGATATATATTATATAGTTTACATACTTTCATAGGTTAGAGTAAGATGCAAAATCACATGTACACAAAAGTTTCGGTCAGTTTTGGCATATTTGCCTTAATAAAATGATAGAAACTTTGTTCTACGCGATGGCCGACACTTCAGTCAGTACTGACGGTCATATCACCGGTCAAATGACCGTCACTGTTCTTGTAGGGAAGCAAAACAACTGGCTTCGAAATTCGATGATGCCACTTATTAATTTTTTTGTTCACGTGGAATTTATAATTGGAGGATTTTTTTCTCGAGAAAAGTATTGCCGTGAGAAAGAAATTCCTTGAGAATATTCGTAATTGGGCGGATAAAATTATAAAAATGCTGTGCGTGTGTATTTATTAAATTTGTTAATGTGATTGCAAAAATTTTATATGAAAAGCCCTGTGTTGAATTTAAAAATAATTTTGGGCATAAACCAATAACGACAATAACGCAATCGTATTTCATTGTAATAATTGCTTATCACACGCCCTGTATTGAGTTGTGAATTACGTACAATTAGCATACATTTAGGTGGCATACAATGTGTTTCAAATAGCTTTAGGATTTTATATCTGTGTGTTCAACAAATATTTATAATGAAATAAATTTATTGAATTAAATAGATTAAAAAACATTGAAATATATAAATTGAATGAATTTGCACTCGAATTTCGAGGGCTGGGCTCAAGGCAAGAATAAATTATTGTATTCAAATTCTTAAAGTGGAATATATGTTTTTTGTAGAGGATGATGCTCCTGCTATAAACATAATTGCAGTCACACGGGAACTAGCAAATTTCAATTGAAAAATTTTTAGTGAACTCGATTATTACATAAAAATACAGATAAGATAAAGAAAGAAATTTACTTAACTAGACTATATTCACCAAAAATTCTCGCCGAAACATACTTTATGAAAGTGTTTTCATTCACTAAAAGAAGTTCAGATTCTTTTCTTAAACGCACCTTTAAAGGTGGAATTCCAATTGAGCGACGAGGTCGAGAGCATCGTTCTCATAGTTCATTGCTACTGAGAGTAATTCTAATCGATCTTAATCCAAACGTATATATTTAGATAGCAGCCTTAACATTGTCAAAATGTTTCCGATGTACAACAAATCGTATTTTCATCACCGGCAGCAGACGTCTGCACAGTGTGTCATTTCACACGAAACACAATTAAAGCCGAGATTTATACTCAGAAAAACCTAAAACTCATGACAGATTTACGAATTCATTAGCATAGAGCTTCGAACTTAGAGCATTTTTCGAAATAATGAAAGAGAGACCAGAATACACACTGACATTAGTTTTTGATATGCAAAAAGTTCAGGTTCTGCCTTACTTCATTATTTAAATGCTGTCCGTTTAAGAGATATTAATTTTATAAGATTTTTTTGACGGATGTGGTGGTCAAATTTTCATTATAGTTTGAACTGTTTTATTTTGGCTCCAAACGAAATCACATTCCCATTCACAAAATCTCACTATAACATTCCCAGTAAGAGGACATAGTTTTTTACCAGGTGAGAAAATATATGGTCGTATTGAAAAAGACCGAAAAAAACATGTTGTTATAACGACAATAGATGAGTATTGTAAATTTTATTCTAATCATGGTGAAATTTTAATTTTGGGAAAGGAATTTATAAAAAGACTAGCTGGACCCGGCAAACGTTGTTTTGCCCTCAATTAATTTTTAATTTTAGTTAGAATCTGTATATATTTATATAAAAAAACGTTTGTGCATTTGTTAATATTAAAACTGTTAAAGGAAAACCATGTTTTATTTATGAAAATTAAAATAAATATTTATTGTAACATACGTATGTATAAGAATGACCAATATATTTCTATCATTGTAATTCTAAAAAGAGTGAACAATATTTTTAGTTTCCTTATTCTGGCAGTAAATTAATAAATTTGCTGGCTTTCCGACACGGGAAAAACAACTGTTTTCGAGGTCCAAACCACATATTTGCAATGATTGTCCTTGAGATTTATTGATGGTCATGGTAAAGCCCAATCTGTTCGGAAATTGCAATCTTTTGAATGTTATCAGTGTGTCGGTAGGAATCATAGGAATTCTTGGCAGCAAGACATGTTCTGCTTTAAATTTGCCTTTGAGAATTGTGGCCTCAATAACATTGAGTATTATCTTCTCAACAATTAACCTGGTGCCATTACATAGTCTCGGAGCGTTGAGGTTACGTAGCAAAATTATTGGAGAACCAACTTTTAATTTTAATAAATGTGGAGGTAGATCGGGTACATCAAGTGAATTCAAAAATTCTGTTGGATAATTGACTGCTTCATTTTCTTCAACAATACTATCCATAGATTTGAAATAACACTGTCGGAATCAATCATGTCCTGAATAATAACATTAATATTATCGACATCGAAATTTTTTGCGGCTTAAATAGTTCTTTCACTTAACCAAGTAGTTGTTTTGAAAACTGGTCAGCCGTTGGATAATGGATAATAAAATGAGAGCTCCACCAAAAAGCCTTTCATTGCCTTTCAAATCTTTTAAAGTTCTATGTAGTGCTTCTAAGGAATGTTTGTAAGCCATGTTATATTCATCCCAAATAATAATATTGCATTTTTGCAGAACTTTTGCCATACCGGAATGTTTTTTTTTATATTAATACGGCATTCTCATTCGTTTGTACATTTAACGGTGATTTGAGTGCTGAATGAACTGTGCGACCACCATGCAATAATGTTGCGGCTATTCCGGATAAAGCAATGGCCAATGCAATTTTTCCTTCCTTTTTGGTTAGAATATTTGTATATAAAAACGTTTGTGAATTTTGGAACTTATAAAATTTAAATAAATTTGACAACTCATTATTTTTCGAACACCAGCGCCATCTACCGGGTCCAACAAAAAAATTTTTGCCATCATCTAACATACATATATGTACATTCTTAGTTCCAGTAAAATCGCACCGTAAATAAGAATATTCGAAATGACTTTACCCCAGCGCCACCTATCGGGTCCATTTATACATACAAAAATTTCCTATGATAAAACATACATACATTCTGAATTGCAGTCAAATCGCTCTAAACAAAAAAATAAAATGAAAAACAAAAAAAGGAGGAGTTTACTTCTTACATATAAAATTCTCGTGTCGCGGTATCTGTAATTGAACTCCTCCGAAACGGCTTGACCGATTCTCATGAAATTTTGTGTGGATATTAGGTAGGTCTCAGAAACGGACAACAGGTATTTTTTTTTTGATATCTCAAGTGGACGTGGCACTTATGGCTATCATAGTACTCCAGATATCTGATTTTAAAAGTTCACTTTGTATGGGGGGTACCCCTCCGAGTGGCCCTATTAAAAAAATAGACGTTGTCCGATTCTCAGACCTACCCATTATGCGCACAAAATTTCATGAGAATCGGTTGAGCTGTTTCGGCGGAATTTTACCACAAACACCGCGACAGAAGAATTTTATATATAAGATTAAAAATATTCAAAGTATTAAGCGGATGACATTTTATAAAAATGTTTTGAAAAACGGTACTACAGCCTTTAATTAAAACTTTCGGGGTCTTAATTTGCATCAGCAGAGCAACGAAATACCAATTTAAATATGCTGAAACGAGAAAAACTCCTTTAACCTTTTTCGACTAAATGAAATTAAAACAGGCCGTTGGATAAGCGCCGACAAAAGAAAAGACGTGGAAAATCTTTAAAAAAAATCGGAAGATTGGAGTGAAAACCAGGCCTTAGTTTGGTATAAGGATATTATATATAACAAAAAAAAAACATGTGAGTCCGATCACAGAGTATGTGTAAACACCTAGTGGCACTTTTTTAAAATCAAACAGAAAGCGTCAGCTGCAGCTGCTAATACAAAATATTTATTATTATTTCAACTGGTTAATTTTTAATTTTTTATTTTTCGTCTTTCATTTTTCATTTTCTATTTTCCATTTTTTATTTTTAATTTTTCATTTTTTTATTTTTCATTTTCATTTATATTTCATTTTTTATTTTTCATTTTTTATTTTTAATTTTTTGTTTTTCATTTAAAATTTTTCACTTTTAATTTTTCATTTTTTATTTTTCATTTTTTATTTTTCATTTTCTATTTTTCATTTTTTAATTTTCAATTTTCATTTTCATTTCTCATTTTCATTTTCATTTTTTATTTTTCATTTTTCATTTTCCATTTTTCATTTTTGATTTTTCATTTCTCATTTTTCTTTTTTTATTTCTCATTTTCCATTTTTTATTTTTCATTTTTAATTTTTCATATTTCAAAACGTTTTTATAACGCTATTCGCTCCCTCATTTTATCTCCAAACACTTCCTAATGAAATCGTGCCTTCATTTTTTTCTCCAAACACTTTCCAATGAATTGTCCCTCCATTTTATCTCCAAACACTTCCTTTTTACTGTAATTCGTTTATTTTTTATTTTTATTTATTTTTTATGTTTGATTAGCATTAATATTAAATGCAGTGATAATTGTGTTATTTATATGGAATAAATTAAAACGTTAAGAATACTTCTAAAAGATTGCGGAAATTAATTATAAATGTTTATAAAAAGTGAAGAAATATACTACAGAAAACAGAGACAAAAAGTTATTACATGTCATAATATTTTCAGCAATGCAACCTTAAGTCACACCGATATAGTCTTTCGTCTTACATCTTACTTCTTACGCTGTTTTTGTGATTGTATTGTGAAATAGACTTGTACCCCCTGCGCGTATAGATGTTTACACATCAAAAATAAAAATATTGAGGAATTGATAGAAGAAGATATTGAATGTACTTGCCTAGAAGAAGATATTGGAACAAATGTGTAATTTTTGAAAAAGGTATTATATTTAATCATTTTAAGATCAATATTAAAGTATAAGAAATAAATGTTTAGGTTCAATTTAATTTGAAATAAAATATTTGAGTTTTTATTTGACTCATTGTTTTTTATTTTGAGATAAAATTGACATTAAAGTGTACAAAAGCTGACATGTAACATTTTTTAGCATCCAAGTTAACTTAGACGAGCTTTTGAGTATAATTTTTATACAAGCAAGAAATTAAATTGACGTACTACAAAAAAAATATATATTTAATTTCAATCTGTAATTTTAACCTATTAGCAGATCCAGCCCTCGAAATGCGAGTGCAAATTTTATTTTTTCATTAAATAAAGACCCTAAAGGTATGCTAATCAATTATAGCCAATTCACAAATCAACACAAAAAACAAACTCATTTTTGTTACGAACACATTATCAAATTTAATAAACACACACATAGCATTGTATAATTTTATGTATGTGTTAGTAGCAATGCAATTTACTCAAAATAAAGGAAAAAATAAAAAATCTGTAAATCTGCAAAACCGCTAAAAAGAAATACCTTTCAAATAATATACGTTTGATCAAAATCGGGATAAAACGGTAGAACAAAACATCGGTCACAAGAAATCGCCTAGCCTATTAATATTATAGATACCATTATGTGGTCAGGGTATAATGACTTATATATAATTATACCAATCGACTAAGAATCACTTTCTGAGACGATTTAGCGATGTCCTTCTGTCGGTCCGGCCGTCTGTGTGTCCACGTAAACCTAGGAATCAAACTACAGTTCGCAAATATGATTATATTTTGGTGAAATTTAGTATATGAGCTTCTATCGGCCATAGAATGAACGCTATTGAAATTGGTGAAAATCGGTTCATGTTCAGACCTAGTCCCCATACAAATAACCCCAATGAGATCGACTTAAATTGCCATAATATCCAAATTATGATATACATAGATCTCGGTCAAATTGGGTTTGTGTATGTTTATTACATCCATTTATCAGTAATCCATAAATAAACCCTATAGGGCAATTCTTAGTCAGAGCCCCAATATGAACCTGATTCCCGATCTTCACTTAAATCGATCAAAAAACAAAAATATTGCACAGATTATTCCCAAATTTGGTTTGTGTACGTTTTTGCCAAAAATAAGTGACCTTACCAAATATGGGCAGTATCGGTCCATTTTTCGACCTAGTCCCCATATAAATATAACATCCTGTATGAACTTTTTCATATCCGTAGGCAAAAAAAATTGATAAAAATGCCACTCAAATTCGGTTTATGCTTATTTTATATATCTAATTAGTTGGACCTAAGAGATAGTGTCTCTGAACACATGGTATAGTGTATGGTATAGTCGGCTTATACCGACTATAATTGTCTTACTTGATTTTTTATATATTAGATCAGGTTTACACGCATTCAGTCAAAAAAAGCGCACACCGAAACGTCCTGGTTTTAACAAAACGTCCCTTTTTCCATTCTTTTAACAAAACGTACTTTTTCCACTATAAAAGTCATTAAAATTTAATGTGGGACTTGTGGTACCTTGATGCATCATTTGATAAGTAAAAACTTTGCTACTATTTCCAGTTTCATGCTGTTTTATACGGGGGCGCAGTAAATAAACCTCAATTTCCCAAAAAATATAAATGAGCAAAATAGTACGTTTTGTTCTGCGGCTACTCATATGTATAATCAATAAATATATATCGATATTAAAATTAAACAAGTTAGAAATCGTAGTCGGTCTAGACCGACTATACGATAACCATGGTTTAGAGGCCCTATCTCTTCGGTCCAACTAATTCGATATAGGAAATAAGTATAAACCGAATTTGTGTGGCATTATTAATTTTTTGGCTGCAGATATGAAAAAGTTGATATCGGATGCTATATTTATATGGGGACTAGGTCGAAATGTGGAGCGATCCTGACCATATTTGGTAGTCATTTATATTTTGAAAAAATATATACAAATCAAATTTGAGAAAAATCTGTGCAATATTTTTGTTTTTTGATAGATTTAAGTGCAGATCGGGAAGCAACTCTATATGTGGCCTATGACTAAGAATTGCCCTATAAGGATTATTTTTGGATTACTGATTAATGGATATAATAAACACATACAATCCCAATTTTACTGAGATCTATATGATAATTTGGATCTTATGGTAATTTATGTCGATTTCATAGGGGTCATTTGTATGGGGACTAGGTCTGAACATGGACCGAATTTCACCAATTTTAATAGCGTTCATCCTATGACCGGTAAAAGCTTAGTCCTTAATCGGACTAAAAATATATAAAAATCTCTTTCAAGATGAATTTTAACATATCTCCAGACTACAAATACATATAAATTTCACTCAAATTTAGTTGGTTTCAGAATTTTCAATCTTTCTGTATGAAAAAAAGTGTCTCAAAACAAACAAAAATTTAAACATTTGTAACAAACTGATGATTTTTGAATATAAAAAATTCTAACGAATCATCTTGGAATTTGAGAGAAAGAACTCACAGCAAATTTTTCAATAACAAAAATACCTTAAAATATGAATGAAAATTGTTCATAAACAAATGTCAAAAATCTGATTAATCGTTAGGAAAAATTACCGAATTATTTAAAAAAAGAATTTTTAAAAACATCAAAAAATTGTTTAATGCGAATGTTATAAAAAAAATGTTAAGGAACTATAATTAAAACAATATTTTGTGATATAATAATTTGACAAACAAAAAAAAAGACAACTAAAAGGTGGGTTACCCCGTACGGAACATATTTTGTCTTTTTTTTAATTTTCATTTAAAATTCTTTTAAATATTTTTAGATCTTTTGGCAAAGCATTAAAAATATATCAAACTACTTGTATTTGCATTTGTTGTGTATAGTAGACAGCTTGACGCTGTTCGAATGCAGCAAAAAGTCAATACATTGTATGCACCAGTATACAGACTACAGAAGAAATTAACAAATGTGATTTAGCCCCAGACCCCTCATCCGACAAACGTTCTACTTTCTTGATCAATGTGTTGTCTGTTTGTATTTATAACCAGACAATGTGAAACTAAAATATTTACAAAAACACTTGCACATAATTAGAAAGATCTCACAAGAAAATAATGTAAAAATAACCTCTCTTAAGAAAAACTGCACATATTTTTTTTTATAATTTTGTATGGACAAGTTTATAGATTTTTTTTGTTTTTTATTGCATTGTTTCTAAAAAATATACATATAGATGTATATGATTTTAATACATACATAACATTATTTTACATATAAAACTACAATTAGTTTGGTTATATAGTTAGTTTGGTTATTACATGGATCTAAAGAGTTTTTCCTTGAACGGATGCGGTAAATGTTCCAGTAATGTTAAAGGATTAATACTGACAGCTACGAGTTCCTTCGGACTTAACCAGCATAAACTTATCAAGTGCTAAAATAAAAAAATAATAATAGTAATAAATATTAAAAATTTAAAGATAAATTGATTTTAAACTAGTACAGACACAAACCAAATTTAATAACAGTGTTTTAAGCAGAGTCATCAGAGCTTTGCAAACGAGCAACAAAAAGTCAAGTGTGTAATTAATAAATCGTTCAGTTGTAGAATTTTTTAATTTTTTTTTCTTTTTTTTTCTTTTTTTTTCATTGACATTTGTATTTTTAACTATCATCATTTCTATCAATGATAACAGACTTGGTCAAAAGTTTGAGGCAACCAATAAAGTAAATATATATTTTTTTTTTTTCAAACCATGTAAGCTTTAATTAAAACTATGAATACTTAGTAGATCCCTCCTTTGACGCTTTGAACCCAGCAGTTCTTTTTTTTTTAAATGCTTGAAACTAATTTCAGCTTGCTCCTGACTTAATATTGTGTTGCCTAATTTTAATTTTTAGAATATATCTGAAATTCTCAATTGGACTTAAGTCTGGCGACTGCACCGGTCCTGGCATTTATTGTGCATTCTGTACCTGCGACACAAGTTGATGTATAGAGTTCCTTTTCAGCCCTCAAACTGATTCTAGGAGAGTTACGATAAAATTTGTCAGTGGAAAATTTGGAAGCACTAATGTTAGTAAAACTAAATTCTGATGTTTAAAATATACTTGATATTCACCCCCTGTTCTCGAAACCACTATCACAAAAAAAACTCGTAAATGAAAAAATTATTAAACCTACGAGTTTTTTGCTGTTCTCTAATTTCAATAAGAATATTTTTTCTCGTTTTAATTCACAAATAAAAGGCCCTTTTTTCTACTAAGCAGGTCTTAAGAGATAAAAAAAACTAATTGATATTTAAACTCTAACATTTTTTTATTGAACCTTGTCATTATTTTAAAAAAGTAGACATTAATTTTATGAAAAAAAAACCATTTTAAAAAACGTCTACCTTTTGCGCTGATTTAAAAAAAAAACTCGTAATAAGTGGTCGATGTTAATAAAACACACTTTTTGCGATGATGCTGTTCTATAACTATAATAAAAACTTTTTATTTACACAATCTATTTTCCATTATAATTTTTTCAATTATAACATAGATTCTTTATGCACTAATTATTGCAAATTAAGGAATTAAAAAAAAATTTTTCATCAAATCACATATTTTTATTTTTTGCATATGTTCGAAACAGTCAAATCCAATTTATTTGAATATCGAAATTTTTTTTGGTGATGCCTAACTTTTTAAAAATAGAAAAGTCATTTTTAATTGAATGAAATTGAAGAACAAAAACAATTAAATGAACAAATAAGTTGTTATTTTAAAAGAAAATATTTTTCTTTATACTTTTTCTATAAACTGAAGATAAAACATGCACAAAATACTTAGTTTTTTGTGAAACTGAATAAAGAACCATACGGCACCTCGGTTTCTAGATAACATATGTTCTAAACTCAAACATATGGTTCTTGACTCAAACATATGTTTCCATTAAATAAATTAAAAAAGTGGTTTCAAGAAACCCAAAATTTCAATTTCATGTGATTTTAAATTCACTCTAATTCAAATAACAACGTTTCAAGAACAGGGCTGATTAGCATTGATATTGGCTTGAAAAAAAATAAAAAATAACTTTTATATTTGCTCGAAAAAATAAAAATCAAAAAATAACTGTTATATTTGCTCGAAAAAATAAAAATCAAAATTTTAAAAATCATTATATTTTATCATAGACTAGTTCATAAGGATGAATATGGTATACTTGAATCAGTTTCCCGACATTTACTTCTATATGCTTTTTTGTTTTAAAATTTCAAATTAACTGTTATTTTCGGTCCCTGCTTTTGAAATAATTAATTATTCATTTGAACCACTGTATTTATTGATAAATTTCCAAATATGTATTAGGCTTTAAACCGCTATTACGATTACGGATAATGTTGATTAGGGCCCAGCAAATGAATAGTGGGCCAATTGGCGGTTTATATAGAACGACAGTGTAGATACTGGCACTATTTTAAGCTGCCTTAAACTTTTGGCCAAACCTGGGGTCAAATCACCTCATTCGATATCGAGTAAAATCAATCGAAATTCCATACTTTGGTTTAATATCACTGTGGAACAAATTCAGGTTAGCAAAAGTTAGGTCGATTCTGAGAGTGAGGGGTGAAAATAGAGGCTAAATTAGAAGACCCGTATCGCGGCGTTTGCTTATTTTCGTTCGAATTTTTTTTTTATAATCGACCTTCGAACTTTGCAGTCAAATACCGATTTTCAGCATATTGTTTACATGGTTTTTTGGCTATAACTCGTCGACTAATTGATATTTTTTCAATCTGTAAAAGCCAAATTATTACTAGAGACCTGTGCAAGAATTAAATTGATTTAGAAAATTTTTATGGTGCAAAATGTTGGAAAAATTATTTTGTTTCATGCTTTTTGAAAATATTTTCCACAAAACTAAGTCTTTTTTGTTTTCTGTTTGATCTATAATATGCTTCTCAGTTTCTTCAATAAATTTCATTTGAAAATGGTCTTAGTCGATAATTTGCGTTAAAAATCCCAAAACCATTAAATTAATAGCGATTTAGGTAGAAGTAATTAAAAAGGGAAGTTCCAAGAATTAGGAATTAGTAAAACTTCTTTTTTGTTTTCAACCACCGCTCAGGTAGCGATTTTTTTTATTTCGTACAAGCGAACTAATTTCAAAAATGAAGATTCAGTTAAGACTCGAAACTCAGCCGAAGCTGATGTCTTATAATTTTCGCTCGGTCGTGATAAAATTCGCTATTAATTTTTGTTGGAACTTATTTCATTTTGTGAGTGATTTAAGTTAAGTGCATCGGTTTCATAAAAATAACAAAAAAAAAACATTGTATAATATATATTGTATTAAAAATGTCGGAACCAAAATGTAAAATGGACTATTTTTGTAATGTTTGTGGACGTTTCATAACAAGCGATGAAAAATGTGGCAATGCGAGTGATTTTTTTTTTGGAAGCCTATAAACAATATTTCTCGCAAGAGTTTATCACTGACGTAAACTATGCCCCTAAAAAAATTTGCTTTAATTGCTATTCAACTCTTATGCAATGGAAAAGTGAAAAGAAGAAGGCTATGCCTTTTGGTATACCAATGATGTGGTTAGACAACAGCCCGCTTCAAAAAGAAAATTGCTATGGATGTATAACTACCATAAAACTTTGAATAGAAGGAAAGCAAAGAATAAAACTTATGTAGCAGTGCCAAGTGTCCAATTACCATTACCGCACTCAGAATTCGTTCCAGTACCAACATACCGAAGTATTAATCTTCAAACAGATATCAGTACTACAACCGCCGCTGCTACATCCATGGATTTCTTCTCAGAATACGACCCTGGTGAAGGTACATCCTATGAAACATCAAAGGACCCAATCCTAGTCACACAAAACCAATTGGATGGAATTGTTGCAAATTTCTGTTTGACTCAGAAAAAATCAGAATTACTGGCTTCAGTTTGGAAAGGAAATAATTTGCTGGCGAAAGGTACCAAAGTAACAGCATATCGAAAACGCCAAAAAGAGTTAGAAAAGTTCTTCAATGTGAATGATGCAAAAATTTCGCTTATTGCAACGATATTGAAAAGTTAATGGAGACGATAGGGTTAACCTATAAAAAAGATGATTGGCGTTTATTCATAGATAGTTCACTAATCAGCTTAAAAGTTGTGCTTTTGCACAAGACAAATAGAATGCCTTCTGTTCCGATTGCGTATAGCACTGACACTAGTGAAAATTTCGATAATTTGAAACATTCTGGAAGTTGTCAAATATAACGAACACCAGTGGCGCATTTGCTGCGACCTCAAAATAGTTTCATTGATTACAGGCTTAACAGCATCTGGCCGTCCAAAATATCCGTGCTTTTGTGCGATTGGGATTCACGATACGGAGAAGGTATCAATGTTTCTTCAAAACCAACAGTGAACAAAATTGGTACATAAAAATGAGAAGTAAATTAATATTAAGCTGGAAAACGCAAGTTTTGTATTATGATTGTTTTCTTTTCAAATGAATTTATTGAAGAAACTGAGAAGCATATTATAGATCAAACAGAAAGCAAAAACGACTTAGTTTTGTGGAAAATATTTTCAAAAAGCATGAAAAAAAATAATTTTCCCAACATTTTGCTTCATAAGCACCACAAAAATTTTCTAAATCAATTTTTTTTAAAAATTTTAATTGTTGCACGGGTCTCTAGCAATAATTTGGCTTTTACAGATTGAAAAAATATCAATTAGTCGACGAGTAATAGCCAAAAAACCAAATAAACAATATGCTGAAAATCGGCATTTGACTGCAAAGTTCGAAGGTCGATTATAAAAAAATTCGAACTAACATAAACAACCGCCGCGATACGGGTCTTCTAATTTAGCCTCTATTTTCACCCCTCACTCCCAGAATCGACCTAACTTTTGCTAACCTGAATTTGTTCCACAGTGTATTTGAAGAAGACGGACAAACCCTCGACCATGATTCTTCTTAACCAGAGGCCATAATTCTTCAACTGTGAGAAAGAAATATTATTCTTAACATTTTATTTTGGGAAATAAAAAAATTATTTCGATTGAAAAATTTCGATAACGAATGCGGTGATTTGGCCCCTGTACTTCTATTTGGCCCCTGTACATGTTGCTTTCTATCAATCGCAGATTTATTTTAAACACATCTATCTATAGACAATCTATCCATCATTTATAGATTTCTAACAATAACAGATTGCTATCAATTACGGATTTCTATCAATTAAGGATTTCTATCAAGTATATATTTCTATCAAATACAGATTTCTATAAATTCTGTAATTTTATCAACAACAAATTTTTATAAATTATAGATTTCTATCAACCAAAGATATTTATTGATCGTAGACTTCTATCAGAACAGGTTTCTAACAACCACAGATATCTATCGATCATATATTTCTATCACTCATAGATTTATATTATTTATAGATTTATATCTACCACACATTATTATCAATCATAAATTTATATCAATAATATATTTCGATCAATCACAGATTTCAATCAATTACGGATTGCTATCAATTAAAAATTTCTACCGATCATAGATTTCTATCAATTAAATATTTCTATCAATAATATATTTCTATCATGCATAGTAATATATTTCTATTATTTATAGATTTCTATCAGCCATAGAATTCTATAATTTTTAGATTTCTACAACCATATATTTTTTTATTTATCGAATTCTATCAATAGCAGATTTCTATCAATTATAGATTTATTCAATCTCAAGATTCTATCAATTATAGATCTCTATCAATCATGTAGATCTCTAATCATCACAAATTTCTATCAATAATAGATTTCTATTATTTATCAATTTCTATCTACCGCAAATTTTCAATCATAAATTTCTATCAATAATACATTTCTATCAATCACAGATTTCTATGAATTATAGATTTCTATCAATTACAGGTTGCTATCGATCATAGATTTCTATTATTTACATATTTATTTCAACTATATATTTCTATCAGTCACAGATTTCTATCAACAATATACTTCTACTCATCATAAGTGTCTATCATATATAGATTACTAATTTCTATCATTCATAGATTTATATCAATCAGAGATTTCTATCATTTACATGTTTCTATCTATCACAGATTTTTATCAATCATAAATTACTATCATTTATAGATTCCTATCAGTCATAGATATCTATCACTCATAAACTTATATCAATCGCAGATTTATATCAATTATAGATTTCTATCCTCACAGATTTCTATCATTTACTGATTTCTATCGTTTATAAGTTTCTATCTATTACAGATTTTAATCAATCATAAATAACTATCATTTATAAAATTCTATCATTCATAGATTTCTATCAATCGCAGATTTACATCAATTGTAGATTTTTTATCCTCACAGATTTCTATCATTTACAGATTTCTATCAATTCTAGATGTCCATCGATTTTAGATTTCTATCAATTACAGATGCTATTTATGATTTGGGTTTTGCTAGTTTAACTGCTGTTCGGATGTTATGGCCTCATGTATATTTTGTTTAAAACTTAATTTTTCCAAATAACATGGAAATTTTTTTACGGCTATATCTCGGAAACCAATTGGAATTGTTTTCCTGTCTTCGGCACAACTGTAGCTGTACATCAGGAGAAAACTTTTAAAAAAACGGGATCTAGTGCCTCAAAATTGCTAAAATTTAGTTTATTTTAGTTTATCAACAATGTGCAATTTTTTCCCATAGATGGCGTTTTGCAAGTGCATATACAGCTTGAACTAGCCCTAGCAGTCAATACAAATGTCATGTAGCAGCATGCAGTTATTAGTGTGATAAGACCATAACACTTGTTTTGAGTGAATAACACCACCGAATCGGAGGTACAAGGAGAGGCGTTTCCATCAGGTCACCATGCCAATGGAAAAACAAGTAAGAAAATTGTAGTCGGTCTAGACCGACAATACGATACCCTAGAGAGACCCCATCTTTCGGTCCATATAATTCGATATAGAAAATAAGCATAAACCAAATTTGATTGGCATTGTTATTAATTTTTTGGCTGCAGATATGAAAAAGTTCATATCGGGACTAGGTCGAAAAATGGACCGATCCTGACCATATTTGGTAAAGTTACTTATATTTAAAAAAAAATATATATGAACCAAATTTGAGAAAAATCTGTGCAATATTTTTGTTTTTTGATAGATTTAAGTGAAGATCGGGAAGCAGCTCTCTATGGGGCCTATGACAAAGAATTGTCCTATAGGGATTATTTTTGGACTACTGATTAACGGATATAATAAACACATACAAATCCAATTTGACTGAAATCCATATGATAATTTGGATCTTATGGCAATTTATGTCATTTCATAAGTCATTTGTGTGGGGACTAGGTCTGAACATGGACCGAATTTCAACAATTTCAATAGCGTTCATCCTATGGCCGATAAAAGGTTATATACCAAATTTCATGAAAATATATCCATATTTGAGACCTGTAGTTTGATTACAAGGTTTACATGGACACACAGACGGAAGGACGCACATCGCTAAATCGACTCAGAAAGTGATTCAGAGTCGAACGGTATAATAAAAGATGGGTAGGTGAAATATTTTCGGTAGTTACAAACAGCAGCACAAAGGAAAAAGGCTAAATGCATTGCTTGGAGAAGTTTGTTGGTGGAGTCATAAGGTATCGCACTATGAAGATGCAGGCACCGAAGTCGCGGAGGACGATAGATTTGAGGGACACACCGAAAGAGATATGTATGCCATTGAATGCGCTATCAAGATCAGATGATGATGAAGATTCAGGTCATGGACCTGAACCACCAACAAAAAAAAACCAAGAGCATCAACTTCACAGGTTTCACCGAGATATGATTAATTCCTGTTTTTTTTTTGCTTGTTGCTACATTTGTCATACATTTCTCGAATTTTCGATTAAAATACAGTTGAAAAAATAATATTTCTTTTTATTTTAAAGGAAATAAAGTTTAAAACAAGTAAGAAAATTATAGTTGGTTTAGACCGACCATACGATACTTATAACATGCCTTTAGAGGCCCTATCTCTTAGATCCAACTAATTAGATATAGAATATAAGGATAAATCAAATTTGTTAATTTTTTTGCCTTCGGTTATGAAAAAGTTCATATCGGATGCTATATTTATATGGGGACAGATCGAAAAATGGACCGATCCTGACCACATTTGACAAGGTCACTTATTTTTTCCAAAAACAAATTTAAGAAAAATCTGTGCAGTATTTTTGTTTTCGATAGATTTAAATGAAGATCGGGAATCAGCTTCATATGGGGGCTATGACTAAGAATTGTCCTATACGGTTTATTATTGAACTACTGATAAATGGATATAATACACATACAAAAACCCAATTCTATGTGAGATCTATGTGATAATAATGTGGATATTATGGCAATTTTAGTCGGTCTCATTGGGGTCATTTGTAATGGGACTAGATCTGAAGATGAACCGATTGTTACCAATTTCAATAGCGTTTATCCTATATCCGATAGAAGCTTATATAATAAATTTCATCAAAATGTATTAATATTGGCGACCTGTAGTTTGATAGACGGAAAGACGGACGGACGCACACCGCTAAATCGACACAGAAGGTGATTCTGAATCGATCGGTATTATAAAAAATAGGTCTAAGTCAAATATGTTTGGTAGTTACAAACATCAGCACAAAGTCATTGTACCCTGACCACAGAGTGGTATAGAGCAGTGCTTCTCAAACTTTTTCATATCGCGGCTCCCTAAATTCCGAAACAAAAGTTTCATTCCCCCCCCCCCTCCCCCCACCCAAAATATAATACTATTAAAACACTATTTATCATTAATTTTGTTTAAGTAATATTTTTATTAGAAATAATAAATCCAATTTAAACAAAAACTTTTTAAAATAAACTCAAAAATAATCTTAATATATAAAAACGTTGGTGCGTATGTTGGTACTCTAATAACTGTTGAACCACTAATGCTAGCGACTTCGTATTCATACCATATGTTCCTTTGGTTCTCCGATTTGCATAACTTTTTTTTGTACCTGATAGGTGGCGCTGGGGTCGAGATTTTCCCAAAAAAATTATTTACGGTCCAATTTAGCTCAAATTCGCAACATATATTATGTACATAAAACTAAAGTTGCTGACAAAGTTTTTCACCTGTAGGTGGCGCTGGTGTTAAAATATTCAAGAAAACGTATATTTTTTTTCAGTCATATTCATAATATTATTAAATCGTGCTTTACTTTTGCCCGACACTCGGTATTAAAATTTAGATGCAATATAAAATCCAGATGTTTTCTTCGGGCCAGCAACGCGGACCGGATTCAGCTAGTATTATATAAAAATAACTTTTACAAAAAGAATATCTAATTTTTACGATATAATAATTTAATGAGAAGGATGTGATTGCATAGTTTTACACAAATAATCAATATCGGGTGAAATTTCAGAAATACTAATTCGAAGGATTTGTTCCAAAGAGCTCGAAAGGCACGATCTATGTTTATTTTTAAGTACTAGTAATGAAGAAAAAGCTGTTTCACAAAGATACGTTGTCGCAAAAGGTATTAATTTTAGCAATGCCACTTTTGCTGTCGCCTTATCCAAAATTCTGTACAACTTTTTTCGTTAAACTCTAATTCAAAAGAATTATCTGATCTAATTTCAATCAATTCTTCTTGAGCTACCCAAGAAATATGATCATATTTCAATGTTTTAGCAAATGGCATCCTTATCCAGTCGTATTTTCGTTCCTCGTTCATGTTTGGGAAATATTTAGCAAAAAATCTTTTAGATTCATCAATATGATTCAGTATTGTTTTTTTAATTGAATTTGATATTGATATTTCATTGGTGCAAACAAACTCATTCAGACATGGGAACATTTCCATATTTCCTTCGTTAATAGAGTTTGACCATGAACAAAGTTTTTGTTGAAAAGCAATAAGTTTTGTATTCAAAACTAAAATATTGGTTTCTTTTCCCTGCAGAGAAAGATTTAATTCATTTATTTTAACAAAAAAAATCTGCTAAATAAGATGCTAAACACATCCAACTTTCATCACTAAAGTGCGTAGCAAGATCTGGTTTTTTATCTAAAAGAAATAATCGTAACTCATCTTTAAGTTCTAAAATTCTATTTAAAACTTTTCCACGTGAAAGCCACCTTACTTCAGTATGATATAACAAAACCTCATGCACTGATCCCATCTCCTTACATAAAATATTAAACAATCTCGAGTTTACAGCACGATTTTTTACAAAATTAACAATAGTTGTAATGTCACTCAAAATTTCACTGAGTTCGGAACACATTCGTCGAAAAACTAAATGTTCTCTGTGTATTACGCAGTGAATATGTTGCGCATCTGGTGATACTTTTTGTACTTCTGCTTTGAATCCAGAAATTCTCCCAGTCATCGCTGCTGCACCATCTGTACACACTCCTACACATTTTGACCATTCAAGTTTATTCTCTGAAAAGAACTCATCTACTTTTACAAAAATATCAATACCTCTTGTTGAAGTTAATAGCTCCCGACAAAAAAGTAAATCGTCATGAATTTGGAAGTTATACTGATATCTTACAAAAACCATTAACTGCGCGTAATTTGTTATATCAGTAGATTCATCAATTTGTATCGCGAAGAAGTTGCTCTGTTTAATACGAGATATTAATTGGGTTTTAATATTATATCCCATGCTATCAATTCTTCTTTTCATAGTATCGTTTAAGATAGGAATAGACTTCAAAAGATTAGCAATTTTTTCACTGTATATAGTTTCACAAATTTTAATTGCTGCGGGTAATATAAGATCTTCTCCTATCGTATAAGGTTTTTTGTTTTTTGCAATTAATAGGACAACTTCGAAAGATGCTTTTAGCAGGTCATCATTAAGTTTTGTATATTTTGTAAGAGAACCACTTTGTTCCTTTTTATCTGCTGCCTTTCTTTGAAAAAATTCGAGTGGCTTACTTTGATATTCTGAGTGCAAAGTAGTTAAATGACGTAGTAGTTTTCCTGGCCTCATACTATCGTTTGATAGTTGGGTGAAACAAATTACACACATAGGTCTTTCTTGATTATTAAATGTTGACGAAATAAATCCATATTTCAAATAATCAGTATTATATTTACGATTTTTCAATTGAGGTGTATTATCTCCGGCGACTTTTCTCTTATTACCAGTTGTTAATCTCGATGTCGAAGTAGAAGTTTCTGGTAAAGATGATAATTCTACTGGTTCTTGTAGATGTTCAGATGTAAGTTCTATTAACTCATGTACACTTTCATAATTTTCTCGCTCTTTAGGTATTTTTATTAGCCACTTAACCATTTTTAAACCCGTACTAAAATCGTTAAAATTTTAAGAAAATAATAGTTAAATTTTGAATATAGAAAGAAATATAATTATTTTATAATATTTAATTATACTTTTTTTTGCTTTAATATATTCACTTTTTTAACTTTTTTAATATTACATAAAAAAAAAACTACAAAAATCGTCAATGTTGAAAGCACATCACCAAATGAAGATAAAATTTAAAAATGTGCTTCGTTTTGCAAACTAACTAAGCCTACTGCGGAAATAAATTTTTCAATTTAATAAAATTCTAGGAAGTTAAAAAATATGCTTCTGTGTAGCTAAGCATATTACGAAATCTAATTTTATAAAATTTAACAAAGTTTAAAAATATGCTGCTGTGTAACTAAGCCTACTGTGAAATTTAATTTGAACAAATTTTACGATTTTAAATTTAGGAATACACCATTTTCAAAAAAATTTATGAAATAAAAAAAAATATTTTAAAGACTAAATACATAAATGCAGAAATACTTAAATGTTTTGCGGCTCTTTTAAAAAATTTTCTACGGCCCCCTAGGGGGCCGCGGCTCACAGTTTGAGAAGCACTGGTATAGAGTATAAAAAAAGATCTTTGAAGATCAAAATTTTTCGACATTTTAGCAATTTGGAGGCACTAATGCAGTTTTTTCGTGTTAGTTTTGTTATGTATTAATCTGTATTATAGTATTTGAATGTAGACACAATCTGGATTTTAAGATTTGACGTTGGTGTCAGAAGTGGTTTAGAATATGCAGATTTACGAGCACTGTCCTGTCTCAATTATTAACAGATGCCATACAACAATCCACAACACGTGCTGCACAGGAGGCTGCTACAAATATTTCACATTTTCTATTTCGGGATACAAGTCAGGCGATTACACATATAATATAAAAATTACATCCTTGTGCATATTGGTACAGAGCTAAATAATGCACTTAAAATTTTAATCAGTCCGAAAGTTCCAGAAGACGTTACTTACGATGAAATAACGCTGATTCGTCTTTCGACAAAAACAAAAATAAATATGCAGAAAGTATAAAATTTCGTCAAATTGTGCAAGAGAAAGGTGAAAATGTGACTAAATTCAAGTTGCGGTTAAGGCAAGCGGCTACTCACTGCAATTATGGCAATTCTCTAGAGCGGATGCTTACCGAGCAAATGCTGTATGGGCTAGAGTCTAGAAGCATTTGCGATGAGATTATTGCGAAAGAGCTCAAACGATGCGTACAATATAGCCCAAAGATTAGAAGCTTCACACAAATCAGCAGTGAAAATTAAAAGTGCTTTCACTCCTTTGATGGAGTTCTCGTTTAAAAATAGACCGGAACATAACACAGCAAGGCTGCCAATGCAACTAAAGAGGAACATCACAAATGAAGACCGAACAGGCAATTTAAAGTTTTATGGGTGTGGCGGCAATCACAACAGAAACCAATGCAAATTTCGTAATGCCACATGTTATGCTTGCAACAAAACGGGCCACATTGCAAAAGTGTGTAAATCAACATTACGATCACTTATTGGCAATTTTAAGGTATTTAAAGCAGGCCGGAAGTTTACAAGTTATACAGGTCATACAATTAACCTCATTGGCTGGGTGGTGGTGAATGTAAGGGCGGGCCCTAAGACTCGAAAACTTAATTTGTACGTCGTTGATGGTGATTATGATTCTTTATTTGGTAGAGAGTGGATACAAAAATTAGTGAACGAGATTGATTTTAGGAAATTATTTTCTGCGTCGGAAACGGTTAAGGGTATTAAAATGTATACCCCACATTTGTCACCAGGTGAAGCTCTAACTTTACAACGAATTCTTTGCCGTTTTGAGAATATTTTTAGCGATTCTGCTGTTAAGTTAAGGTGCTATTACATGATGTGTTTTTTACATATGTACTGTCAAATTTTCCCACAACAAAAGTTGTACACATCGTGTGATACATATGAAACATTGTTTATGTACAATACATGAGGAAAGTCATATGTACATTTTTCAATTAGAGCCGGTTATATTTTTGTATGACAAACATATGAAAATACAACACTGCTTGTGGCGAAAGAAAAACAGAGTAAATTATAAAGATTAATATTGAAAGAAAAATAAATTGTTTAATATTAATTAACAATTAAAAAATATATAACTTTTTTAACAATAAATTTTGTAAATTCACAAATTAAATCAGCTGTTGTTTACATTTAGAGGTTATGTCATACGGAAATACATATGCACGTGTGATAGCAAAAATTATGAATCGTATGTAAAAGAATTCTGACAGACATGAGGAATTTCATATGGATAAAAAAAGTGACAGTACATATGTAAAAAATACATCGTGTAATAGCACCTTTAGATATCCCACCTATTAAACTGCATTTAACACAGGATACAAAATCCGTGTTTGCAAGGGCAAAAGAAATACCGTTTGCGTAAGGGAGCAATACCCTGCTGAAATTGATAAGAAAATTGCTTCGGGTTTTTACAAAAAGGTTCATTTTTCTGAGTGGGCATCGACAACGCACGTCGTTTCTAAAAAAGATGGCAAGATTCGAATAACAGGGAATTATAAACCCTAGAATGAACCCTAGAATGATTGTAGACAAGCATCCAATACCGAAACCGGAACATATTTTTAACAAAATGAATGGATCAAGGCTGTTTTGTCATTTGGACATGATTCAGAGAGATCCATCCACTAATGGTCAAGCGGAGCGATCAGTACAGACAGTAAAAAACGCATTGAAAGCGTTAGGCGCAAGTAAGAATAATCTCCAGAAACACCTAAATCTATTTCTTGGCCAATATAGAATTGCCCCACATTCGACAACCGGTAAAATTCCATCTTTATTATTCCTAAGACGTGTTTTTCGTACTCGTTATACCTACTTCTATCTCAAGATTTCACTACAGAAATGGCGGATAAGCAGTAAATGCAGTTCAACCCTTCATTTCGGTCGTTGGAACCACTGCAAAATGTCTATTTTCTTTCAAACAATACGCGCATGAGCAAGTGGCTACCTGGAATAATTTTAAATCGTCTAGGAGACTTACATTACAACATTCTGTACGAAGGTAAACGTATAAAAACCACATTGACCAAATTAGGGGAAATGTCGGTGTGAAGGAGAATCCTGACAAAGCCAAGAATCTGGAGTACAAAAGTGCTAGAAAAGTGAATCGTAGATGGCGGTCTCATGCGTAGTTTTGAAATTCGACAACGCCACCGCAGCTTAGTATTGAGGAATCAAGTATTGGTTCACCGATAAATTTTTCAGCACCCCAACGAAACTCTCCTATTAGTGATCAGTCGTCATTGGTAGCTGGCTATTCTACGACCCAGTCAACATTAATGGGATTTGATTCAGAGAGAGACGATGATGATAATGAACGGGGGCAGCCTCAGAACGAAATTAAACACGAAGTTGAACCGGACAATCCCGATGACGAACCAAACTTGGCCAGCCGAAAGGAAGCAGTTCCACTATGCAGATCGACCAGGATGCGAAAACCTAGATTAATGTTTTTACCATGATTAGCTGCTACGTGGAGGAAGAAATGTTATGTATCGATCTGGTATTATTTTATAGTATTTGAATGTAGACACAATCTGGCAGCACTTGGATGCTAGTTTCAGTCAGGTTTTTAGCTTCTTTACAATAAGGTTATGTTTTTATAAAATAAAAGAGTAAATTGAATTAATTATAACTAGGGCAAGGAATCTCATGCAAATGCATATTTTTACTGGTCATCCTAAAGCCGACACGGTTAAGTTATCTTTGCGAATCGTGGAATTTCCTTTAAAATGGCATTCATTCGTTTTTGCATATTTTGCATATTTTGCTAAAAATATCCGTTTTTGCATATTTTAGCGCAAATTTTACAATAGCTGCATGTTTTTTTTTGCATATTTTGGTTTTTTTTGTCTGTTATCCATTTGAAAAAGTATAACGCCTCTGAAATTTAGTGCGACATCTTCTGGTAAAAGTTGACACATAATTTGTTACAAAATATTCGTATGAACCACCCTGTTGATCTGTCAATTTTCATATTTATACAACATTTTTACTGTTTTGCTTGGGAATTCGCTGAATGTTTGTAACTTTAGACAACAAAACATGTTTTAATTAGAAAGTGAGTTGGTTTTGAGATTCTTTACTGCAAAATTATCAAAGTTAACATTTTATAATACTTTGCAATGCCAAAAACCAAAGCAACTTCATCGTCAAACCTTAATAAATACGTGTCTGAACATCCGAGTGTATTTCAAACGGATGGAGTCGTCCTTTTCTGCAAAATTTGCAATAAGACAGTGGGCTGTGAAAGGAAATTTCAAGTCGACCAGCATTCGAAAAGCACGAAACATAAGGAACTGCATGATCGACGCTCCGAAAAAATACAGCCTTTGATAACTACCATCGTAGCAGCGGGGCGAAGGAAATTCTCCATGGACTTATGCGAAGCTTTCATATCAGCAGATATTCCATTGTATGAGCTCAACAACCCAAAACTAAGACATTTTTTGCAAACATATACCAACGAGGTTATTCCACATGAAACATCAGTGCGCAAAACTTATATCGACGAAATATATGTTCGCACATTAAACAAAATCAAAAATGCTCTAACTGACCATTTCCTATGGATTTCCATGGAGGAAACCACCGATATCCAGGGGAGGTATGTTGCAAACGTTACTGTGGGAATTTTGCATGAAAATTAAGATATGTGCGACAAAAAATTTTTACTCAATGTCGTGGAAATGGATAAAACTAATCACGCGACAATAGCTCGCGCCTTCAATGACTCCATTGCCTTGCTCGGTGAGGATTTTGACAAAAATAAAGTTCTTCTTCTTTTAACGGATGCTGCGCCTACATGGTAAAAGCGGCAAAGGGGTTACAAATCTTTTATCCGAAGCTATTGCATGTTACTTGTATCGCTCATGCTGTCCACCGAATAGCGGAAGAAATTCGAAGTAATTTTAGTGAACTGAATGCTCTTATATCACATGGCAAAAAAATATTTATAAAGCACCTTCGCGTGTTCACATTTTCAATGAAAAATTTCCTGGCATTCCGCTTCCTCCAGAGCCAATTATAACAAGATGGGGCACGTGGCTAAATGCTGTCAAATATTATAGCCAGAACATCGAAAAATTTGCAGAAGTAGTACGGGAACTTGACGATTCCGACTCGATATCGATTAAGCACGTAAAAGAACTGTTAGACTTGCCTTCTCTCAAATCTCAACTGATTTTTGTGCACAGCAACTATGGTTTTTTATGCGAAGTTATAAAAAAACTAGAACGACGAAATTCTTTGGCAGATGCAGTCAATTTAATGAATAATTCCGTTACGAAAATAAATGATGTAAAAAAAAAATATTGAAAAATTAAACAATGTTCTCTTAAAGAATAAAGGTTTCCTTGAAATAAGGAAAATAGCAGGAATATTGGAATTTGGTGAAAATTTTTCACACACCAATTATACAATAAAAGAAGTGTGTGCTTTTAAATATGCTCCTGTAACATCTGTTGATGTTGAGCGCTCCTTTTCTTTGTACAAGAACTTTTTAAGAACGAATCGGGAAAGCTTTGTGTTTGAAAACCTAAAAAAAACGTTTTTGTTCACGCCAATAACGCAATAAATTAAACTGATCTCTCTTCTATGGACTTAATTGCTTTAATTTTATTTAGTTTTAGTTTAACATATATTTGTTATTTATGGTTTTGTTTTTCTTTATACTTATTTTATTTGAACACATATTAAATTATTTGTTTTCCGCTTTTTTATTATATTAAATGAATTGTTTTCAGCCTTTTTTGTTAAATTACTTGCAATATTTTTTTTTAAATAAAATATTGGAAAAATATTTTTAATTGCATATTTTCTGTGTTTTAATTGCATATTTTCTGTGTTTTAAGTGCATATTTTCTAATTTTAAGTGCATGTTTTATGCGCATATTTTCGATTTTTAAGTGCATGAGATTCCTTGCCCTAATTATAACCAAGATTTATAAGATTTAACAAGTTTGTTTAGACAGGAAAACAAAATGCCAATTGGTTACCGAGAAAAATTGCATGATCTTCGGAAAAATCAAGTTTTAGTCAAAATATACACTTTTTCCAATAGAAAATCCTACACTGAAAATTTTGCTATATATATTTAAAACATATTTTATGTTGAATTGTTAATAATTCTTTTAAACTTATTTTCGTTCTCTGTACGAATTTGGTTTTTGTCTCTGCTTAATATTTTTATATCAATAATAACTTACCTCAAATAATTTTTCCAGCGTCAATGTTAAACCATCAACTTCTGTGTTGTCTGCATCAGATGACTTTGACTTTTTCAATGACTTCTTAGAAGAATTACTCATGGCTGCCTCTATGGATTTATCGTGGGGCTTACATTTTTCCAACACAAACATTTTGGCATCATTTTGCATGACGAAAATATTTGGATTGCGTGGATCTAAAACTATATTAGAAATACAATAGTGTTCAGCTCCTGCCACAAAACGATTCAAATCGGAACAAGTGAAACACATTTCATCCATGTCATACTCAAAGATTTTGCCATCTGCAAATGCGGCCACTAAACGTGGTTGCTCTGCATGTATGGCTAAAGCGGTGGTGGCAGCTGTATAACGAGGCAGGTTAAGAAGGTGTTGGAAATGTTTTCCCTTATAGACAGACCACACTGCTATGGTACGATCAGCACTGGCCGCCACAATATACGAACCACATACAGATACAGTGAATAGTTTAATGGAATCCTTAATATGTTTGCTGGTATCTATACACTCAATGAAATCCAAAGGTGGCGATGAATTTACATCATCCGAGGTTGAGAGTATGGCAAATATTAAAATTTGTTTGGTTTCACGATTCACCATTATCAAACGCATCGAATCGGCCGTAAAGAAGAGATGAGAAGCTGCTGCAAATTGTTCGGGTAAGTCTTTAACTCTAACAAGTTGGGTACTGCGTTGATCTGTCCCTGTGGATACACCAGCTACAAAATGAAATAGACGTATTTCATTCTGTGTGGAATAGCATAACCAACGACCGTCCGGAGAGAGCGTTGAACAAACAATGGGTTCTTCATTTTTACTTTTAAATTCCAAAAGTTTTTCAGGTACTGCATCGAGAGAAAGAAATTGACGACATTCCTTTGCAATCGATTTTTCATTTTCTATTGCGTTTGGGGTTTGTGCAACTGTATCCATGAGGTCAGGTTCGACAGCTGATTTTTGATTTTCTATTGCACTTGGGCTTTCTGCAACTGTATCGATGAGGTCAGGCTCGACAGCTGAGGAACCCAGACGCCAAATTTCCAAATAATAGGTATAGCGTAGTAAAAGGAGCCGTTCAATGGGTGCGACAGTAACACATGGTTGCTAAGAGAAAATAGTTGTGGGGGGTATTAAAGTTGATTTCATAAAAATTGTTACATCTTCTTAAACACACAATTTTGTGATCCTTAGACTAAGTTCGGCTAAGACGAATTCTTATTAAGCCATATAAAGTTTTGTTGTTCTACAGTAACTATTGAGAGTCAAATTCCTGGTCTGCCTTTCAAAATTTTGTAATCCTGAATATTTGCCCCTTTATAAATATAAAACAAAAATCGCTAAAATATGCATCGTTGATTATTTGATTCAAATAATTATCTGTTTAGAAATCTGTTACAAATTTAAATGCTTAGTACTTGTACCGATATATTTTTTATAATCCACTTTTGTAGTCTATACTATTTGCAAAGCATTGAGGAGGTCGCTTACCGAACAACAGTTGTAACGAATTTTTATTTGTAAACGAACAATTTCTCTGGTCCCAATATTTTTGTTCACACTTTTTATACAAATCACTTCGGTTATAGTGAACACCAATTAAAACGACTATTAATAGGCTAGGCGATTTCATGTGACCGATGTTTTATTCTACCGTTTTATCCCGATTTTGACCAAACGTATATTATTTGAAAGGTATTTCTTTTCAGCTGTTTTCCAGATTTACAGATTTTTAAATTGTTTCCTTTATTTTGAGTAAATTGCATTTAAAAATTTTACATATGCTATGTGTGTGTTTATTAAATTTGTTAATATGTTTGTTAATGAATTTGTTATCTACAATCACAATAATAATTAACCAAAAAAAAAGTGTTGGTTTGTGAATTGGCTAAGTTGAGAAATAAAATTGCCTAGAAATTGCACTCGAATTTCAAGCGCTGGAATCTGCTAGTTTTTAATTAATATGTTAAATAAATGAATTCATTTTTTTATCGCTTTTGTCAAAAGTTATACCGACTTTTATTTTCCTAAAAAATTACAATATTTGCCAATAATAATAATTATTCGGAGTAAAAATGAAATTTTTTGGCAAAAATTTGCGAATGCAGTTTGTAAAATTTATACCATTAAACAATTTTGAGAATAAACTTTAAAACTGTTTTTAGTATAACTAAAACATTCCAGAAATTAATGGCAGTTTATTTACTCAGCCTAAAACTATCTTCGAATTGTCTTTTTCTGACTTGGTTCGCTTCAGCTGTGAGCCCTCCATATAACTACTTTTATTATATGTTGTACGATTGTATGTTTAACAGTGACAGTTCGAATCTAATTCTCTTTACGAACGGTAGTGTAAATAATTAAAGCGCTTAGAGTACAACTATTTAAAATTAATAACAAGTGTATATTTTTGTTTTTGCAATTGCCTATTCTTGATCTCATTTGAACTCACGTGGTAGTCAATTCAGCTTAAAACAGGAATAAAAAATCTAGCGATGGCCCGAGGGGCCAAATCTTCATCAAAAAGAAAGCTCCTTGCCAACAAGAAGATGACAAAACTTCCTCCGGGTTTTAACCCGAATATCGCGTCAACTTCAAGCAACAGATTTAGCCTGCTTGCTGGCCTTAATGATATGAACGTAAATCCTGCATCAAATATTAACGAGGTTAAACAACACAAACCTCCACCTATTGTTGTTGAAGCTAGCGCCTCATTTACAGAAATACAAAAACTACTTGGTAAAGATTGTATTTTCAAACGTACTTCAATTGGTACCAAAATTTTTGCTCCAAGTAAAGAATTGTACGAATGCTACAAGCAAATTCTTAAAGAGAGTAAGTTGGAGTTTCATTCATATGGCTCCACTTTTTAACACGGTTTACCCCGCATAAAAACTGAGGACATCACCGCAGAGCTAAAAAACAACAACCTGTCCCCTTCTTCCGTAGCTAAAATAGTCACCAAATTCAGTTCGAAAAATAATGCAGTTTACAAAGTTCAATTTGTTCGTAAAAATTTTAACCCAACTGCCTTAAGAAACGTAAGAACAATTTCAAATATTATAATTTCTTGGAAAAAAATACAAATCTAAATCCAGGAACAAACCAACTCAATGCTGGAACTGCTTAATGTATGGCCATGGCGGTGAACATTGTCATCGTAGTGCTGCGTGTATGATATGTGCAGAACAACATCATACAAGTGTGTGTCCGTTTAACACAAATGAAAAAGGGCCAGCTGTTTTTACATGCTTTAATTGCAAAAAACATGGAAAAGAGAGAACTGATCACTCTGCATACGACATCAATTGTCCGTTACGTTCTCTCTATTTGGAAACTAGAGCAAGAATAACTTCTAAAAGTCAGAACAATAACAGACAACAACAACAAAATAACTCATTTCAATTAAAGGTAGGAGATTTCCCTAATTTAAGAAACAACAACTTAAATTGTAATAATATCAATAATAACACAATAAATAATAGCAAAGCCACATATGCTAACCAGCTGAGAACAAACAACGATTTATTTAGCATCGATGAGCTTTTTGATATTTTCACTACAGCTATGGATGATTTGCATAGGTGCACTTCAAAAGTACAACAAATCAAAGTTGTAATGTCTATGGTGAAATACGACCATGGATTATACTAATTTAAACGAATTCAAAATGCTTCACTTGAATGCTAATGGCATTTCAAACTTTTCTAAATTGAAAAAACAATTTGAGATACTAATTGAAGAGAAAATATTAAAATAGCGTCTTTGAATGAAACATTTTTTTCAGAAAATCATAGACCCTATTTTAAAAATTATTATTTATATAGAAGCTACAGAACAGATGCAAGAGGAGGAGGAGTAGCTCTGTTAATTTATAAATCTGTAGCACATAAAAAACTCTTTATATCAAACACCTCATCAATCGAAAACATCTCAATTGAAGTTATTATAAATAATAGACCTATTGTTGTATCTTCATTATATTCACCAAGATATACCTATAACTTCTGCGCTGATATATTAAACCTAATACCTTCCACCAAAGAATATATAAGCGGTATTCATCTTGGTGTTAAATTTACAACCCTGTTATATTTACAACGATTTTATACTACAAAGCGTGAACGTCTTTTGTGTTGTGTATTGTAAACTAATGAATCAGCTGTTTTTTGTTTTGTTTTTTAACAATTTGAAAACTTAAAATATCAATAAGAATTTGCAGATAAGAAAAATGCCCAAAATTACGGAAAAAGAAAAAATTATAAATTTTTTAGTACAAAATGCAGTTGACGAAATTGAATTTGTAGATTCTGGATCTTGAAGGTACGGTATTACTTGCAATAATAAAAACAATACAAAAATATAACTACTTTCCTTTTGTAGATACATGTGAACATGATGCGATTGACCTCATTTTAGATGAATTAGTTGATGACATTATTTTAGTTAACGTGTACGGCCGCGGAGCTTGGAATTCGGTTCCGAAATCAATGAAGTGGTCACTAAATGTCTTAACCCAATTAGATGACAACAGATTTTTTCAAATGCTGAGGGTTAGTCGAATTGAGTTTCATACACTGGTGTCTATGATTTCTGGAGATACAAAATTTATGAGAACAATTTCCAGTTGAGTACCAGTTAGCAATTGTCTTATACAGACTTGGGTCATTTGGAGAAGGGGCTTTTCATTATTTTGATACATATTTTTTATTATTTTGATCCATTTACCACAAAATGAAAAAAAAAAAATAAACAATTGTTTTGGAAGCTCAACAATCAGCTGTTTCAGTCTAGTTTTGGGTGATCTAAATGCCAAACATTGTTCTTGGAATTGCCGTTCAAATAATACTGCGGGAATTGCACTCAACAACCTACAGCAATCAAGCAATTTTTTCATTCACTATCCTAATAGTCCAACCCTATTCCCCCTTCAACACAATCGCGAAGAATCCACAGTCGATATTATTTTAAGCAATTCCGCTTTAAATATAGACGTAAAAACAATGGATTGCAAAATACCATCAGACCATCGCCCCATTGCAACCAATTGGAACATTTTTATGAATTTTTTAGACAATAAAATCACGTTATATTCGGATATATACAATTCCAAGGTAGTTATTGATCAGGAGATCGAAAAATTTATAAATATAGTTTTCGAAGCAAGGGATGTTGTCCACACCTAAAATAACTCAACAAAATAATTACACATTACCAGAAAGTACTGTGAAATATATTAAACCAAGAAGAAGCTTTAAAAGAAAAAGCCAACGATCTTCAAATATAGCCGAGCAAACTTTTTATAATCAATGTACTAAGTTTCGAAGTAACATGATTGATAAAAGTATTAATTCGGAGCGCAATAAGAAATGGTGTACAATTTAAAACCAAGTGATAAATCATCTTGGAAAATAAGCAGGAACTTGCGAGGAAAGGGAAAAAATCAAATCTCTCACTTTAAAATTGGAAATACAAAAATATCATCTGATAAGGGCAAGGCTGAAATACTGGCAAATACATTTGTCCAAGCAAATAATCTCACATCGAACTACAACCACTCAGCGGATACATTAATAAATACAACAGTAAATAATTTTAAAAACGAAAATCCTAGTTCTGAATCAGCTATTTATACATCTCTTGAAGAAGTAATGAATATTGTCCCATCAATAAAACTCTCAAAATCCCCTGGTTTTGACAATGTTCCGAACCTGCTCTTAAAGAAACTACCACTCAAAGCTCTAAAATTACTGGTTATAATATTTAACAGCTGCATCAAACTTAACTATTTTCCAAACCATTTCAAAAATGCTAAGGTTATAGCTATTAACAAACCTAGCAAGCCTAAAAATAACCCAAACAGCTACAGATCTATTAGTCTATTAAGTAAAATATTTGAAAAAATACTACATTCTCGTCTTAGTGAATTTGTAATGACCAATTCTATTGTTACTAAAGAACAATTTGGATTTAAAAAAGGGCATAGCACTACTCACCAAATACACAGGATTAAAAATCAAATAATCACCAATAAAAACAATAAACGTTCAACGGGTCTAATATTGTTGGATATTGAAAAAGCGTTTGACACCGTTTGGCATAATGGTCTAGTATTTAAACTTCTTGATGCAAATATACCAAAATATTTATGCAAACTTATTTCAGATTTCATTCACGCCAGATGCTTTAAAGTTGCGATTAATAATGAAACATCATCTCCAAAAACCATTACCACAGGATTACCTCAAGGATCAGTCTTGTCGCCATTGCTCTACTCGATATATACATCCGATTTTAAAGTCCCGAAATATTGTGCTGTGCCAGTTGGACAACAGATTTTGTAACATACGCAATAGAGTAGCCAACTCAAGTCAGACACAACTCTGATAAAGTTACAAGACCATGTTACAAAGCAGTGAATTACAACGCTGATAACAAGAAGCTGACTGCGGTCGCGTACAAAAATTGATGACCAGCTAATTGAGAACATTTCCGGTTCTTTTTGATCAAGCAGCCGAACAACCAGGTCAATAGCGGAGGGCGTTCAACTTTAAACAATCAGAAGCAATCATTCACATCCATCTACACAGAGGCCGCATACCACCAAAACACCGTGTCGCCAATTGACTACGAACCATCTCGGGTGAGCCCAGAGGTAACACCAATGTAGCAAAATCTAACGATACCATAGTAGATTTAGAAAAACACGCTACCATCGGTGGAAAGATTGGTGAAACTAAACAAAAAGCAAAAAAATATAAGAGAAAAAAAAGCCACTGCCTCAACAAAGTTGGTATAAGCCTTCGCCTCCCTTGAGACCGCAACAGCTGCAGGGACTGCTACCTTAACATTGACTTCAGAGTCGGATATGGGTTATGTCTATGATTAATATTCCTGGGAATGAACAATAGACGACGTATGGTGATCTAATGGACGGCCATTATTAAAATTGGGAGCAGAAAGAAAACCATAGCGTAGATCTCCTAGAAGCAAAAGAAAAAAATTCCGAATAAAGATTTCGAAGCAAACGATAAACGGTTCTGTGAAACTTGTACTCATATCTGGCTGCACATGTGGTGGTGAATGATAGGCAACGTTCACCCTGTAAATATTTGAAAGAATTCACAAACCATTATCCTCATTAAAATCACCAATGCTTAAACACCCCGACCACCACATAAACATCATCCCCAAACCATCATCATCATCAACATCTATAGCCCAACTCTACTCTACAACATTAATGCCAGCATCGTCTCAATCTGAATAAAATAAGCATCAATATCATCATTGTCATCCATTTCACGATCAACAAAATAGACCTTTAAACCATCAGCGTCAACATCACTTTGTCTCAAACAGCATCAACTACAATACCACCAGCCATAGTATACCCTAACAAGATAAGTACCATTAAAAATTATTGAAAATCATATATTCAGTGAAACCGCCAAGAAAAGAAAGCTTTTTAATTTATATATATAAATCTTTGATATAAAGCTTATTTGGAGTTCTTGTAAAAGCTTCATAGACAATTTTTAAACAAAAAAAAAAAACTTTTCTGTCGCGTAAATATGGGTTTTCGCTATTGAGAAATTTATATCAAAGCTTTTATTGCAACGCCTTGTTTATGTTGAAGATCAGGCTTTAGATGCAAAGTTTATTTCAAGAACTCTGAAAATTTAAATAAAGTTTGGAATAGTCTTGTTCCATTAACTTCTATTTATTATTATTAAATCAATTAAAATAAAAATGTTTAAGTTAAACTTTCTTGTCAAAGCTTTACACAAAAGTATTTCTTATAAAGTTTTTTTAATTCGAACAGGTTAAAAGGGTTTATAGTGCTTTTGTTATTAAACTTAATTCAACGAGACTTAAAAGTATCAAAAGTTTACATCCTTTCGAAATTAAATTTTGTTTTTGTTCTTTAAACACTCGAGAGAAAAGGATAATAGCTTTAACTTTTATCGACTATTTTTAATCTCTGAAGAAGAGTTCAATAAAATCTTTTAAAACTTAAAGCTAATAAAAAAAAAACGGGTTTCCATCTTCCTAAATAAAAGTACGGACCAAAAAGCTGTACAAAAATTAAGACAGTTTTTTAAGATCACTAATCTTCTTTAAGTAGGTAAAATAAAAAGGCTCATTATTTCAGTTTTACTTTTGGATGATTAATACCCTGTTTCCATAACACAATTCGTCACAGACGAACGAAAATTTGTGTGTATTTTGTTTTTGTTCTTCATACAAATTTTCGTTCGTCTGTGACGAATTGTGTTATGGAAACAGGGTATAAAAAAAAAAAAACTTTCTAGAAATATAAGGAAAATTTGTCTATATATAAATTTAAACTAAAAAAAAAAAAAAATACATTAAATAATTTTCTTAAGGTTATTAAAACTTTTCATTGTAACTCTGCGAATAAAGTCGAGTAATTCAGCAAATTAATTTTCTTTTGTCTTTTAACAATTTACCTTGGGTAAATTATAACAATATATTAAATAAATTGTCATTTCAATTCTTTAACTTCTGAGGAAAGATATCATTAAGCTTGTACCTTAAGTTACCACTAGGTGGTGCAAAACACAACATAGAATTAAAGTATATGGGTTCGAACTCTAGGCTAGTTTCTAAGATAACAATGTAAAACATAGAAGTAATTTTATATAAAAGTTTGTGATTTTTTTTTAATATAACACTTATGAAATTGAAAATTAATGCGTTTCAACAAGAATTTTAGCTAAAATATGGCAGAATAAAGAATAAAAGTGTCCTGGTAGGTATCGTTCGGTGAAACGCGATTCTGGGGCAACTCATTAAGAACACCGGTTACCATGGTTCAGGGGAGGGACAAATGGACGTTAACATCCATGTCTATAACGAGAAAGACAAGGTACTTCGATAACACAGGCACAAATTTTTTTTGTCATGCCCTAACCATGCAGTCTCAACAACGAACCACCACCCATGCCCGCGAGCATTAGCCGTGCCCAAAATGCAAAGTTGTCAGTGTGGCTGAGACTGGTATGGATAGTTGGTAGCATTTATTTGTTATGTGTGACGATGCTATTTTGTTGTGGGTTTCAGGTTCTTTTTGGACTCAAAACAAACAACTATGTCAATATTAACAAAATGCGAAAACCAAGGTAGAAACGTGACAATATATGAAAATTGCTTATTACGCAGATGATGCTTCGTTAATTTCTTCAAACAAACTTACAAGCGCACTCCTGAAGAAAATGGAAAAGGGACTTGTAAATTGCACTAAATATTTTCACAAATGGAGAATCAAAATTAATCCAAACAACACCCAAGCAATATTTTTTCCATTCAACAAATCTCCCAAAAGACTGCCAAGACGTCATCTTATTATTGGAAATAATACCATAAATGTACTTAACGAGGTTAAATATCCCGGAGTTGTCTTGGACAAATAGCTTACATTTAAACAATATATTATGGCTACGTGTCAAAAAGCTATAAAATCATTTAAATAGAAGGTCATTTCTAAACCCCAAAAACAAAAATCTACTCTTCAAACGTGTTATAAGGCGTGTCCTATTTGGAGTGACGCTGCCAACTGTCACCTAAAACGCTTACAAATTATACAAAACAAATGTCTTAAAATGATAAATAAATAGCCCTGGAGGTATCCTACAAATCTTCTTCATGAAGAAACAGGTTATGAAAAAATTATCGATTTCATAACAAGGATTAATAACAATTACTTTACCAAAATTGAAAATTCCTCTTACCCACTGATAAGAGAATGTAGAGAAATTACGTAAAATTAAAAAGGAAATCACCAAATTGAAAATTATATGCTTATAGAGGTCTATTATTTCTTATAAACCTCCTATAGGCACATAAATATTTTTCAGATAGTATTTGAATTTATTAAATCATATAAAGGTTTTTTTCCTCCCATTTTTCTTTAAAAATCATTAAAAAATAATATAAAAACTATTTAATATCTTTAGATCCTATATATTATTTGTTGCAATATCTATATGTAAAGATAAGATCTCATATGTAAATATCAAAATTTGTTAAAATATGTAAATAAAGGAAGAATATTTAATTGAAATTATTGCAATTAAGGTAGCTTGGAATAAAATGAAAACAAAGATCGTTTAATTTGGCAGATAATGTTACACCGTTAGTAAAATCACAAAATTTTAATGTGTTTTTATTTTGTAAGCTTTTCTTAAAACCATACAAACAACCGCCTATGGCGTGGTCTTTGTCATGGATCTTAGTGGCATCCACCCAGTAAAGTACGTAATTGTTTAGAAAGCTAGAAAAGTTATTGCGTTTATCAGTGATTACATGAGTCTCATAAAGAAAAAATATATAAAAATTGTTAATGTAATTAAAAAAGTTACCAAATTTTAGGTTAGCAACATTATATGAAAACAATCGACACATTTCTAATTGCTAATTGCTGGATGAAATATATGAAGTGGCAGCTCCACAATTAGTTTTTAAGGAACCTTTAAAATATATTAAAATGTGCTAAATGAACTTAATATTAACTTCATTTTTTATTGGCGTATCATAATTTGCAATCAAACTCTGATCGATGCAAATATTATGTGAGGCAACACAAGCATTTCATGATTTTGGTTGATTTAGCAGTTTGATATTGGAGTTTCCTTTGAAGCATAAAGCGTTGATTTTTTTCCATCATTAAAACTTTCAATAAAATCCGACATAAAAAACATTTTTTCATACAGAAATTGAATTTCAAATTAAACAGCTCCAAAAACACGGATGATATTTATTTCTTTTAAATTATCGATATGTCGACATTAACAAACACTTTTAGTATATGCCAATTTAGCATGATGTCTGCGTCGGCTCAATGTGACATCGACTTCGAAGCGAACGCGACGTCGATAATGACTTACACAATAGCGGGTTTTAACAAACTTAATTGCCCAGTCCCATCAAGTTGGTTATTAGCCAACATAGTAGCAGATTTTGACATGAGTTAATTTGTATCATTTATATTAAAAGCAATTGATTTATTCGATTTATTCGAAATTTATTAACTTTAAAATTTATTGTTAATGTCCTTAATGAGTTTCAACAAAATTTTCGGCCTTATTCATAATGAATATTTCGAAAAAAAAATTAAACAAGTCGGGAGAAGACTATTTTAAAGTTTTACTATTATTGTTAAAATCTCATTATCAATTTAACGACTTTTATTACTAAAATTGAATATAAGAAAGAAGCCATTAAAGCACTAAATATCCAGTTATGGATATGATGATTTAAAATCATCCAGCGATCGATGATTTTTAATGTTTTAGCTACTTGAGGAGTTTATAAATCCAAAGAAAAGAATTCATGTAAGATATTCCGAAAAAGCAATTAAAAGCACGGCAGTGAACCCGGAGCAACGGAACTGGGCAATTTTGATAACCTGGAGCCAGAATTTACGGAAAAGCCATTATGGTGTTTGCTTGTTTTGGAGTTTCCTCAATTTGGCGAACAGTACAAAAATATTCTTATAGAAAAATGGAACACAAGTAGAGAGCGAAATATTACGTTATATCTTAAATTTTGATATCTGTACCTAAGTTGTAGATAAATAGGTGCACCTGTCAAAAAGATAGAAATTTTTTCTTTTCAAATTTAAATTTCTAGTTGTTGTGGGCTTCACTAATTTTTTTAGTAATGGTCTTAATCTTGAAATTTCAACAATTATAAATCGATATTTTACTTTAGGATGCATTTTCTAACTTCACTAAGATCTTTAAATATTGAGTGTATTTAACCAAAATTTTACGATTTCAAAAGTTGTTTTTTTTTTCAAACTCACCTGTAAAAAAGGTCCATATTTAACAATTGTCGAACGTGTCTTTGTAGCCGACGATATGCCTAAAAAACCATCAACGCCACCCGAATAGATATTATCCTGACAACACAATAAAGCCTTAACATCATGATCATGTACTCTTCGTTGCAGAAATTTCACCCACGTATTGTACACCATGTCATCGCGTTTGATTTGAGTTTTAGCATAAATTCTTATAGTCGGCTCTATGCCAGCACAAAATAACCGCTCTTCATCTTCACTAACAGCCACTGCTAGAACGTCAGCTTTTAAAACTTGATGAGTTTCGATTTGTGAAGCAGTTTTACCATCCCAAATGGAAACATGACCGTTTGAGTCACCCGAAATGATGGTGAAATCCTTTAGAACTTGTAAAGACCAGACGATAGTCTCCATAGGATTTTTTTTATTTAGTTTAGATGTAATTGTCATTTTGTCGATAGCATGACCAGTGCGCGTATTCCATATACGTATAGCACCCACTGAGCCAGTAACTAGAAAATCACCAGTGGCATCGAAACGACAACATAACACTCTACCCTCTTGTTTGTCAAAGAGATTTTTATATTGAAATTGGTTATCGGCAATATCGAAGATATTAATATAACCCTCCTCAGTGCCTATAGCAATTTCTGTGCCAGCACGATTTATGTCTAAACACCAAATGGCATTACCTGTAACATGTTGTTTAAAACGTGGCTTTAGAGTTTGTAAATTCCATTCAATTAGTTCGCCACTAAGGCCAGCACTGAAAAGTCTATCGCAACACCAGGCTAATCCTTCTACCGAATTACCGGGTGTCTTGGGTATAGTGCGCTCTAAACAGGGTGCATGTCGCATATCCCATATTTCAATGGATCCATCACTCCTATGATTAAAAATGTAAATTAATTTTAATGATGGCTATTTTAAATGTTGATTGAAAACAAACCTTGATAAAGCCAACATTTTCGAGACTTTATTATAAGACATCGTTTGTATGGAGCGTGGTATTAAATTATAGAAACCGACATTATGTATTTGAGTGCGTCCACTAGGTAGCGCTTTAGATTTTTTCATTTTCATTATTTCTTTTTTTTTTATTAAATATTTCCAATTTTTTTATAGAAATTTATTAAAATTTGCACTTCGTATACAACACGTGTTGATTGAAAGGAATAACGTATGAAAGAGAATTGTAACAAAAACAAAAGATTGGGCATGATTTCCACAATCAGTAGCTATGATATATGAGATAAAGACAGTAATGCCTGTTCTATTAGCACAAGAAATTAAATAAAAAACGTTTAAACTTTTTGTGATATTTTTCTAAAAATCATTACTCAGACTAGTTTTTGGCGTTCATCAGTAATTATATTAAACATTTTCTTAATTATTTAGACTGTTTTTATGTGAAATTTGTATAATAAAATACCGTGAAAGCCTGACTAGTCGACAGTAACTTTACTGTAAATGTAATGTTGACCTTTAAGGCCAGTATACACGGTCAAAATGCTTGACGTCAAATTCATGTATGTGTGCATGAAGCTTTGAACATACACGGTACTGCATAGCACTTCAATCATTCATTTGGTTTTTGATTTTGTGATGTAAACATCATTACGGTAGCGGACGATACACTTGTCGCCATTTTGGCAGTGTGCTTAAAAGCAAAAGAAAATGAAAAAGAAGAAGAGACGTATCTGGATGAAGGAGTGGTTAAAAAAGGAATTCATTTACCCATGAAAACTTAATGACAAGCTTCGAGCAATTCTAAAATATTTGTCCTTTCATCCGACATCTCACAACCATTCGCTTCAAAGTCACATTAAAAATAAGAAAATGCTTGATCAATCAACGATATACACACATCAAATTCGTACGTCATGCAAGCAGAAAATCTAAAATTTTTGATTTTGCTTCAATCATCGTCGGTGTGACACATACAAACACATTTTCACTAATACCACCAAAATGCAGTTCAATCAGTTTGACCGTGTATATCCCGCTTTAGTGCACTCAAAAACGAACCAACATTGTGCTGTATAATGCATCAAACACATAGACGACTGCAGCCAGCAGCATATGTAGTCGTGTAGTCAGCTACTTAATTTTTTTGAAAACGACAGCAACATATAATAACAATACAAACAGCTGTTTTAATTAATTTTTTTTACTTTATTAAAATAGAAAAACATGCATGATTGCATATAAACTTGACTTAAATATGCAATTACTTATTTATAATGCATTATTATAATGTAAAAATAAATAAATAAATTTATTTAACCCCTTTTGATTATTAATGTAATTACAGCATTTAATTTTGCGATGTTTTTTTTTAACAAAATAAAATATTTCACAGCATTAATTTCTGTTACATATTGTGTTATATGTCAACACTATTTTTGTTTTGTAGCCAACAAAAATATAAATTATAATTGACTACAGCGACAAAAGTTGTCATATAGCCGTGTAGCTGTGTTGGCGTCAAAATAATCGTTTTCATATAAACGTGTGTATGTCCCGGTTTACACATGAAATTTTTCTTTCTGAAACTGTTTGAAATTCTCTTTTAAACTATCATTTGTGTCTTCACACTGAAATTTTGTATTGAAATTCAAGATTTGTTCATGTTTACTTTATCATTTTATGTGTTTATTTTATTATTTTATTTAATTAAAATTAACTTTATTTCAATTTATTATCTTTCTTAACACAAACAAAACATAAAAATAAAAGAAAACGTAAAATAACCACTTTGACAATTGCGAAGCAAGAAACAAAAGAGAATTTCAGAGTACATGAAAGTATGAACCCCCAGCCATTCTTCTATCCCGTCTCACTTATAAACTCAAGACTTTCAGCAAGAAAACATTCATGTGTAAACCGGCACTATTTTATTTTTGACAGGCTGTAGTCGTGTAGCCGCTGTCGTCTATGTGTTTCATGCATAAAGCTTACACCAACTAGTCATAGGTTTCATGCTTTAAGGCCTAGTTACCTACACGTTGTTAAAATGTAACTGTATCGTATCGTAACGTTGGCATTTAGTCCAATTATAGAACGTAAAAACGCTAACGATACGATACGTTTAACTTAAGTTGACTAAGCGCTTGTATGTGTTTTTCACGACAAGTTTAATCAGCTGATTCGCGCCGATACCGTTACTCGTGGGTAACTAGGCCTTTACGCTTCGTTGTGTATGTAGTAGTGAGATTCTGAGTATATGAATATCCAAAGTAAATCAACAAAGCCACAGAAAAATAAAATTTTCACACAATTTAAACTAAACACTAATTAAATTTAAAACGTTATAAAGGAAATTGTTTCAGAGTTATTGTTAAATTAATTAAGTTTAGACAACACGATGAAATCATATGCCAAGTAAAAAGATTAACAGAAGGAAGAAATTTAGTAGAAATAAATTTTGTACAAAAGAACAATGGAATATTTAAGCTTTAATAAACTTTTGAAATGTAAGTAAAATTTTTTATTTGGAACATTAGATAATTGCTATTAATAATTTTTACAATAAATCAGTATTATTCCTGGTATTGACCGCACATTTTGTCTTGCCTGGAGCAGAAGCAGCCGCCTCAAAAGTATACGAGTTATCAGATCGATTTATTGACATACGTCATGAGGGACAATGGTTGGTAATGTTCTATGCGCCTTGGTGTGGCTACTGTAAGCGTACAGAACCAGTGTTTGCCTTAGTTGCACAATCCTTACACGCTACAAATGTACGAGTAGGTCGTCTCGATTGTACAAAATATACAGCTGCTGCCAAAGAATTTAAAGTACGTTCATATCCCACTATAATGTTTATAAAAGGCAATATGGAGTATACATATAGTGGAGATCGCAGTAAGGATGAGTTGGTGGATTACTCACTCAGAATGAGTGGTCCACCTGTCCAACTGGTGACTCGCACTGAAAGTGTCGATATGCTTAAGGGATCCCATACCATATTCTTCATGTTTGTTGGTTCCCAGGAGGGAGTTGTGTGGGATACGTTTTATGCGGCCGCTGAAAACTATCAAGAACACGGCTTCTTTTATGCCACCTCCGTAGATGTTGCTGCTCAACATTTTGAATTTGAAAAACTGCCAGCGGTTATTGTTTACAAAGAAGAGCAACATCATTTTTACCCTCATGCTCACGTGGCCCATGAAATGGATCCTCTTTTAGTTAATAATACTATACATCAATGGGTGAATGAGGAGAGATTTGTAGCTTTCCCTAAGATAACTAGATTCAATATTAATCAATTGTTAAAAACGAAAAAATATTTAGTAGTTGCTGTTGTCACCGAAGATAAGCTTAGCCAAGTGGCAACTCATGAATTGGAATTCCGAGATATGGTTGAAAATGTTATTCGAAAACATCGTGAACGGTACCATGATAAATTTCAGTTTGGTTGGGTAAGTTCGTTTTTAGTTGAACATTTAACATCTCTTATACTGTTCAATTTTGAAGAGTATAAAATTTAGTATCTTGCATTATATAGACTTTTTTCTTTTTATATCATTTTACTTTTGTATTTATTTGTAGATTGGGGATCCCAGTATAACACATTCAATTATAATGGATGAACTGCCTACACCACATTTGATTGTTATTAATTCAACTACTCAACAACATTATCTTCCCGACGACGATCCCTTGCAGATGACGCCACAAGCTTTACATATATTCTTGGAAGCTATACTCAATGAAAATGCTATTGCTCTGGGCGGGGATACATATTTTGTGCGTCTTAATCGTGCATTATTTGAGGGTAAAAAGGCTTTAATAGAAATGTGGCGCGGCAATCCAGTTTTGACAACTGTTATATTTGGTCTACCATTAGGATTCCTTTCATTAATTTTATATTCCATATTCTGCGGTGATTGTTTAGTGTCTGAGGATGAAGAAGATGAACATGAAAAGAAAGAATAAATAAAACGTTACGTAGAAAAAAAAACTAAAGCTACATTAGCTGACCTGTTAGTAAAAGTAGATTGAAAAACTATGTATGTTGAATGCAAGAACTTCTAAGTTAATATGCCAAAGTATCTAGTCAAATCTCATTTTATTTCATATACTTATTTTTAAAGGTTTCTCATCAAATAATTTCCTCCTTTATGTTTCATTGTGACTTTAAAAAAATCTCTGTATCTGTATTTTATAGTTAAGAAAAAAATGTTTTGCAAAAGAAAGAAAAAAAAACTTAAATAAAACATTGCGTTTAACACTCTTAAAAAACGAAGCTAATTATTTTCCATTTCAATATTTCAGGTTGAAAACGAATAGGTTATCAGCAGCCGTAATCCTCATCATCATCCGAGTCAATGGCAGCACGACGTCTATCATATTTAACGCTACTTTTACTTTGTGGCATTTGAGCATTAATGCTCTCCAATATATTAACAAATTGGGCATCATCCAATTTACCTCTAAGCTGGCCTCTTTGAGCCATACTAATCACCATATTCTCAAACATGGTAGCTTTTTCGGGTTTACTGAGCTTTAAAGTATTCACTAGATGGGCGAAAAAAGATTTCCATAATATATTAGATAAAGCTTTGAAGTCATAAACAAAGTGGATAGCACTTACGTCTGGCTCTAGCTTGTTGATCCAAGACCTGAGATAATATAGAGTGTTTCATTTCCTCCTGCTGGCGCATCTGTTCTTCTTGGGCTTTTTGTTTTTCGGCGGTATTGCCACCACCACCACCGGTGCCACCCTAATGATAAAATAATTATAAACCAATGAATTAAAGTTGTTTGAATTACATATTTTTTTAAATTAAATTTGTTTCATTTTCGAAATTATACAATATTAGTCACAATTGCAGTTTTGTAAAAAAAAAATTCCTTCTTAATATTGGAAATAGTGTATAGTTATTCTATATAATATTGAATCTCCAATCTACTAACTTTGAAAGTTTCAATCAGTTAACCTGACACACGTTCCCTTCTCCAACTGTAAAACATTCCATGTTACACCTTCAATAATGACTCATCCTGTTTATAGATTTTTCAAAGTTTCATCTCATGATTTTGAATTTTTTCTTTTCCAAATTTATTTTTACCATTTATGGTATTGAAAATATGCCGTCCCTTTACCCTGCCATAAATTTTCCTTAACATGTGTTAGAAAGATTTCCCTACGAATTGGTGGTATCTGCCGGCCGATGTTAACACATACTTAGTTATTTCAACACCTTTTTACTTACATACTGTGATTGCATTTGTGCCATACGTTGGGCACGAATTGCATCTAAATCACTGTCACCCATTTTAATTAAGAATTATGTTGAAAACCCTTCCAATTATTTATTTAGCAAAAAATATATAAGAAATCTGTTTGTTCTATCCTCAGGTTTATTCTCTTTTGACTAAACATTCACCACAATTGATAGCTCGAATTGGTCGTGCATTGTACGTTCAGTTACTAACAATTTAAGGTGCTATTACATGATGTGTTTTTTACATATGTACTGTCAAATTTTCCCACAACAAAAGTTGTACACATCGTGTGATACATATAAAACATTGTTTATGTACAATACATGAGGAAAGTCACATGTACATTTTTCAATTAGAACAGGTTCTATTTTTGCATGACAAACAAGTGAAAATACAACACTGCTTGTGGAGAAAGAAAAACAGAGTACATTTTAAAGATTAATATTGAAAGAAAAATAAATTGTTTAGTATTAATTAACAATTAAAAAATACATAACCTTTTTTTTAACAACAAATTTTTGTAAATTCACAAATTAAATCAGCTGTTGTTTACATTTAGAGGTTATGTCATACGGAAATACATACCCACGTGTGATAGCAAAAATTATGAATCGTATGTAAAAGACAATTTTGACAGACATGAAGAATTTCATATGGATAAAAAAAGTGACAGTACATATGTAAAAAACATTTCGTGTAATAGCACCTTTAGGATCTTTGGAATGAAACTTTAATAAAAAATAAACTATAATTTTAAAAATTAATAAGATATTTTAGAAATTGATATTTTGCAAATTAAAAATTTAAATTGTGATACGAAATTGTTATATATTAATTTATTTTGTTATACAGGCCATATATTATTTAGTACTCTCTCTTTATATATACATACATAAGGTGCGCGTCAAAATGATAATTTTCTTATTATTATGCAAAATTATAAAGACTATTGAATAGTAACGTTAACTAATATACTTGTTGCTCAAATGATGTTTTCAGATACATTATTTGCTCTCAATTGTTTACCGTTAGTTATCTTCTATATATTAATACGTGAAGGTAAATATTTAGTTCCCTTTTTAAGCAATATGCGGGCACGGAGGAGTGTGCAAATTTGCATAGTTATAGTTCATAAGGAGGAGAAGCTGAGAATAATAATGATTTATGTAAAATCTGTCTTAAAAATATATTAAATTAAATAAAATAAAGCATTTCTAATAATTCGCTACACCCTGTTAATGCGAATGATTTAAATTATATATCAGATGTTCTGTGTTGAATTGTGATTTGCTAAAATTGATTAACATACCTTTAGGCTCATTTAAATATTCATAAATTTGTTATATATGTATATAGATTTAAAAAACATTGGAAGACAAAAATTGAATGAAAAAATAATATTTCCTAGAATTTGCACTCGAATTTCGAGTGCTGGGCAATTTATAAACCGTAATATCAACAATTATCATTTTGATGAATTGAAAAACCAACATTTGCAATGCGTCAAAATTTTTAGGTCAGTAGTGATAATTTATCTGTAACTAGTATAGCCCAGCACTCGAAATTCGAGTGCAAATTCTAGGAAATATTTTTTCATTCAATTTTTGTCTTTCAATGTTTTTTTAATCTATATATATACAGTAGTAACTCGATTTTTGCACATACTTGATACTTGCACACCTCGATTCTTGCAACATAGAAATATTTTTCATTACGCACTCAGTACTTGCGACATCCGAAAATTTTGAACTCGATACGTGCAACATTTTTTATTACTCTTGCATGCTGCTTTGTTTACGTTTTCTTTGACTGAATACATTTCGGGAAATCCCCGTCGTTTTATGCTCCTGATGAAATGTTGTAATTTGAATCAGCTTTAAGCAGACTATTGAGAGGTGCGGTGTCATAATGGCAAAGAAAAAATTTACGTTGCTGACAGTTAAAGACAAAGCTGAGATTTTAAAGAAATTAAGTGCTGGATTTTCCATCAATTCCTTAGCCAAAAGTTTTCATGTGCATAGATCAACAATAACTCGTGTTAGGAGAAATGAACACACCATAAAGAAATTTGTGACGCATTCTGAATCCGGCCCTGGGAGAAGAAAGACGCTTAAACCTTCGGAGTTTCCAAAAATGGAAAGAGCATTGTTTAAATGTTTTGCAAATCAAAGAGCAAAGAATTTACCAATCAAAGAATTTACCAATTTACCAATCACATCTGATATGCTGAATGAAATGGCAAAGTTATTCCATACCAAAATTCAAGAAAAGTCCACGCTAGCAATGGTTGGGTTGCAAACTTTAAAAAAAGACATGGAATCCGAAGACTCAAAATATGTGGGGAAAAACTGTCAAATAAGAGTGATTCTATTAACCCATTTTTGCAAAAACTAAATGAAAAAATTGCCGATCTAAATTTGGAAAAGGAGCAGATATACAATGCTGATGAGTCTGGCCTATTTTGGAAGCTTTTGCCCGATAGAACTCTTGTGCGCTCTAAAGAAACCTCGGCGCCCGGACATAAAATCAGTAAGGAAAGAATAACTTTTCATGCTTGTACGAATGCTGCTGGAAATCATAGAGTGAAATTAATGGTTATTGGAAAATCATCAAATCCTCGTTCATTCAAAAATCTTACGGATATGCCTGTTTTCTACAAAAGTAATAAAAGTGCTTTGATGACAATGGCCTTGTTTGAAGAATGGTTTCACAGAACATTTGTTCCGTAAACAAACATTTGTTGGTCATAAAAAAATTCCTTTTATTACATACATAATTTAAAATTTCTTAAATTTGTAGGTGAAACAGTTCCTTCGTGGAAACAATCTTCCCGAAAGAGCTCTTTCACTTATTGATAATGCTCCATGCCATCCCAATTCGGTCATCATTTCAAAAACTGTTTAATAAATCATCCGACTGGGATAATGAAGATGTCATTCCTCTTTCAGAGTTACGTTTACAGCTAGCTGACGATGTATTCAATATTCAATCCATTGCAACTTTGCTTCAAGAAGTAGAATCATTGAACTTAAGTGTTTTGAATTGAAATATTAAACTTAGATTCTAAACAGATGTATGTGCCTTTTATTTTGTATGGGAAATTAATACTCGGTACTTGCGACAAGCTCGAAACTTGCCCGGTTTTCATTACGTGCAAGAATCGAGTTTCTACTGTATAACAAATTTATGAATATTTAAATGAGCCTAAAGGTATGTTAATCAATTTTAGCAATTCACAATTCAAGACAAGAGCGTCTGATATATAATTTAAATCTATCGCATTAACAGAGTGTAACGAATTATTATAAATATTTTATTTTATTTAATTTAATATATTTCTATGATAGATTAAACACAAATTTTATCATTCTCAGCTTCTCCTCCATATTAACTATAACTATGCCAATTTTCACACTCCTCCGTGCCCGCATATTGCTTAAAAAGGGAACTAAAAGTTTACCTTCACGTATTAATATAGATCATTAACACATTGTTCTTTTTGTGAAATTTTTGTTTACGAAATATTCAAATTGAAACAAAATGGGGCGGGAAAAAGTATTGTCAGAAATTGAGAAGGGTCAGACTAATACATTTTTCGACATGCAATTGGGGATGCGAGAAAATTGGGTCGTTCGCTTTGTCCAAACTACGTTTGAACAATATAATTATTTTCTTTTTTTTTTATTATAAAATTTATATCGCTTACTTAAAATTCAAGTAACTTATCGATAACATTCATGAATTGTAATCTTTATTTATTAGTACTCGTTGGATTTGAGTAACTTTTTGAAACAACAAAATTTATCTAAATCCCTTCCTTTGTAAGTTTAACCGATGCTCTTTAAACATTGTACAGACACTTGGATTTACACACTTGAACGGTGAGCACATACCTTAATTAATAAAAACCATTGTGAATTGTTACTAATTGGAGTTTGTTTTATTTCTTTAACCCTAACCCAAACTCCCTCACCTTCTAACCCGTAATCACAATTTTTAATTTATAATTTCCCAAATTATAAATTAAAAATTATTTAACCCTTTAAACTTAGCAAGGTGCGGTTAAATTAAATTAAAATTTATTGAGGCAGCTAGAAGCCACCCTAATCTAACCACCCGAGAATTCGACGGTGCTCAACCATCCTTATTTGGCAAAGCTGTCATCTTTAATTTACACGCTTTGTGCAATGCAATATTATCTCAAAGAACGTGACAAATATGGTGAGAAAAAAAGCTCTGGTCGATCAAAAGTCCTTTCTGTGCCTAAAATTCGTCTAATTTCCAGAATGGCTTCTAACACTGTACGCAGTGCAAATATGATTAAAATGGAATTCGGGTTGAATGCGTCAAAAAGCACAGTTTTGCGAGCCACTAAAGCACAGCCCTATATTATCCGAGCTAAATTAGAGGTAGCAAAAGAAACTCATGGAAACTAACTAGTAGCAGGTACTAATTTTTTACAAACTTTTTTTTTTTTTTTTTTTTTTTTTTAAAGCCTAGTTCCGCGAAGCCGAGTGGCTTGTCTGCAGATTCTAATTTGGCAAGTTTTTTTTTTTTTTTGCAGCGACAGACCAAAGCCTCTGGTGGGAATCGAACCCACGACCCCATGATAGGCGAGCACGCTACTTACTCACCTACCGGGGCACTTGCAGCAGGTATCAATATCACTAATTTTCTAATTTTTTGTTTTGAAGATTATTTTTTCAGATGAAAAAAAATGTAATCTCGATTATCCAGATGGTTTGAGACTATTGGCGAGATTTGAAAATGGAACCCATGTATTTCTCAAAAAGAAATCTCGGTGGGGGTTCCCTAATGGTTTGGGAAGCTTTTAGCATAAGTGGAACGCTGGCATTATCGTTTCCTTCAACTAGAATGGATAGCCTGGACTATCAAAGAGTGCTCTCAAATCATTTGCTGCCAAACTTGGGCGCTTATCGGACACGTTCTCCAGATCTTAATATTATGGAGAATATGTGGGGACTACTTGTGCGGCAAGTTTATGCTAAAAGTTGCAATTTTGAATTCTTGGCGGGATATAAGGCTAAATACCCTAGAAATTAAATGGTCACTGTATAAATTAAAAAATTACTCATTTTGACACATTGTAAAATGAACATTTAGGATATTTCGGTTTATAAATAGAACTAACGGTAAACATTTGAGAGCAAATTATGTATTTGTAAACCACATTTGAGCAACAAATATTTCAGTTCAATACTCTTTGTACTTTTGCATAAAAAAAATCATGTGAGTCCGATCACAAGGAAGATGTGTAAACATCTAAAAATTAAAGCATTTTTTATTAACGTTGTGCTGAACGCTATTGAAATTGTTGAGAATCGGTCCATGTTCAGACCTAGTCCCCATACAAATGACCGGCATGTTTCCCTTAATGATCCATCGTGTGTAGTAATGTTTCATGTCCAAATTTATGTTTCAATTTTGGTTCGTCAAAAATCAAATTATTTTGATATTTTATGTTTCCAACCTGAATGTTCCACGGCTGTATCAATGTTTACTGTTTTTGCTCTATTATTTAATTGAGAGCAGTGCTGTAATGTTGTTTTGTATATCGGACTAAAGAAAATAAAAGACAAAAATGGAGAACATTTAAGATAATGAAAATTTTAAGAATTTTATTAATAATAATGAATACTGATAATTGAAATTTTAAGAATTTTATAAACTAATATAAAAATATAGAAATTTTTATAAATTTTTGCAAATTTTATAGCTGAATATAAAATTTATTTTCTTCCACATATAGTTCTTTAGTATGTACTAATATATTCAATAAACAAACAGAATTGATGTTTCCATCGTCTGTATTAAAAAAAACAGAAAAAACATTTCCAAATAGAGTAAAGACGCGGTTTTCTTTAGAACTCAAATAAAACTAAACAAAATACCGAAATATTTTGGTGCAATTCTGGAAATCATTGTGGTTTGTGAATAAAAACATCTATTCAAGCAGTAAGCGCTATCTACATGTGTATCGCAAGCAACTGCTATGTTTGTCATACTTGATGGTTGCAGTTGTATGCTATACATTCATGGCGCTTTCTGTTGGTTGATGAATCAGCTAAATAATTGTAGCTTCCATTTCCGTAAATAGTTCCGCTTCCGTAAGGGAAGTTTGTGATTTTTACCCCCCTGATCGCATAGATGTTTACACATCAAAAAGAAAAATTAAGGGACCTTATCATTTTCACGCACACCTTATGTACATATTTATTTCCAGATCTAAATCTATTTATAATTACTAGCAGATTCCAGCACTCGAAATTCGAGTGCCATTTCTAGGAGGCTTTATTTCTCAACTTATCCAATTCATAAACCCACACCTTTGTGTTTTATTATTATTCTGAATGAAGATAACAAACTCATTAACAAATTTAATTGAACACATATAGCATATGCATAATTTTATGTATGTGTTAGTAGCAACTTTAAATGCAATTTATTCAAAATAAAAGAAAAAAATTAAAAATCTGTTAATCTGCAAAACGGCTTAAAAGAAATACCATTCAAATAATATATGTTTGGTCAAAGTCTGGATAAAACGGTAGAACAAAACATCGGTCACAAGAAATCGCCTAGCCTATTAATATTATAGATCTTTTTCAATTAAGAATTTTTTAACATTTTTATAAACATCTTAATGTTTAGAGTTTTTATATTATGTATTCCATGTTTTAATTGAATTTCAAAAAGAAATCTATGTAGACTCATTAAATATATGAAAAACATTTAGCGGTTGAGCGCAATTACAATTAGGAGGTGGACTATTCTCTGTTTATGGGAAAACAAGCAATGGCCTATTTTAAGTATAGTAAGTCTAAAATCCGCTTTAGGAAAATTAGGAGTTTAAACTTGGGATGTATATTCCTGTGTACTTTATACAATTATGTTGCCAAGAATCATTCAAGGGGTCCAAAATATATTTTTTATTTATATTTAAATGGCTCGGTATCCATATATAGTTTATTTTGTGATTAAACAAGGTTGCGGTGAATGTTCTTATTTGTTGAACGATTGTTTTTACTAAATGAATCATTTCGACTTTTTGTTTTCCATTTCATATTATATGACATTTTTAAATAGAATGACATTTTTTATTGAGATTTTAAAATCGCGATAAAAAAGTGTTTTTTACTGAAATTTTTAAAAATAAAAATTTAGGGAAACGTCTTAAAAAGTTGAAAGTTATTCTTAGAATAAATATTTATAATCTGAAATGGTTTTTTTTCCCATGATTTAGTTAAAGAATTTAAGTAATTTCATTAGAAACGGCCTACAGTCTTGAGAAGAGCCTTTTTAAAATTTGGAATATGAACGTATGTTAAGTCATTTATTCCGTTATTGCGACATATTGGCTCAGCTCAAGAATGGCGCTTTTGGTAAAAATATCCTCTAAGCAATCGCCAAATTGATCCACTAATAAGTATGACATAAAACACTGATAACATTTTGGTATAACATTAAAATTTAATACATTTATAGTTTCTGTTTGTAAATTTTTAATTGTTAAAGCGAATATGGAATAAAATTACAAATGTTTGAATGTATTTAAAGTACTGCATAATCTTGGTAGCTAAGCAGTCTTAAAAAATAAATTGCGAGATCATTATAAATATTTGGTTTGAATAAATCTAAAATTGATAAATAAATAATGCAAAGGAATGCTTATATTTTTAAAATAATGAAATAAATGAAGTAAGAAAATAATATTATACTTATATAAATAACTGTGACCTTAAGCAAAACTGGCTACCGATAAATGCTGCCATTGACCCTTTAAATAAAAAAGGAGGAAAATTGTGTTTAAAATGTTTGTTTTCTTTCGAATTCATTAAAGCATAACTTACGGGAATGCCCATATTCCATCCTGAACCAACTGGATTGTCTTTAGTAATACCACATCGCTTACATATAACTCCGTTCATGGCCACAGCCCAGACTTCAGAGCCCACAGATACCGATTTGAAACCAATATGAGTGTCGGTATGTGGTGCTATATTTGGCATATTGGGTAAAAATTGCCAATGAGATCCTTCGGGAAAAGTTTTTGTTATTTCTTTGCGTACCGCTAAACGATTTGTATTATCTAGGGCCCATATACCAGCCAGACCCACAGAAATGACTTTAAATTTAACACCCGTAGGAGCATCAACAGTTTGCCAAGCATCTCCTAAATAAAATATAAATTATATTTATTAATGACTTCAGATCAAAATTTACAGAGTTGTATTCAGTATTTTTATGATTACCTAAAGGATTCTGTTTTGTTATACCATAGCGATAGAATATAGAACCATTTCTTCCTACAACCCACACTTGACCAGCAGGCGTAACACTTATGCCTATTAATGGCTGCTCACTAACAATATGTTCCCAATTGTCACCCTTGGGATTAAGAGAGCTAACACCGTGTCTTATTAAAACATCGCCATTCGAAGCTATAGCCCAGGCACTTATAGGTATTTCATCCAAATCACCATTCGCATCCTCACTGGCATTTATATGTAAAACTTGCAAAGCAGCATCGAGTATTTTGGAATGACTTAGCTCTTGCCAAGGTCCGCTAGTAACCAAACGACATTTTTTCATCCATCTACGACGTCTTACGCAGTCTGTTATCTTTTTTTGAGCATGATAAGTGGCTGGAAAATCAATAGCATATTGCCAGCCTTCTTTATCACAACCTCCAGGTATATTATAGTCCACCATCCAATCTGAGATCCATTCGTAGTGCGAAGACAACAGCTTTGTGTGTTCTTTGCTGCGTTTCTGTCGACCAGTTATGTCGCTCCACATAAAACGATCAGTTGGTAAACTTTTGGTGGTGAAACCACTTATGGGATTCCATCTTTGATTTTCGTACACATAATAGTTGTGGGTATCAATCATTGGATTGATTTTACCTGTACTGCCTTCTAGACCCTTAAGGAAATTCCCACCCCAGCCATTATTGTATACCCAAGCCGTATTGTCGCAAGTCATGCCCCATACAATACCCGCTGAACAGGTGAATACTTTTTTAATATGGCCACCAATTTGACGCCAGAATAATTCTTGTAAATTCATAATTACCGAAGGACTACGGTAGACAATATTAAAGAGTTTAACACGACCACTGACATATAGGCAAGTCACCGAATCTGGATCCACACGATATTTGTAGTCCACAAAATACACATTATTTACAAAAATTGAATAATTATTTTCTAAGGCCCTGTCGAACAATACACGAATTAAACTTCGTTTTCAAAACATTCATTATTATGTTGCCAAACTTACTTTATTTTCAATGTAAATGTTGCTCCTGGCGCAAATACCATTTTATCATAACGTGTTTCCTCTTGCCATTCAGAATTTTCCATTGTGTTGAGAACCATAGTTTTTTCATTGAATCTATTAAATGGAAACAAGTTAGAAATTTGGAAAATTCTTTAAGTTTGAGACTTTTTTCTTAATCATTATTATATGAGAGGCAGCTGCTCACAATTATTATCTTATGAAAAAAAGAAAATATATTCATTTTGGAACATCAACTATCTTCTTTATAGGGACATTTAAATTTTTAAGATTCTATCGTCTATTTTAACTCTGTTTGGGGATGATGTTTGTAAATAAATTTTCACCAACTTCCCGACTAGAGCTCTGAAACTTCCAGCATTCATGTAAAGTGGATGACAATACATTAGTTAACCCTCAAATGCCTGAGACTGCCAAACGGCTCTGCCTACATTTGTTGCTATAACTTCTCAACAGAATATTTTGGACTAATGAGACTGGTGTCTTTTAAAGGCTGATGTAACAGGGAGTAAAATCTAGTTTGTCTAACTTTTTTGGCTTTTTATACCCTATACCACTATGTGGTCAGGGTATAATGACTTTGTGCTGCTGTTTGTAACTACCAAAAATATTTGACCTAGACCCATCTTTTATTATACCGATCAACTCAGAATCACTTTCACCGTCGTTCTCAAGAATTGAACATTTCGGAGGCATCATTGAGACGAATTTTGCATAAAGTCCAATTGGTTCAGGAGTTGAAGCCAATTGACCATCCAATGCGTTTTCGCTTCGCTAAGTGGGCCTGCGATCGACTTAAAGCAGATGCCGATTTTGCCAAAAAAAAATCATCTTTTCAGATGAAGCTCATTTTGATCTTGGCGGGTATGTAAACAAGCAAAATTGTCGCATTTGGGGCACAGAAAACCCGCACGCATACATTGAAAAGCCGATACACCCAAAACGAGTCACTGTTTGGCGCGGATTTTGGTCCAGAGGAATAATTGGGCCATTTTTCTTCGAAAATGAGCAAGGAGTGGCCGTTACAGTCAATGGCGATCGTTATCGGGCCACGTTGAACGAATTTTTGTTCACAAAAATTGAAGAGGAGGATATTGGCAACATTTGGTTTCAACAGGACGGAGCTACGTGCCATACAGCCGAAACTACACTCGATGTTTTGCGCCCTGTTTTTGAAGATCACATTATCAGCCGCAGAGCTGATGTCGTTTGGCCACCTCGGAGCTGCGATTTAACACCGTTGGACTATTATTTGTGGGGTGCCCTCAAATATAAGTGTTACACCAACAGGCCAGAGACAATTGACGCTTTAAAGGACAATATTCGTGAAGCCATTGGTGAAATACAGCTGCACACAATCAATAATGTGCTTAAAAATTGGACCGATCGTGTAGGCTACTGCATGGCCAGCCGAGGCAGCCATTTCAATGAAATTATTTTCCATTATTAACCGGAAGGATTGAACTTTCAAATAAAAAAAGAAATTTGAGATAATATTCAGTAGTTTTTTTTATAGCTTTTTCAAAAAAAAAAAAGTTATTTGGCGGACCCTTTATAAGCTTCTGTCAGCCATAGCGTGAACGCTATTGAAATTGGTGAAAATCGGTTCGTGGTTAGTCCTAGTACCCATACAAGAGATCGGCTTAAATTGCCATAATATCCAAGTTATCATATAGATCTCGGTCAAATTGGGTTTGTGTACGTTTATTACTCCCATTAATCAATAGCCTACAAATAAACCCTATAAGACAATTCTTATTGTAGCCTCCATATGAAGCTAGTTCTCGATCTTCACCTAAATCTATCAAAAAATAAAAATATTGCACTGACTTTCATCAAACTTCGTTAGTATATGTTTTTGCAATAAATAAGTGACCTTAGCAAATATGGCCAAGATCGGTCCATTTTTCGACCTAGTCTCCATATAAATATAGAATCCGATATGAACTTTTTCATATCCGAAGACAAAAAAATTAATAACAATGCCACTGGAATTTGGTTTATGCTTATTTTCTATAGATAATTAGTTGGTCATAAGAGATAGGGTCTCTAAACGCATGGTATAGGGTATCGTATAGTCGGTCTAGACCAACTCATATCTCAATTCCTCATGGCCAAATTGCCCAAAATCATTATAATCTTATATACAAAAATGGAGTTTTGTATGTTTGTACGTTTGTTTGTCCTCTATAGGAGACTACACCACCGGACCGATCGTCTTGAAATTTTTACTTTAGGTAACTGCCTTTCCGGAAGGAAAAATATGCTATATTTTTTTATTTTTCAAGTGGGCGTGGCACCTCCCATATAAAGTCAATTTTTAACATATATTATCTGGAGTACTATGACAGCAAGAGTTCTGAAACTATGTCCATGTGCATATTAAAGTAATTTGAAGAGTTGCGGAAAAATGCGGGATCGGACCAATGGACGTGGCATCCACCATATGAAGAATATATCTAATGTCATATATCTAGAGTACTGTAATCGAGAAAGCTTTGAAACTTTGTGCGAGTTCATTCAAGTTATTAATGTAAGTAGTCGGACAAAAAATGGACGGGATCAGATCAGTGGGCGTGGAAGTCCCCATACAAAGTAAAAATTTAATATCATATAACTGGAGTACTGTAATAGTGAAAGCCTTGGGACTTTAATATTCTTTGTCCTATACAAAAGAATATGAAGTACTATGAAAAAGGCAGTCTTGAAAGTTTCGACAAGTACATTAATTACCAATGTTAGTCGTGTAAAATATGAGCGGAATCGCCAAAAATTTAAAACGCCAAAACCAAAAAACGCGAATAACAAAAATAGCCAAAAATCAAAAAACGCTAAATCAAAAAATTCCAAAACCAAAAATCGCGAATAACAAAAATCGGAAAAAACAATACATACCAAGATAAAAAATCGCCAAAACCCAAAATCGCGAATAACAAAAATCTTCAAAATCAAAAAACAAAAATCGTCAAAATCGATAATTGCCAAAGTTAAAAATCGGAAAATTCGAAAATTGCCAAAATCAAAAATCGCCGAATATAAATATAATCGTTTTCTACAAAATGTATTCACAGTGTTTTATTTCGTTACGATGGGTGTAGCGAAGCGCATTGGGTTACAGCTAGTACAATATAAAATCTATGGTCACAAGCGATAACCGCCTAAGTCGACATAAGAACGATTTGAGTTATGTATGCTATCTTATTCTACTAACAACGCTTTATATTTACGTGAAATCCTAATTTCTCTAACACTGTTTTTTAAAAAGATATTAATAAAAATATACTGACTTAAGTCGTAATGAATCAACAGTAATGAATCAACATTAAATTTATATAAAAACTTATTTTTCTCGTAAGAATGATTTTCGATTTAGGCGGTTAATGCTTGTGATCACAGAAATATAATTTCTATATAGCAAAACTTTGAGTGCTGGTTCTTAAGACTGGCATAACTAAAAGTACGCGATTTTCGAGTTAATGGTGCAGAAATATGGGTCACACCGTAATCTACAACATATCAATGGTACTGATATCTCTTTTTTACATTGAGTGGCGACTAAAAACAACAAAAACAATAAAATATATGAAAAAGAATACAAAAAATATAGAAATTTATTAAATAAAAAACTTTTTTATGCCAAAAACAACTATTACAAAAATCAATTCTTTGAAAATCGGAAAAATATTCGTGTTACTTGGCAGTTAATTAACGAAATTATGGGTACGCAAACAAGCAACTTTGATAAATCTATAATAAAAAATTTTAAAACCGAAAACTTAACTGAAATAGCTAACAACTTTGCCATTAAATTTAAAGATAACGTTCAAAGTATTGTGCATAACTGCAATATTCAAGCAATTTTTAACAGAACGTTGTTTTTAGAAAATTCAATGTTTATGGAAAGTGCAAATGAAGAGGAAATATTTAAAATACTTAACAACTTAAACATTAAAAAAGGACATGGTATAGATAAAATAAGGCCTAAAGATATTAAACATAATGTTCGCTTTTTAACACCAATTGTCACCAAATTCGTAAACGCCAGCTTAGATAACTCTACAATACCAGAATTACTAAAAACATTACTGATTCGACCTATTTACAAAAATGGAACCAAAACTGATTATAATAATTACCGGCCAATATCTATACTACCTGTTATAGAGAAGATACTGGAAGAAGTTTTGTGCAGGAGACTAACAAAATTCATAGAAAAGTATAAAATTAGTAATAAAAATCAATTTGGTTTCCAAAAGGGTAAAAACATAAATATGCTACTCGGAAATTTTTCTAATCATATCAAAGAAAATCATAGCACCAATAATCACTGTTTGACACTGTTCATTGATTTCAGCAAGGCTTTTGACACTCTTTCTCATAATAAACTACTACTAATGCTACATAAATGTGGAATACGAGGATTTTGAAACTATCTTCAAATCAAGTCATATTGTGTAAAAATTAACAACAATCTCAGCTGTAAAAGGTCGGTAGAGTATGGTGTTCCACAAGGATCCACCAATGCCAATGACATGTTGAACACCTTAAATAAAAGCACTACATTCGCATACGCTGACGATACCGCCGCTGTAGTTGTCCACCAAAATATTCAAACGGCTGGTAAAATTATGCAAGACCAACTGAATACTGCCCAACGATGGTGCCATGATTACGGTTTGGCAATAAATGCAAACAAGACAAAAATCATGCATATAAGGCCGCCAAACCTCCATTATGAAAACATAAAATTAAAATTTCACAACATAGATTGCTTACACCAACAAACATACAACAATCAAAATGATAAATGTTCGACAAACATTGAAATAGTTGACACCTACAAATACCTTGGTGTCACCGTAGATAACAACTTTAAATGGAAGTCACATGTACAAAATCTTCAAAAAAAAACTACGTAAATCCGCATACATGTACATCATTTATGTAATTGCTCAACACATAATGTGCTACGGCAAGCCTACTACGCTCTAGTAGAATCACACCTACGACATGGTATCACAGCATGGGGCAGCTCAACACACTGCACAAATCTCCAAAAATCTCAAGATAGAATCCTAAAGATACTACTGAAGAAACAAAACTACAACAACATTGTAAATAACACCACAACTACAATACAAGTAAACACAACTGCAATACAACAAAACTCTATAAACAACAACATAATTAACCAAAATAACAATACTCAAAGAAACACAGTTCGAATCTAACTCTCTTTACGAACGGTTGTGTAAAAAATCAAAGCGCTTAGAGTACAACTATTTAAAATTAAAAACAAGTGTTTATTTTTGTTTTTGCAATTGCCTATTCTTGATCTCATTTGAACTCACGTGGTAGACAATCCAGCTTTAAAACAGGAATAAAAATTTTGCGATGGCCCGAGGGGCCAAATCTTCATCAAAAAGAAAGCTTGTGAATAAGAAGATGACAAAACTTCCTCCGGGTTTTGTTAACCCGAACATGGCGTCAACTTCAAGCAACAGATTTAGCCTGCTTGCTGGCCTCAATGATATGGACGTAACTCCCGTATCAAATATTAACGATGTTAAGGAACACAAACCTCCACCCATTGTTGTAGAAGCTAACGCTTCATTTACAGAAATACAAAAGCGTCTTGGTAAGGATTGCATTTTCAAACGTACTTGGTACCAAAATTTTTGCTCCTAGCAATAAAATGTACGAATGCTACAAGCAAATACTTAAAGAGAATAAGATGGAGTTTCATTCTTATGGCTCCAAAGAAAATAGGTTATACACCACATTTTTACACGGTTTACCCCGCATAAGCTCTGAGGAAATCTCCAAGGAGCTAAAAAACTACAACCTATCCCCCTCTTCCGTAACTGAAATAACCACCAAATTCAGTTCAAACAATAATGCAGTTTATAAAGTTCAATTTGTTCGTAAAAATTTTAATCCAACTGCTTTAAAAAATGTACGAACAATTTCTAATATTATAATTTCTTGGAAAAAATATAAATCAAAATCCAAGAATAAACCAACTCAATGCTGGAACTGCTTGATGTATGGCCATGGCGGTGAACATTGTCATCGTAGTGCTGCTTGTATGATATGTGCAGAACAACATCATACAAGTGTGTGTCCGTTTAACACAAACGAAAAAAGACCAGCTGTTTTTACATGCTTTAATTGCAAAAAAGAAGGAAAAGAGAGAACTGATCACTCTGCAAACGATATCAACTGTCCGTTACGTTCTCTCTATTTGGAAACTAGAACAAGAGTTACTTCTAAAAGTCCGAATAAAAGCAGACAACAACAAAATAACTCATTTTAATTTAATGTGGGAGATTTTCCTAACTTAAGAAACAACAACACAAATTGTAACAATAACATCAACAATAACAGCAAAGCTACATATGCTAACCAGCTGAAAACAAACAACGATTTATTTAGCATTGATGAGCTTTTTGATATTTTCACTACAGCTATGGATGATTTGCATAGGTGCACTTCAAAAGTACAACAAATCAAAGTTGTAATGTCAATGGTAAAATACGCCCATGGATAATACTAATAATTTAAACGAATTCAAAATGCTTCACTTGAATGCTAATGGCATTTCAAACTTTTCTAAATTAAAACAATTTGAGATACTAATTGAACGAGAAAATATTAAAATAGCGTCTTTGAATGAAACATTTTTTTCAGAAAATCATAGACCCTATTTTAAAAATTATTATTTATATAGAAGTGACAGAACAGATGCAAGAGGAGGAGGAGTAGCTCTGTGAATTCATAAATCTGTCGCTCATAAAAACCTCTTTATATCAAACACTTCATCAATCGAAAACATCTCAATTGAAGTTATTATAAATAATAGACCTATTGTTGTATCTTCATTATATTCACCAAGATATACCCATAACTTCTGTGCTGATATCTTGAACCTAACACCTTCCACCAAAGAATACATAGTTTTTGGTGACCTAAATGCCAAACATTGCTCTTGGAATTGCCGTTCAAATAATACTGCAGGAATCGCACTGAACAATCTACAGCAATCAAGCAATTTTTTTATACACTATCCTAATAGTCCAACCCTATTCCCCCATCAACACAATCACGAAGCATCTACAGTCGATATTATTTTAAGCAATACCGCTTTGAATATAGACGTAAAGACAATGGATTACGAAATACCATCAGACCATCGCCCCATTATGTGTACACTTAAAAGATCAGTGGCCTCGCAGGTTGACCTCAACTATTATGATTATAGTGCAACCAACTGGAACATTTATATGAATTTTTTAGAAAATAAAATCACGTTAAATTCGGATATATACAATACCAAGGTAATAATTGATCAGGAAATACAAAAATTTATAAATCTAGTTTTTGAAGCAAAGAATGCGTCTACACCTAACATAACTCAACAAAATAATTTCACATTACGAGAAAGTACTGTGAAATATATTAAACTAAGACGAAGCTTTAAAAGAAAAAGCCAACGATCTTCAAATATAGCCGAGCAAACTTTTTATAATCAATGTACTAAGTTTCTAAGTAACATGATTGATAAAAGTATTAATTCGGAACGCAATAAGAAATGGTGTCAATTATTATCCAATTTAAAACCAGGTGATAAATCATTTTGGAGAATAAGCAGGAACTTGCGAGGAAAAGGAAAAAATCAAATCTCTCACCTTGAGGTTGGAAATACAAGGATAACTTCTGATAAGGACAAGGCTGAAGTCCTGGCAAATACATTTGTCAAAGCAAATAACCTCACTTCGAATTACAACCACTCAGCAGATATAGTAATAAATACAACAGTAAATAATTTTAAGAAGGAAAATCCCAGTTCTGAGTCAGCAATTTATACATCTCTAGAAGAAGTAATGAATATTGTCTCATCAATAAAACCCTCAAAATCTCCTGGTTTTGACAATGTTCCCAACCTGCTCTTAAAGAAACTACCACTCAAAGCTGTAAAATTACTGGTTATAATATTTAACAGCTGCATCAAACTCAACTATTTCCCAAACCATTTCAAAAACGCTAAGGTTATAGCTATCAACAAACCTAGTAAGCCAAAAAATAACCCAAATAGCTATAGACCTATTAGTTTATTAAGTAACTTAGGTAAAATATTTGAAAAAATACTACATTCTCGTCTTAGTGAATTTGTAACGACCAATTCTATTGTTGCTAAAGAACAATTTGGATTTAAAAAGGGGCATAGCACTACTCACCAAATAAACAGAATTAAAAATCAAATAATCACAAATAAAAACAATAAACGTTCAACGGGTCTAATATTGTTAGATATTGAAAAAGCCTTTGACACCGTTTGGCATAATGGCCTAGTATTTAAACTTCTTGATGCAAATATACCAAAATATTTATGCAAACTTATTTCAGATTTCATTCACGGCAGAAGCTTTAAAGTTGCGATTAATAATGAAACATCATCTCCAAAAACCATTACCACAGGGTTACCTCAAGGATCAGTCTTGTCGCCATTGCTTTACTCGATATATACATCCGATTTCAAAGTTCCGAAATATATGAAAGTTGCTTACTACGCAGATGATACTGCGTTAATTTCTTCAAACAAACTTACAAGTGCACTCCTGAAGAAAATGGAAAAGGGACTTGTTAATTGCAGTAAATATTTTCACAAATGGAAAATCAAAATTAATCCAAACAAGACCCAAGCAATTATTTTTCCGTTCAACAAATCTCCCAAAAGACTGCCAAGACGTCATCTTCATATGGGAAATAATACCATAAATGTACTTAATCATGTCAAATATCTCGGAGTTGTCTTGGACAAAAAGCTTACTTTTAAACAACATATTATGGCTACGTGTCAAAAAGCTATAAAATCATTAAAAGCATTATGGCCACTACTAAATAGAAGGTCATTTCTAAACCCCAAAAACAAAAATCTACTCTTCAAAAGTGTTATAAGGCCGATATTAACATACGCGTGTCCTATTTGGAGTGACGCTGCCAACTGCCACCTAAAACGCTTACAAATTATACAAAACAAATGTCTTAAAATGATAAATAAAAAGCCCTGGAGGTATCCTACAAATCTTCTTCATGAAGAAACAGGTTATGAAAAAATTATCGATTTCATAACAAGGATTAACAATAATTACTTTGCCAAAATTGAAAATTCCTCTTACCCACTGATAAGAGAATGTAGAGAAATAACGTAAAATTAAAAAGAAATCACCAAATTGAAAATTATATGCTTATAGAGGTCTATTATTTCTAATAAACCTTCTATAAGCATATAAATATTTTCAGATAGTATTTGAATTTATTAAATCATATAAAGGTTTTTTTCCTCCCATTTTCCTTTAAAAATCATTAAAAAATAAAATAAAAACTATTTAATGTCTTTAGATCCTATATATTATTTGTTGCAATATCTATATAAAGATAAGATCTCATATGTAAATATCAAATTTGTTAAAATATGTAAATAAAGGAAGAATGTATAATTGAAATTGAAAACTCAAAGAAACAACCCAACCAACAATTCACACAGAAGAAAAAAATCAAACGTCGCTAAAATTAATGTTGCTGTCGCTGGAACCGCTCATATATTTGTCTTTTTATTTACATGTTTGTACACATACGCACATACATACATAGCAATGGTAATTGCTTTATTTTTGGTGTATGTAGGTGTGTGCGTATGTTGTTATGTTCATTTATTTGTTTGCTATGTGGTCATTGTCGTCGCCAAATTTATTGCAGTCTTTTTTTTTATCTTCATTCTACTGCAGTGTTTCATGAGAAAACAGGTTCTGTAACGGAATAGAACCGTTTTAACAATTGAGTGAAAATAGAATGAAGATACCCAAACAAACGGTGGCTCTAAATGTGAAGTCAGTTTGCTGGGGATAAAGACTGCGGTAAGTAGCAGTGCGGTATTTTTATATTTACTTTGTTTTCTAATGTAATATTTTTTTTAGAAATAAACAACAACTGTATATGTACATATATGTTAAACTTATTATTAACAATTTGCGTTTAATTTATTGAAGTTAAATTCGCTATCCCCGCAAGATAACTCACGTCGCAGTCAGCGACAAAATTTTATTTCGCATTTTTTTTGGCGATTCATTGTTTCTAAGTTTGTCGTATAAATGTCGATGCAACGTTCCCCGCCAAGAAGAAGTCCGCGAAACCCGCCGACAGTTGATTCGTTGCCGGTCACAGTAAGTAGACAGCCCACCGGTTCCATGTCCGCCGGAGCAGATGAAGGTGTGAATGTGGCCCAAATGCCGCCGGTGCCCCACACAAGTTCCTCTACAGCCAGACCATCATCAGAGTCACTTACCACAGCCACCGAGATCAACACAAGTGTTCGTGGGACAAATCAGCCCACGCTTAATGTTCAAAACACCGCTCCAAGCTTTCTGCTGTCACACGTGCCGCCACCGTTGACTCCAGCACCAGGTGTAAGTAGCCATCAGACGCCAATGACGTCATTTCCCAATCAAGTTGCCCACCCAGAGATGGAAAATCTTCAAAGGCAAATCGATGTGTTACAGGCACAGCTTTTAAATGCCCAACGAGCCCTGAAAGCTGCTACAACTACAAATCGTGTAAGTAATCCACCAAGTATGCCAATGTCAAACGGGACTACGCCAGCTGTTCCAGATAACATCGCCGGTACTTCCAATAGCAGTGGCCCTGAAGACATTATGGATCGACGCGATTCATCACCATTTTTCTTTGCAAGCACTGACGCCACAATGGCTCCGTGCTACCAAGGTCAGCAGCAGATGTTAGCAGCGCAGCCGCAGAGTGTGCAGCAGCCGACAGCGACGTATCAGGTGCAGAGTTTAATGCCGACGCCGAGGAAAATTTACGACCTGCCTGAATTTAATGGCGCTGCTGAGGATTGGCCTATGTTTTTGTCAGCCTTTCACAACACCACTGCAGCGTATGGTTATAGCCATTTTGAAAATTGTTTGCGGCTACAAAAGGCATTGAAAGGTGAAGCCCGGGAGTGTGTCAAATCGTTGCTCATTCACCCAAACAATGTTCCAACAGTGATTGAGCAACTGAAGTTCAAATATGGTCGCCCGGAGTTGTTGATACGATGCCAACTGCAGCAAGTGCGGGAAATTTTGCCGATTGGAGAAAATGCGGTTGAGAAGCTGATACCATTTTCAGTAAAGGTAAGAAATTTGGCCGCTTTTTTGGAAACTGCAAATGGGCATCAGCATCTGTCGAACCCGACATTAATGGAGAAGTTAGTGCAAAAGCTTCCTATGAGCCGTCGTTTGGATTGGGCACAGTATGCAGCGAGTTTACGTCAGTGGCCCACTGTTTTGGATTTCAGCAATTGGCTTCAAGGTGTAGCCAATTTGGTAAGAAGTATTCAAACAGCCAGTACGAGTACCAGTCGCCCAAATAACAGTGAGTCTAAAAAGAGAGTGGTCTTATATGCATCAGATGTACAACGAAGGGAGATCCAATGTCCCCATTGCCGCGGACAGCATAGAATTTTTGAATGCAAGAAATTTTTATCGCTCACCGTACAGAACAGATGGACTGAAGTGAAAAAGTTGAGGTTATGTTTCTCTTGCCTAAGTGGAGGACATTCAAGCAGGGATTGCCGTCGACGTAAAGAGTGTCAAATTGAAAATTGCCGAAGAAAGCATAACAAATTGTTACATGAGGATCAGCCCAGTGTATCAAATGCAAATAACAGTTCAAATTTGTCTTCAGCTGATAGTGGTCAGATTGGTGAGCCAGTTTTAAGTTGCGTTTCAAGCATTTTTGAGAAAAATGAGCTACTGTTTAGAGTGCTACCAGTGAAACTTTATGGCCCTAATTGTGTTGTGGAGACTTATGCTCTTTTAGATGAAGGTTCATCGGTCACCATGATGGATAGTGCTTTGGTGAGGCAGCTTGGACTTCAGGGAAGACAAAGCAAGTTGAATTTGAACTGGTATGGTGGAAAGTCGTCACAGGAGGTAGCCACGGTAGTCGATCTTCATGTAAGTGGTGTCAACAAGCAGAGGAAATACGCTTTGAAAAATGTTTATGGTGTCTCGAATCTAAAACTGCCAAACCAGAGTTTTGATGCCAATTTAATAAAGAATCATGGTATTCCTATAGCCTCATATGGCAATGTGGCTCCAAAATTGTTGATTGGTTTGGACCATTGCCATTTAGGATTGCCGGATGAAATAGTGCCTCTTGAGGAAGCTGGTCCATATGCTGCCAACACGCCATTAGGGTGGATCGTTTTTGGAAATTTGAAAGGAGGTCACCCTACAGCCCGTACGTGTTTGCTGACAGCACAGCCGGACAATTTATATGATTTGGTGGCAAGTTATTTTGAGACGGAGAATTTTGGAGTTAAGGCTCTACCGGTCATTGAGTCTGAAGAAGTTGCACGTGCTCAAAAGATTTTAAATGATTCAACGAAGAGAGTTGCCGGAAGATTTCAATCTAGACTACTGTGGTGCCATGATGACGTAGTCCTGCCGGATAGCCATGCTATGGCCCTTAATCGTCTCTATGGTATGGAAAGGAAAATGAAAAGAAATCCTGACTTTGGCGTGGCGTACAAAAATATTATTGCCGACTATGAGAAAAAAGGGTATGTACGTAAACTGACATCATCTGAGGCCCAAAGCTGTAATGCAAGGACATGGTACTTGCCTCATTTTGGAGTGATTAACCCCAATAAGCCAGGGAAAATTCGTTTGGTGTTTGACGCTGCTGCCAAGGTGGAAGGTGTTTCACTAAATTCAAATTTGCTAAAGGGTCCTCAAAAATATAAGCCACTGCCATCTGTTTTATTTAATTTTTGAGTTGGTGCAGTAGCTGTGTGTGGAGACATTAAAGAAATATTTCACCAAATCGTTGTGGCTCCTGAAGATCGATGTTCGCAAAGATTTCTATGGCGAAAAAGTGGAAGCTGTTCACCTGATGTTTATGAAATGGTCGTGATGACGTTTGGTGCTGCCTGCTCCCCGTGTGTTGCTCAATATGTAAAGGAAAAAAACGCTTTAGAGTTCAGAGACCGTTTCCCAAGGGCCGTTAAGTCTATATTGGAACACCATTATGTTGACGATTTCGTTGACAGCTTTGAAGATGTCTCAAAAGCCATCGAAATAGCTACGCAAGTTCGCGATATACATAAGACTGCTGGGTTTGTTCTGCGTAATTTTACATCAAACTCATTGGATGTGGTTATGGCTCTAGAGGGAGACTCGGATCATCACGTCAGTTTCGATTTAAATGAATTTGGGACATCGATGGAAAAAATCCTGGGCATGTATTGGCACCCGAAAGACGACGCATTTAAATTTATCTTTAAATTTCATCGGGTTAACGAAGAAATTGTTAAAGGATTAAGGTGCCCTACAAAACGTGAGTTGCTAAGTGTGGTCATGTCCGTTTATGATCCCATTGGATTCTTGTGCCACTTTATGATAACTGCTAAGTTGTTATTGAGAGAAATTTGGAGAAGCGATACACGTTGGGATGAAAAATTGCCTGAGGGACTAGAAGTTCTGTGGAATAATTGGCGCCAGGATTTGCAAAATGTCTCCGATGTACATGTGCCACGATTTTACTTTGGAACTGGATTGCCCGATGTATTGGAGCTACATGTGTTTGTCGATGCCAGTGAAGACGCATTTGGTGCTGTGTCTTACTGGCGATATATAACAGTTTGCGGGAAAATCAGTGTGTCTTTTATATCTGCCAAGTCAAAATGCGCTCCAATGAAGACCATGACTATTCCCCGATTAGAACTACAAGCAGCCGTGTTGGGAACAAGACTGATGTGTACAATACTGGAGGAGCATTCGCTAAAGGTTTCCCGTTGTATTTTTTGGAGCGATTCTACAACAGTCATCAATTGGATTTGTTCAGAAAGTAGAAGATACAAACCATTTGTTGCCCATAGAATTTCCGAAATATTGGACTCTACGCGCCCAGCTGATTGGAGATGGTTGCCCACGGACCTTAATGTTGCCGATGAAACAACCAGAACGAAAAATAAAGTTAATTTTTCTTATGAGCAACGCTGGTTTCAAGGCCCAAAATTTCTATACAACCATGAAGACGGGTGGCCAACATCAGATTGTGGTGAACACAATGATTGCTGTGAAGAGGAACTGCGGCCGAAATTTGCATTACTGGTTAGTTCAAATTTAATCATTGATTTTAAACGTTTTTCTTCATTTCTCAGGCTCAAACGAACTATGGCATGGGCTCGGAGATTTGTTGACTACTGTCGTAAGAAGAAATTAGACAATGCCACAAGTTGTTTAACTGCTGCCGAATTAAGAGATGCTGAAAATATTTTATGTCAACTTGCACAACAAGAGAGTTTTGGCGATGAATTGCAAATTTTAAAATCTGGTGGCAACATACCAAAATGTAACGACCTGTACACTTTATCGCCTTATATTGATGACAAAAAGTGTCTTCGAGTGTATGGTCGCATCGATGCAGCCAGTTGGTTACCACTATACTCTAGACGTCCCATCATACTGTCGCCCACTCATCACTTAACCCAACTTATTGTAGCTCATATGCATATTAAGATGAAACATCAAAACTTTGAGGCTACATTGGGGGAAATCAGAAAAACATTTTGGATTCCACGTCTTAGAAGACTTCTGAGTAAATGTATCTCAACTTGCAACATTTGTAAAATTCGTCGTGCAAGTCCAGCGCCGCCTTATATGGGTCCATTGCCAACCGACAGACTTACTCCATATGTGCGTCCGTTTACATACACTGGTGTTGACTATTTTGGACCAGTTAACATTACAATTGGTCGCCGCCACGAAAAGCGTTGGGTTGCTCTGTTTACGTGCCTAACTATCAGAGCAGTTCATTTAGAGGTGGCCTTTGATTTGTCAACAGATGCTTGTATATTGACAATAAGAAATTTCATAAATCGACGTGGTACCCCATTGAAGATGCGTAGCGATAATGGGAAGAATTTTGTTGGTGTAAACCAAGAAGCTAAGAGGTTCGAAGAAGTCTTTGACGTGGCTCGAATACAAGATGAGTTGACAACAAAGGGCATAGACTGGGAGTTCAATTGTCCATATAATCCGGCGGAAGGTGGCATATGGGAGCGAATGGTCCAATGTGTAAAAAAAGTACTCCGAGTGACTCTGACAGAAGTGGCCCCTAAGGAACACACCTTACAAAGTTTTCTCATCGAGGCGGAAAATATTGTGAATTCTCGTCCATTGACTCATTTGCCTGTCAGCCATGAGGACGAAGAGCCGCTAACACCGAATCATTTTTTGCTGGGGTCGCCTAATACTGCGCAAACACTAGAGGGAACAGTCATCGATAAGCCAGCTGTTTCGAGAAAACAGTGGCGAATCTCCCGTCAGCTCCGTGACCACTTTTGGAAAAGGTGGATAATTGAGTATTTGCCAACGCTTACACGAAGGTCAAAATGGTGCGAATACACACAACCTATGGCTCCTGGTGACTTGGTTCTCATCTGCGATCCAGCCGTTTCTCGCCGAGAGTGGAAGAGAGGTCGAATAGAAGAAGTTTACAAGGGCAGTGATGGTGTCATTCGTCGTGCTGATGTCAGAACGTGTTCCGGTATTTTGAGGCGCCCTGTGTCCAAGCTTGCAGTCCTGGACTTCGAATAGTGAATCGAGGTCGATCCACGGGGGTGGGGATGTCGCTGGAACCGCTCATATATTTGTCTTTTTATTTACATGTTTGTACACATACGCACATACATACATAGCAATGGTAATTGCTTTATTTTTGGTGTATGTAGGTGTGTGCGTATGTTGTTATGTTCATTTATTTGTTTGCTATGTGGTCATTGTCGTCGCCAAATTTATTGCAGTCTTTTTTTTTATCTTCATTCTACTGCAGTGTTTCATGAGAAAACAGGTTCTGTAACGGAATAGAACCGTTTTAACAATTGAGTGAAAATAGAATGAAGATACCCAAACAAACGGTGGCTCTAAATGTGAAGTCAGTTTGCTGGGGATAAAGACTGCGGTAAGTAGCAGTGCGGTATTTTTATATTTACTTTGTTTTCTAATGTAATATTTTTTTTAGAAATAAACAACAACTGTATATGTACATATATGTTAAACTTATTATTAACAATTTGCGTTTAATTTATTGAAGTTAAATTCGCTATCCCCGCAAGATAACTCACGTCGCAGTCAGCGACAGTTGCAAAGGAAACTAACATACTCAATATTAACAGCATCTTCAAAACAACCTTGGTCAACGAGTTTTATAACGATGTTAGATACCTTCATCCTATAGATCATGATTACAACACAAGAAGAAAAGCGCAAGGAAAATACAAAATACCTAAATATATTAATAGCTACGACAAGAGTACACTTAAAGTCACACTTCTTTCCAAGTCACACTTAAAAGAAAAAAACTAGTAAAAAATAAGTTTATAAGCAAGCAATGAAAGCAATTTACATACATAAATTAATAATCACAATTTTTTTTTTCTTTTTATTTTTCCTGCAGATAAGCCACACGGCTTCGCAGGGTTAGTTAAGATGAATTGTTAAATAATTACGAAAATAAAATAATAAATAAAAAAAAAAAATAAAATAATAAATAAAAAAAAAAAAAAACAAAAGTGTTTTGTAATTTACTCAGTAGTTCGCCACAATTGAAAACTTTAAATGCATTTATCTCGGTATCACTTGTTTTTGAGTTATGCCGGTCTTCTCGCAAATGAGCGACAGACTTTTTTACAATTGATAAAATTTATTAATTGAAATGTAAATTAACACTTGATAGATTCCTAAGGTTGATAAAATTCTTTTGATATACAGTGAGTGACAATACAATGGAAACTTTTAACAATATATATATATATATATGTATATATATTTGACGACTTGAACAAACGGTCAATACCAAAAAATGGGATCATAAAATTAAAAACTCTTTTATTAATTTAAAAATTTCTATTTTATATTTTATAATAATCAAAAACAGTTGAATTAAAATATCAGAAACTATAATAACAGATAATAACAGATTCCAGCGCTCGAAATTCGAGTGCAGTTTCTAGGCAGCTTTATTTTTCAACTTAGCCAATTCACAAACCAACACTTTTATGGTTTATTATTATTGTTAATGAAGATAACAAACTCATTAACAAACACATTAACAAATTTAATAAAACACACATAGCATATGTTTATTTTATGTATGTGTTAGTAGCAACTTTAAATGCAATTTACTCGAAATAAAGGAAAAAATTTTAAAATCTGTAAATCTGCAAAACGGCTAAAAAGAAATACCTTTCAAATAATATACGTTTGGTCAAAATCGGGATAAAACGGAGAACAAAACATCGGTCACAAGAAATCGCCTAGCCTATTAATATTATAAATAACGGTTACGATTTTATACAGAAGTGTAGAAGTTTACATTGTTTTGTTATTACACAAACAAATTGTATTTTTTAAACAAATTTGTTATCTTTTGGTGATTTAGCAAAGAATACATAATTTTAGAACAACACGAAATTATTAAGAAACAAAATTGTCAAATTTAGAATTTTGTTAAAGTTTCCAATGTATTGTCATCCACTGTATATCCAGTATCATAGTCTCAAATAGCGCAAGGCTACCTTTTAGCATTCCATATATTTTTACAGGTAAACGAAAAAAAAAATTTTACAAAACTTAAACAAACAAAAAAAATTTTCGCGCGTCGAGGGTTAATAATTCTTTACACGGTTTGATCATTATTTCTCGGGGTTAAATAGAAAGCGGATATTTTTTAAATTGAATTTTTACCAACTTCACGACTAGCTAGAGCTCTGAAATTTTTAATAGTTCTCTATGATCTGATAATTATTTCTCGCGGTTAACCTAAAATCGTTTAAAATATTCATAAAAAATTTTTTCTTTTTCATTTACACTTGTCTGCAGAAAAAACACTTTAATACTTAAAATTTTTTTAATATCACCTGGGATTAATGTGCATTGCTATAACACGATATTTTTCCACCTTTACTCCAAGTTTAATGGATGGATGACATTGTAAATCAAAACGTATTTGATCGGCATCATCGTAAACACAACCAGTTATTTCCAATTCGGATCCACATGGCATACTAGAAAAAACCAAAGAAAAAAAAAATATATATATGTGTCATAATAATCACATTAATATAGTTATCAATCGTTATACTCACCCATTGTGTAAAGTGTTGTAATAGGGTGTTTCCATAGTACTAACATCCATTTCCTTTTTATAACAATTGCTGGCGGTGTCGATTTGTTGAGATTTCATATTACAAGGATCAAAAACGAAAACATCACCCAAGTCGGTTGTGGTCCATATTGAATTATTTGCTGGCTTACCCATAACCTCGTTGATTTGACAACAAACAGAAGTCAGATGTGAGAGCCAATCTTCCATTTCGGCATCGCTGGAGAATTGCAAACGAACTGGTGAACAATTGGCAGCTAAAATGGGTGCATGTATGGCAAGACGTGGTGAGACAGGCTCACTGCAACATTGTACACTTGTTATGGCAGATAGTGAGAATTGTATTTTTGTCGTCACACCATCTGGATGTAGAACGGTAAATGTACCACAGTCGGAATCTTTGTGTGTTGTAGGATTTTGTGTTGTGGGCGTCGAGGCTGAATTCCCACTAACCCACTCTAGTTCTATGAGACAATCTTCGAATTCTAAACTATTTGGTCGAAGATAACGAGCCTCGGCGGATTTAATCCATGATGAAAGTTCTACAGCTTTTTCGAATTTTGATAGGTTTTGTATAGAGTTGACTTTCGCCTGGCGTTTTTCTAACTTTTCCAAAATATCTTTACGCCAGTTGGCATCAACATCTAGGCGTCCATCTGGTGAATGTTGTTCATTAAACCAATTTGGTAATAAAGCCGAATCGACGTTTACAGCACCAGCTGCTATACAAGACCACATAACTTCGCATTCTGTCCAAAATTGAGAACCTAAAAAGAAAACAATGAATAAATCTTATGAAAATATCAAATTATTAGTAATATATTTACCCGCGTGATCGTCATCATCTCCAAGAAACGCATCTGAGCCATGATGATAAGAATCACTTTCGAAAACAGTGGAATCACTTTCTGGATGAGCCTCTGTGCCCACCATAGAACCGACACTACGAACTGGTGACCAGGCTCTAGGATTTTTCAATTGTGTTTCATAGGCCTTACCCGTTACCTCGGCCACCTCAGTAGCTGGAGCTGATGAAGCGTGTGTAGGTTCTCTTAACGCGGATGTTCGTTTCTTATGACGTTCATTCAAATTTAAACTACCGATATTGGGTGGTGAATCCGAATAATATCGAAACAGTTCAGGTTTAAAGCGAGGTGGATGTCCACCATTATTAGAACAACTACTTGGTGCTACAACGTTTTCTATGGGGGCACAGGTTTCGACCACTCCCTTGTCCTTGTCTTTGCTATAGAGATTAGAGAAACTTTGATGTTTTGAGCCTGGAGTTGAGGAACTGCCACTTTTACGTGAAACTATAGACATGGAACTAGAGGTACGACTAATTTGCATGGGTAATTGTAATTGTCGCCATTTTTTGCCAGTCGAATCAGTGGCAGAAACACCAGATCTATAGTAGAGAGCACGATCTGCCGATCCAATAGCAAAAACCTAAAATATTTTATTTAAGATATATATAAATTAAATCGCTTTGCTGGTTAACTCACCTGATCATTTGCCGCCACCGATACCATAGAAATATTACCCACCATTTCCACCCAACCACTACCTATAGCAGCATCTTCACTAATGCCTGCCAATTCTCCCTTAATGCCACGCCTAAACCAGACACTACAATCATTACAAACACACCAAACCGCATTGGTGCCCACAGAGACTTGAATAATTTTCAAATTATTCAAAGAGTCGCTAACAGTGCAGTGTATAGGAGGTTTAACATCAAGCCAAGCACTACCGGATAGGTTTTCGCGCGTTACACCAGAACGTACAATAGCACGACCATTGAAAAGGACAGCCCATACTAAACCGGTGGGTCCCACACTTAGTTGAGACAACTCACTGCCCACAGGAGTTGAAATAGTGGTCCAGCGTAAGCCTTCAGGAGCGTTTATTGAAACCCCACCACGAAACATAGCCTGAATGGAAAAAATAATAAAAATTAGAATATTCATGTTGGCGAAATGACTTAAATATTGGTTATGCCATGCTTCTGAATAGTTGAAATTTGATTCTTATAGTTTGAAGTTATTTTTTTGAAGTGAAAAATATTTTAAGAAACAAAACTTTTTGTTATAAAACAAAATGAAACAGTTAAAAGTTGTAAACCATTCCCGATGTGAAGATTTGAATTAATAACATAATGACATAACTCATAAATGCATTTGATTTAAATGTCGTTGGTTTTTTTGTATTAAAAGTTATCTTCAATAGTAGGCAATCCCTCGTGATTACATTTAAAGCATTTACCAGGTTTCTTGCTTCTTTTAGAATAATTTTGTTTTTTTAGTTGCAAAAGCTTTTGATTCCACAATCGGGTTTGTTACAATATTAGTCGATTTGTGAAATTATTTAAATTTGTTTTTATTTTCGTCAAAGTGATCATACGTTGATGGTAACGTCATAAGAATTTTTGTATTTACCATTTTTTCGGATAAAGGCTCACCTAAGTTTCTTAATTTTTAAGCGAGTTCTTTGCAATATGCATTTCAATTGAATCTTCTGAATTTCATAAAATTGTTGTTGTGATAAATGAAAACTTACTTCAGACAGCATTTCATGAATTGTGATCAATTTCAAAAGCTTCTTTGCAACACATTAAATATTTTATAATTGTATTATCCATCGATGTAATTAAAATTGGTTGAGTCATTATATCTGATTTCGCCCAAGCGTGGAGGTTCTGGATAAAACGAGCATTGTTAGCATCTCCACCTTCATTCTGGATAACCGGTTTCTTATGTGTGCCATCAATTATATTAAGCATATCCATTGACTTTAAAATTATGCACATCTGAAACTTTCATGAATTCCAATTCACAGTTCCGTGCAATGGCGTCTTGAAATAAATTCCACTTTTGGTACTTGAAAATTTTCTTTCAAAATTGTATTCTTCCTAGCGACTTGAAATAAATACTTCCTTGGCGACTTTAAATAAATCAAATAAAATTCTTCCTAGGCGACTTGACATAAAAATTCTTCCTTATAAAATCCTTAGCATGAGTGTCCTGGGCCCATAACCAGTTGAAATTTGATTTTTATAGTTTGAAGTTATTTTTTTGAAGTGAAAAATATTTTAAGAAACAAAACTTCATGTTGTTTTATTTATAAAAAACATATAAACAACAAAACATAAAAAAGTAGTTACAGTATAAACTATTTAATTGCAACATTTAAATCAACATGAATAAACAAAAAACTTTGAGACTGAAGTTTTGGGTTTACTTATAATGATGAAGCTTTAAAACTAAAAGCAGGACATAAACAAAATAGAAAAAACTTACTCTCCCATGGGCTGTAATAGCCCAAACGACTAATGTCTCCGTGGCAGCGTTAGGTACATTTGTTCCTCCTACAGCTACATCGATAAACGGCTCCTGAGTAGGATCTTTATGCAGGGGAGCAACAGCACACCAACAATTTAAAGCACTGTAACGACGAAATCTTACCCATTTCCTTCGTCGCACATATGAGTTCCAGGATTTTTTAATTGAATAAGTTGCTGGAAAATCCAAAGCATACATCCAACCATCCTCTCCCAGTGCCTGACCATCTAAGTCTAATTCCAAATGCCAATCACCATCCCACTGCCAAGCCATAGAGGGCAAACGTATCTTGTCGATTGATCTCTCTTGCTGGCCATCCGCCGATGAGTACTTATAGCGATCTGTGGGTAATAATTTCTTGGAAAATCCCTCAATCGGCAACCATCTTTCATTTTCATATGCTTCTTCCTTAACACGTATGGGTACATCTAAACCGTGCACATGCACATATACCTGACGATCACCACCTATGGCCCACATAAAATTCGAGACCGCTGATATTTTCTTGAATTCCAATCCGGTGTAAGGAAATTCTCGCCATGCTGCCGAACTTGTCGATAAAGTATAAACTCTTCCCTCACTGCTGGTGGCAAACAATAGGCTGCTTGGCATTTTTACCCACCACCCAAAGTTTGTTGTGTCTTACTGAGTCACTACGTATTTTTTATCTTTCTTAAAGCAGAACTTTGTATTTGTAGTATTTTATATTTTGTTCCAAATCAACCGTGTATTTATGGACACTTGATATTATTTTTGCATTTTTTTTTGTTTCTTTTAATTAATTATTGTAAAACTAATTTTTTCGCATCAAGGATACAAAAAAAGGGTAGACAAAAATCTATATGCAATGTAAGTCCTTATATGTGATAAAAATGAGTGTTGCCAATCTTGTAAACACGAACAGCTGAGGACAGCTGTTGATAAGAGCTTCAAATTACCTAGTATATTTTTAAGGTGACCATATGCAATTTGATAGTTTAGTAAACAAAAATTACCGTAATTTCAACATAAAATAAGCGTATACAGTGCGTTTATAAATGATAGCACATTTGGTAATCTGTGAATCAATGTTCCATAAAATTTCAACTGTGCATGCAATAATTATCATCTCTTTGTGGAACTTATATTAATATATCTGTGGTCACAAGCATTAACCGCCTAAGTCGAAAATCATGCTTTAGAGAAAAATAAGTGTCATTACGACTTAGGTCAGCATGTTTTCATTAATAACTTTTTAATAAACAGTGATAGAGAAATGGCTGCAGATATGAAAAAGTTCATAAAAATTGGACCGATCCTGACTATGTTTTGTAAAGTCTCTTGTATTTTGCAAAAATGTATACAACAAAATTTGAGAAGAATCAGTGCAATATTTTTGTTTTTTTATAGATTTAAGTGAAGATCGGGAAGCAGCTCTATATGGGGCCTATGACTAAGAGTTGTCCCATCGGGATCATTTTTGGACTGCTCATTAATGGATGTAATAAACGCATAGAAACCCAATTTGAGTAAGATCTATATGACAATTTGGATCTTATGGAATTTATGTCGATTTAATAGGGGTCATTTGTATGGTGGCTAGGTCTGAACATGGACCGATTCTCACCAATAGCGTTCATCCTATGACCGATAAAAGCTTATATACCAAATTTCATCAAAACATATTCATATTAGCGACCTGCAGTTTGATTACAAAGTTTACATGGACACACAGACGGACGGACATCGTTAAATCGAATCAATTAGTGATTCTGATTCGATCGGTATAATAAAAGATGGGTCTAGGTCAAATATTTTTGGTAGTTACAAACAGCAGCACAAAGTCATTATACCCAAACCACGTGGTATAGGGTATAAAAAGTCTTTGTTTAACAAAAAGTACCTTTTTAATGCAACATATTCTATATAATTTTATTGAAGATATTCGTGAATTCGAAAAAGGTCATATTTTGCACATTATTAGGAAATGGTGCATCAAATTGGGTTTGTATACGTCTAAAAGCGTTGAAACTGCATAGCACAAATGCAAAAAAGTCTTTGTGTGAAAAGATGAACAATTAATTCCTTTATTTATTTAAGGTGCTATTACATGATGTGTTTTTTACATATGTACTGTCAAATTTTCCCACCACAAAAGTTGTACACATCGTGCGATACATATGAAACGTTGTTTATGTACAATACATGAGGAAAGTCACATGTACATTTTTCAATTAGAACAGGTTCTCTTTTTGCATGACAAACATATGAAAATACAACACTGCTTGTGGCGAAAGAAAAACAGAGTAAATTTTAAAGATTAATATTGAAAGAAAAATAAATTGTTTAGTATTAATTAACAATTAAAAAATATATAACCTTTTTTTTAACAATAAATTTTTGTAAATTCACAGATTAAATCAGCTGTTGTTTACATTTAGAGGTTATGTCATACGGAAATACATATGCACGTGTGATAGCAAAAATTATGAATCGTATGTAAAAGACAATTTTGACAGACATGGGGAATTTCATATGGATAAAAAAAGTGACAGTACATATGTAAAAAACACTTCGTGTAATAGCACCTTTAACAGAAATAACAAAGATAATAAAAAAACAAGTTAGAAAATTATAGTTAGTCTTTGACCGATTATACGATACCCTATACCATGCATTTAGAGACCCCCGTCTCTTAGGTCTAACTAATTAGATATAGAAAAGAAGCATAAACCAAATTTGAGCGATAATGATTTTTTGCTGATGTTTGTAACTACCAATAATATTTGACCTAGATCCATCTTTTATTATACCGATCGACTCAGTATCACTTTCTAAGTCAATTTAGCGATGTCCGTCCGTCCGTCTGTTTTAATGTAAACATTGTACTCAAACTACAGGTCGCAAATATGTGTATTGGGGTGACAGCCATTTCTTTTTTTGGAATTTCAAGACGTGCGGGTCGGATTATTGTGACACTGGATCTAAAACTTTAGTGCGGAAAATTTGAGCCAAATCGGACAATGCTTTCTGGATGCGCATTGAGTTCAAAGTTCAATATGCATTTATGTATATGTAAAAGTGATCAATTAAATTAATTAATAAACCGTAATCTAGAGTAAATTATCTTTCTAATAAAACAACAAAATCTATTATCGGTTGAAAAACAGCCAAGTTATATCAAGTTCCACAGGCAACACATGCGCCACAGACCACTTGATTAAGAAAATCGAGAGCACATTTTTAAATACATTGAAATAATTTACAACAACAAGATTTTTGCATTCTCCTGATCACAAAATGATCTTATGTAAAGCATTTTGCATCTCGTCTATTGTTATGCCGTTCTAAATTAATGCCAAAACGCTACGTATTTTTTAGCACTATTTCAAAATATCCAATTTTACTTTTTCAAAAATTTTGTTTAAGAAATTTAAATGTGGCGAAGGCAGCGTTTTCATTTCAGCTGATTTGAAGAAAAATTTTATTTTTCATACTTCTAGGCTACATCTTTTTGGTGTTTTCATATTTCAAATATCTTTTGTCAAAATATTATACTACTTGATATAAGTTCTCAATCTTGTAAATTAAGGTTAAATTTAAATACTATAAACTGTCCCCCTTTAAGGTCAAACAAAAATCAAACAAAATATCGAAATAATATATATTTGTGGGAAGATTTCGATAAAACTTGTTGATAATATTTTAATAATTCTAAAAAATAATATTCTGGACTTATTTTCTGAAATTAACCCTTAAATTTGATCTTTGGCCTTAAATAGGGACAGTTTATAGTATTTAAATTTAACCTTAATTTACAAGATTGAGAACTTATATATACATATATAATTTAATGAAATTTGGTATATAAGCTTTTGTCAGCCATAAGATGAACGCTATTGAAATTGGTGAAAATCGGTGCATGTTCAGACCGCATACAAATAACCCCTATGAGATCGACTTAAATTGCCATAAGACACAAAGTGTCATATAGATCTTGGCCAAATTTGGTTTTGTGTGTTTCTTACACCCAATAATCAGTAGTCCAAATTAAACCTTGTAGGGAATTTCTTAGTCATATCCCCCATATTTGGTATGTATAGGTTTCTGCTGCCCCAAGTAAATGTAGGTTTCGCATCTTTTAATCAGCTTTCAAACAATGTAAAACGTCATATATATATTATACAGGGTGGCAACTCTATGTAAATATCATGGACTACGTTCAAGAAAAATTTACTATTTATATTAATTTTTCAAAATTTCTAAAAATGGAGTTGTCTTTCAACATATTTTCTCCATATTTTAAAAAGTTAATTAACGTTAAAAAATTATGGGAGGTGCCAAGCCATTTGTTTGGAGCACGATAATGCACTGGTGGTTACATTGCACAGTCATGTATCCTTCGTCATCATTCAGGATAGTTTCAGCGGTTCAGCCGTGATGGTCAGACACACATACGTACCAAAGTTCTTATATATTAACATTGAATATTTTCTTTGGATGGGAGCTAAAACGCTAATTTTTCCGTTTCCCCTATTTTTTCCACGGCTACATACACTTATAAAAGACGACCTCACACAAACTTGCAAATCTTTTCCTACCGTTGTACTCGAAATATATGATATTCAATAACTACTATTTTTTTGGGGAGGTAGCACGCCTATTTAGCCAATCCCGACCATTTTCGTCAAGGCCGCTTAGGTTCATAAGAGATGACGTCACACGAAGTATCAAAGCTCTCCTTATCAAAGAACTAGAGATTTGTATATGATATTGAATAATTACTTTGTATGGGAGGAGCAATGCCTACTGATCCGATACCACCCACTTTCAGCACGTCTAATCACACACTAATACCCTGTGGATTCACACAAAATATCTTTACTCTCCCTTTTATATTGCTCAAGATAGAGTATATTGAAAATTCTCTTTATGTTTGAGGTACCACGCCCATTTATACGATTCCAGTCAAATGCAAAAAAGAATATTGCGATTACGTACATACGCATAGACTTTTTTATACCCAACTAGCAGATTCCAGACCTCGAAATTCGAGCGCAAATTCTAGGAAATTTTTTTTTTCGTTAAATAAAGACCCTATAAGTATGCTAATCAATTAACTCATTTTTATTACAAACACATTAACAAATTGAATAAACCTCAACAAATCATTGTATAATTTAATGTATGTGTTAGTAGCAACTTTAAATGCAATTTACTCAAAATAAAGGTAAAAATTTAAAAATTTGTAAATGTGCAAATCGGCTAAAAAAATATACCTTTCAAATAATATATGCTTGGTCAAAATCGGGATAAAACGGTAGAACAAAACATCGGTCACAAGAAATCGCTTAGCCTATTAATATTATAGATACCACTATGGGGTCAGGGTATAATCACTTTGTCCTGATGTTTGGAACTACCAAAAATATTTGACCTAGACCCATCTTTTATAGTACTGATCGACTCAGAATCACTTTCGATTTAGTGATGTCCGTCCATCCGTATGTCTGTCTGTACGCCTGTGTGTCCATGTAAACTTTGTAATCAAACTACAGCTCGCAAATATCAATATATTTTGATGAACTTCGGTTTGTAAGCTTTTAGCACCCACGAGACGAACGCTATTGAAATTGGTGAGAATCGGTGCTTGTTCAGACCAAGTCCCGGTACAAATGAACCCTATTAGATCGACTTAAATAGTCATAAAACCCAAATTATCATATAGATCTTGGTCAAATTTGATTTGTTTGTGTTTATTACATCCATTAATCACTACTACAAAAATAAACCCTATTGGACAATCCTTAGTCATAGTCCCCATATAAAGCTGCTTCCCGATCTTCACTTAAATCTATAAAAAAAATAAAAGCACAGATTTCTCTAATATTTGGTCAATTCCTATATTCTGTATCCAATTAGTTTGATAGGTTATCGCATAGTCGGTCTAACATATGGTTTTAACTAAATTTTTTGTCTCTCCTTTTATTAAATTTATATCGCTGTGAAAATCGTGCTAAAAAAAGAAACACACCTAATTTTTTTTTTCCTAACAATTAATATTTCAAACAAACTTGAAATATGGTTACGTTAATAAGGCTTAGAATAAACATTTGTGAATATTTAGTTACTGGTATCCCAAAGAAATTTCTAAAAAAAAAATATTCATATGTTGCATATTATTATAAAAATCGTTTTTCAATCTAATTTTATATGACCCTTTTTACCTTTTTTTAAATGAAAGAATTTTTATTCTTCTATTTCTACACAGATGTACGTACCTACAAATGTTTATAAAATTTATACACATATTAAAAATAGTTTCGCTTAAGTACTTTTTGTTTGCTTCCACATACAAGGTCAGTTATAATCAGGCAACCTCTGTGGGTAAGGCAGTGGTTTTCAGAATGCAGTTTCATATTTAGTTTTGCATATTCTCAAATTCTGGCATGCGAACGAATAAATGTTTCAACACAATAGTTACCACAGTTGTCAAACATTCTTCTCATATGAATTGTATTTAATTCTATTAGGAATAAATTTCTAATCAACAGGGAATGTTATTAAGCATATCTTATTTTAAAATATTATTTTAAAAATTTCAAAGCGCTGCAGCGCTGTCATAATTAGTTTAGTTATAAAATTTTCTTAAGTTTTCGTGAACGTCTAGTTGCCCAAATAATTTCGTTCTTGATTTAACTTATTGGTATAAGATGGTTAAAGGCATTCACAGAACGAAAAAATAAAATACTAGTATTGTTGAGAACAAATATTATTATTATTAAAAAATTTATTTACAAAGTTCAGTAATATCATTAAAATCATAAACAAAAATGCTACAAATTAACTGCTGATTTTAGTTGAACTTTCAAGTTGTTTAATGTCTGTGTTATTCATTATTTTAGTTGTTCTTTATTAACAATATTTAGATTAGCTTTATTAAGATTATAATATCCAGTAATGGGCTTAAGTCTAGTTTAGGGGCGATGTCCCGATCGGTTCAAAATTTTTACCACTTATAAAACTTTTTAATGTGATTCCAGGGAAATATTTTCTTTTTGTCGGTCGAGCCTATTTTCCGAGCTATGGACCCCCAAAGTTTTGATATTGACTAGTGTATAACTTTGTTATTTAGTATCGGATTTCGACAATATATATATCGTTGGAAAGCTTATTTGAGCGCCTTCTATGTGGTATATTAAAATTTGAAATCCATTAACCCATTATGAACCTATTGCAAATTTTGCATTTTTGTGAGAGAGTAATTTTTTTAATATGGGATTATCTTATAAATAGACGTATGTCATGTATGGTTTTATATTAACTGAATAAAAGGTAGGTCCACAAGCTTTATTTTGATGTATCTCATGGCAACTTAACCCTTTCAGAACCGGATATATTTGGTATTTTATCTTAATTTTTAAGGCTTTTTGAAAAATTTATTCCTAATTCTAGCATGCAGCGCTTTAAAACAACACAACATAATTCTTTATCCGTCCTATTATGAAAATTTTTTAGAAAAAATCGCGCGATTTTTTCTAAAAAATTTTCGCCTGCGGCGCTTCAAAATGAGACAACTTATTGTTTATATTTTTTAAAACAACACAACAAAATTCTTTATCCGTCCTATTATGAAAATTTTTTCAATCAATAAAGTTGCCACAATTTAAAAAATAATATAAATTTTAACTACCTTCGAAATACAAATATATTTTCCAAAAAGCATTACAAATATGACTAAATATCTATATATATAAAAATAAGTTGCATTGTGTTAGTAATTGATGTTCTCTGGAATGCGTGAACCGATTTCGTTTCTGCAAAGTTCATATGAAAGGTGACGTCAATACCAAGGTTTTTATGTATGAACGGTTCATGAGTTGTAGCCATTTTAGTGAACACTGCATTCAGTTCGAAACATGTATTTTGAAAATATTTCAGTTAATATTTTGAGCAACTGAAATACGTTTTTAAATTCATTACAATTCGATTTTAGTCAAACCATTAATTTAATTTATATACTTAGCTATTGTAAATCACATCTTCGGGGATCTATGAAATAAATTACATATAAACACATCACTAAAAACTTAAATATTGAAATAAATTACGCACAGCAATGAGCTTTCTTATATGTTAACTTAAATCAAACAGCTAATATAAACATGTAATGCTGTAACGGACTTTTTCTCCAAGGTCACTAGCTTTTGAGTGCATGCTATGACTGACATTTCATGATCAGCTGATCTATTTATATTCTTAATAATTGCATTATTCAACTAACATATGTGTCTCAATTTTTGAATTTCGCGAATAAATAAAATTTTAATTACTTCATATATAATTGGTGTAGCCACATTTTTTAATACAAAATGGTAAATCCGCGTAGTAATTTGGGGCGTCAATCACGTAATGCATCTGAAAGTGATGAACAGCCTGCAAATAATACTTTGGCTGCTCGAAATGCCATGGCACGTGGTAGGGCTGTGTGAAATCCAGCTCCATGTCCGTATGTGCGACGTACTTTGGAGCGTGCTGCATTCAATTATGATGTAAACTTTAATTACGTTTCTCATAGGTTGAGAACGTTTCAATTGGACCAATGATTACTGTTTGCAGTCATTGCAAGGCATTTAAGTTTAAACATGAGTTATCTGGATTGTGTTGTTCAAACAGACAAGTTAAATTACCAGAATTGAATCCACCACCGGAGCCCTTGCATAATTTGATAACTGGTGGCACACCAATTTCAAAGCATTTTCTGGCAAACATATGCCAACGTTCAAGGTATTTTTGTTTGTTTTAATGTTTATTTAGATGATCGTGGAACCTACTATTTTGAAAATTTCAATCTTCAATAGATTCAAGGCCAAGTTTACCATCGACTTGGTTCTTTGTTACCCTTTCTTGATCAAAGCTATTAATTTTTTCCAAATATACTTTGTGGGTAACTCAAATGTGGAAACCGATCGTCGTTGTGATATTTCATCAAATTTGCGGAGGGATATTATCGAGCGTTTGCAGAATATGTTGCATGCTGAAAATGAATTAGTCCGACTTTTTCAATCTGAAAATGGCCAACGTGTGTATTGCACTACCGAAAATGGTGCACAGAGAGCTCTATCACCACCTCATACAACTCTAACTGCATTTTTTAAATTGTGTGAAGTTGATGCTTTTGCCAGAACGTTATTGAATGCAGAAGTGCCAAAGTATTTTACGTGGAGTGCATCAAAAAACGAGTTCCAACGGCGCAAGCAAGGAAATCGTGTTGATAGACATCAAAATTTATATTCAAGTGATGCTTTGGGACGTATTTATACTGTTCACTCAAATAACGCTGAGTGCTTTTATTTACGTTTGCTATTAATAAACGTTCGTGGGCCAACATCAATTCGACAGTTAAGGACAGTCAATGGAGTTTTGTGTACGACATATCGACAAGCGTGTCAACAGCTCAATTTGTTGGAAAATGATATTCATTGGGAACAAACTCTTTCAGATGCAGCAGTTGTCGCTCATCCTTATCAAATTCGAGCTTTGTTTACAATTATTTTGTCTAACAGTTTTCCATCGAATCCATCTGAATTGTGGACAAAATTTCAAGACTGTCTATCGGAAGATATTGTATTTCGAGTGCGTCAAGAAAATCGTAGTCCAGCAATGGATTTAACGCCAGAAATTTACAATGAAGCATTGATTTGTATTGAAGATTTCTGTTTGTCGATTGCTAATAAGGCATTAGCACAATTGGGAATGCCATCACCTAATCGTACAATGCATGAAATTTTTGAGTTAGAACTGCAACGTGAACAACAATACGATCGCAACGAATTAAATGCTTTTGTTCACGCAAATCTTTCGACATTGAATGTGAAGCAATAAAAAGCGTACGATACTATTATGCAAGCTGTCAATAGTGAAGCCGGTGGACTTTATTTTCTGGATGCACCAGGAGGCACCGGAAAAACGTTTTTAATTTCATTGTTGTTGCCAACGATACGTTCCCAGAATAAAATTGCATTGGCATTGGCGTCTTCAGGCATTGCCGCAACTTTGTTAGATGGTGGTCGGACAGCACATTCTGCTTTGAAATTGCCATTGAATTACCAAGTTAATGAAACTCCCACATGTAACGTTACAAAAACATCTGGAATGGCAAAATTATTGAAACGTTGTGGTAACATTATTTGGGATGAATGCACTATGGCGAATAAGAAATCTGTTGAAGCTTTGGAAAGAACAATGAAAGATCTCCGAGATAATTCAAAGTTGTTTGGTGGTGCGTTGATTTTATTGTCAGGCGATTTTAGGCAAACATTGCCCGTCCTTCCTAAATCGACAGCTGCCGATGAAATTAACGCTTGCTTAAATTCTTTATATTTATGGAGATTTGTTAAAACATTGAAACTCACTACCAACGTTCGTGTTCTGTTGCAGAATGATCCTTCTGCTGATAAGTTCTCTAAGCAATTGCTGAAAATTGGGAATGGTGCAATGCCTGTTGATGACACTGGATTGATAACATTACCAAATGATTTTTGCCGTTTCGTACAGTCAAAAGAGGAATTGATTGAATATGTTTTCACTAACATAGTACAACAATATACATGCCATGAATGGTTGAGTGACAGAGCAATTTAAGCGGCAAAGAACAAAGATGTTACTGAATTCAACATGGCTATACAATCAAAGATTCCTGGCTGATTGGTGTCGTACAAGTCTGTGGATACTGTTACAAATGAAGAAGATGTTGTGAATTATCCAACAGAATTTTTGAATTCGTTGGACTTACCAGCATTGCCTCCGCATAATCTCCAATTGAAAGTTGGAGCCACTATTATTATGCTTCGCAATATCAATCAACCCCGTTTGTGTAATGGTACGTTTGTGTAATGGTACTTGCTCTTAAAAGGTTGATGGCTTATGTAATTGAAGTTACTATTTTAACAGGAAAATTCAAAGGCGAAGATGTATTCATTCCACGTATCCCAATAATTCCGTCTGATATGCCAATTGAATTTAAACGACTTCAGCTTCCTGTTCGCCTTGCGTATGCGGTTACCATTAATAAGGCGCAAGGCCAATCCTTAGGAATTTGTGGAGTGAATTTAGTGTATCCAGTTTTCTCACATGGACAGTTGTATGTAGCCTGTTCGCGCGTTGGCAAACCACCGGTTTTGTATATTTACACCGAAAATGGAAAAACAACAAATGTTGTTTACCACAGAGCATTTCAATAAAAGCAATTTATCACTGATTTAAATGAATTCGAATTGATTTTTTTATTTTCTTTTTGCACTACGAAGTGTGCAGGGGGTTCGCTAGTATAAAATAAATACACAAATAAAATAAAAAAATATCAAAAATCCATAATATATCAATATATTTTTCAAAAAGCATAAAAATGTAGATAAAATACCAAATATGTCCGGTTCTGAAAGGGTTAAGTGGTCATGAGATACATCAAAATAAAACTTATGGACCTACCTGTTATTCAGTTAATATAAAACCATATATGATATACGTCTATTTATGAGATAATCCCATATTAAAAAAAACTCTCTCACAAAAATGCAAAATTTTCAATAGGTTCATAATGGGTTAATGGATTTCAAATAGAAGGCGCTCAAATAAGCTTTCCAACGATATATATATTGTCGAAATCCGATGCTAAATAACAAAGTTATACACTAGTCAATATCAAAAGTTTGGGGGTCCATAACTCGGAAAATAGGCTCGACCGACAAAAAAAAAATATTTCCCTGGAATCACCACAAAAGCCCCTACCCCCTCCAAAAAAAAAACTAAAATATCGGGGCATCGCCCCTAAACTAGACTTGTTCCCAGTAATGTTAACCATTGGCGCAATACGGTGATTCTCGGCCGACCACACGATACCCTTCGCAATGAGTTTCGGCAAAGTGTTTCTGGTCCATTCCAACTGGCTGATGTTGAAGCAGGTCATAGGTATTAAGATAAAACAAAATATCAGTGAGATCTTCAAGTTTTCGAGAAATGTTCAAATTTATATCGAATATAATTTTTAAATGGGAATTTGGTTCAAAAGCGGTCCGGTCATACACACGTATGAATGCCTCACCTGCCAAATCGATTAACTTCACTTTTTGATCTTTTAAATTCTAATGTCAAAACGATGATTCGAAACAATTTTTGATGTTAATCCTTATTACTGCGACTGTACTTATTGGACTGGAACAGGACCATATACATATGAAAGTAGAGATCGTATACGAGAATAGTAAAACTGCGTTCGCAGTTTTTAATTTTTTGATCTTTTCTTCTTTTTAAATCACTCAAATTTGGTTTATGCCTCTTTTCTATATCTAATTAGTTAGTTGTATATAAGAGGGTCTCCAAACACATGGTATTATAGTCTACACCAACTATAATTTTCTAACTTATTTTATTTCTATGTTATAGATCTTTAATAGTAAAACCGCTCTTTGGATCTGTTTTTAGCAGAAAAAAGAGCACATTCATAACCCTTATTTGTTTTTATACCCTCCACACCTCATTGGCAGAGGGTATATATAGGTTTGTCATTTCGTTTCTAACGCATCGAAATAAATTCCGGAGACCTCAAAACCATACATTTTCTTGATCATTATAAGAAGGGAAGTTGATTTAGCGATGACCGTCTACCCATCTGTCTATGGAAATCACGATCACACCGTCAATATCTAAGCTAGACCGTTCGTTTTTGTATAAAATCGTTTATTAACATCCCAAAGGCGTTGCTATTTAAAATCGTAAAATTGGTTAAAGGTTGGTTAAATTGGTTAAACTTTGAAAAAACTCTTGAAAAAATAAAATTTTTCACTGTGTTTGTTGTTTTTCTAATGATATGTTGTATATGTTGTAATTCTTCTTATTGTTGAAGTCATTGCAGTTGTGTGGCCTAAGCAAGTATTTGACTTTGTGCTGCTGTTTGTAACAACCAAAAATATTTGACCCAGACTCATCTTAAATTATACCGATTGAATCAGAATCACTTTTTGAGTTGATTTAACAATGTCCGTCCGTCCGTCCGTCCGTCCGTCTGTATGTCCATGTAAACCTTGTAATCAAACTGCAGGTCGCAAATATAAATATATTTCGATGAAATTTGGTATATGAGCTTTTATCGGCCATGGGATGAACGCTATTGAAATTGGTGAGAATCGGTCCATCTTCAGACCTAGCCCCCTTACAAATTACCCTTATGAAATCGACATAAATTGCCATAGGATCCAAATTGTCATATAGATCTTACTCAAATTGGGTTTGTATACGTTCATTACATCCACTAATGAGTAATCCAAAAATGCTCCCTTTGGCCCCATATAGAGCTGCTTCCCGATATTCACTTAAATCTATTAAAAAACAAAAATATTGCACTGATTCTTCTCAAATTTTGTTTGTATATTTTTTTGCAAAATACAAGAGACGTTACACACCATGGTCAGGATCGGTCCATTTTTGGACCTAGTCCCCATATAGATATTGCATCCGATATGAACTTTTTCAAAATTTTTTCAAATTTGGTTTTTGCTTATTTTCTATGTCCAGTTAGTTGGGCCTAAGAGATAGGGTTTCTAAACGCATGGTATAGGGTATCGTATAGTCGGTCTAGACCGACTATAATTTTCTTACTTGTTTTATCGTTAACATTAAAAATTAAAATTGAAATTTGAAAATTGAAAATTAAAAATTGAAAATAGAAAATTGATAATGGAAAAATGAACAATGACAAATGAAAAATTAAAAATGAAAAATTTAAAATTAAATATTAAAAATTAAAAATTAAAAATTAAAAATTAAAAATTGAAAATTAAAAGTTAAAAATTAATAATTAAAAATTAAAAATTAAAAATTAATAATTAAAAATTAAAAATTAAAAATTAAAAATTAAAAATTAAAAATTAAAAGTTAAAAATTAATAATTAAAAATTAAAAATTAAAAATTAAAAATTAAAAATTAAAAATTAAAAATTAAAAATTAAAAATTAAAAATTAAAAATTAAAAATTAAAAATTAAAAATTAAAAATTAAAAATTAAAAATTAAAAATTAAAAATTAAAAATTAAAAATTAAAAATTAAAAATTAAAAATTAAAAATTAAAAATTAAAAATTAAAAATTAAAAATTAAAAATTAAAAATTAAAAATTAAAAATTAAAAATTAAAAATTAAAAATTAAAAATTAAAAATTAAAAATTAAAAATTAAAAATTAAAAATTAAAAATTAAAAATTAAAAATTAAAAATTAAAAATTAAAAATTAAAAATTAAAAATTAAAAATTAAAAATTAAAAATTAAAAATTAAAAATTAAAAATTAAAAATTAAAAATTAAAAATTAAAAATTTTTGTTTCATTCTTTAGTTTCTTACCTGTTTTTATTATTTTTGTTTTTTATTTTGGTTTAAATAAAATTATTTTCAAAATTTCCTTTTTTTATAACTATAATTTGTAGCCAAGAATAATTAGAATTTTTTTGAATTACCTATGACTTCTAGTGTCTCATAACAGGCTTATAGGGATCAAACTTTGGGTATTATTATATGCCGGCTGCGTTAAATAATGAATTTCTTGCTGTTCTATGAAGTACTTAGGGGTTTTCTACTTTAGTAAAAGAAAAATAATCAAATTTTTCAAATAGTAATTAATTCTTTTTAAGCATCATTGGCCAACAAGAAAACCAATTAACTTTAAATTTAATTGGCATTCGGATGTAATGTTTCAGTATCGGCAACAGTTTTAAAGTGGTAGCCGTACCTAGTATTGGGTGGAGGGTATCAAAAATTCGGCACAGCCGAATTTAACACTCTTGTTTTTGTTTTGAGTGAAGTCTTAATTTATAAAAAGTCTTTATAGTTATAAAAAATACCTTTATTGAAAACTTCATTTAATTTTTGCTCTTATGTACATTTGGCTTATTTTTAAATTTCATATAGATACTGTATCAGAACTTTTTGGTTTAATTTCCACGAAAACAAAAACCTTTATATAAATAACGCTGACTATATGTTTCCAGTTTTAATTCATAATTTTATAGCGTGACATTTGTTTCATTTTAGGACAAACACTCTCACAAATTTTCTGCTTTCACTTTGTAGTTCCACTACATTGACCCTTTTATAAAGCAAATATGTGTTTTAAAAAACTGTTCACCTTTACTGGAAATGATTTTCACTTCAATTTTTTGTGGCATTCTTTATGGGGTTCCTAATTTATGAGAAATTGGAAATGGGTGAGAACGACAATAAATTAGTGTGGTTTAATCACAGGCCTATTGTTAGCAATTTTGCTCACACAAATAAATGTATAACAAACCGCCTACTTTTCGTTCACACTAATGTTGGTATGTATTTTCCGGTTGGTTTTTTCAACAAGTTTTCTTTTTGTTTTTCGGTAAAATGTCGATATGTTTGAATGCTATATTTATAATTAATTTAAGTGTTTGCGTTTGTTTGTGTAACTTTGTATATATTTTGTTATTATTTGAACCTTTTTATTTCAATTTATTAGATTTAATTAATAATGTCACGTGAATTTGTGGTAATATAGTTTTGAGAATTCCAAGCACAAAATCTAACTGTCGTAAAGTATTTAAATAATAAGTGAAACATAAAATTTCGAAATTAAAAGAAATTTGGATGAATAATTAACAAGGAATATATTAGGTGTGAAGTTTCCAATATTTTGCTGAAAACTTTGAAAAGTTATATGTATAAGAAACACAACTAATCAATCCGTATTTATACCGTATATGCTATTTTGTGGTCAGGGTATAATGAGTTTATTTGCAATTAGCAATAATATTTGACCTAGAGCCACCTTTACTTACCTATCGACTCAGAATCACTTTCTGATTAGCGATATCCGCCCGTTCGTCTATTCGTACATCTGTCCGTCCGTCTGTGTGTGCACATAAACCTTGTAATCAAATTACAGGTCGCAAATATGAATATATATTGATGAGTAATCAGTAGTTCAAAAATAAACCCTAAAGGACAATGATTAGTCATAGCCGCCCCATTTTATAAAGTTGCTTCCCGGTCTTCACTTAAACTTTTAAAAAATAAAATTCTTCACAGATTTTTCTCAAATATGGTTTGTATATGTTTTTGGGAAAAGTAAAGGACTTTACCAAATATGGTCTGGATCGGTCTATTTTTCGACCTAGTCACCATATAAATATAGCATCCGATATAAAGTTTTTCAAATCTGCAGGGAAAAAATTAATACAAATTCCACTCCGATTTAGTTTATGCTTAGGGTCTTCAGCCAAATAGTTCTTATTAAGAATTAAATTAAAAATTAAAATTAAATTAATTATGGCGAAATACTTAATTTCATTTCACCCAACTGTTTAGTAGAGTCCTAAATACAATTACAAGTTTTAATTAATTTAATTTTTATGATCCCATGAACAGCAATAGTTTAAATAGAATCGAAGAAGAATACATAAACAACGAAAATGCAGAAATTGAAAAAGAATTTTAATACATAATGTAATATATCTAAACAGCATGATTTATATATAATTTAATAAAATAATACTCATACGCCTAAGTGTCTTAAAAATTTGAATGCACGTGGGATTGTTGGGTCTGAACGGACTAATATGGACAGACGAATACTAAATGACCAAATATAGTTTATTTCTTGAGAAGGTGTTCCGTGCTACAACAAATAAGATACAGAATCCTGCGATACTCAAGATTAACATCTTAAGATTGGAATCCCTTATTATGTTAGAAATGCTTTGAAATATAGACAGTTTTTAATCATAGATACAGTTATTAAATCAGAATTGAGGCAATCAGTATATCTATAATATTAATAGGCTAGGCGATTTCTTGTGACTGATGTTTTGTTCTACCGTTTTATCCCGATTTTGACCAAACGTATATTATTTGAAAGGTATTTCTTTTTACCCGTTTTGCAGATTTACAGATTTTTTAATTTTTTCCTTTATTTTGTGTAAATTGCATTTAAAGTTGCTACTAACACATTCGAATTTCGAGGGCTGGAATCTGCTAGTATACAAAAATAGTTATAAAAACAATTTTGTTTTTAGTAGAAACATTTTTTTTTTCAAAATAAGTATAACAAGAAGCCTAGACATGCAGCAACAAAACTAAAGCACTATTTTATTTGATTGTTTGAAACTACCAACAATAAGATGCTTTGAATAAAAACAAATGATCCTGAAACCATTTTAAGAGTGTTGTACTGGGTTATGAAAAAAAGAAAATTTTGTTTGAATATTTTCCAATATTAATACTGTAAACGGTTCTAGAAAATACAACCCCAACATACACTTAATATTGACATGTAGGTGGTGTAAACATTAGTTAATTCTTATTGTTTAGTTTACAAACTGTTATCAATTACGAGAAGCTTCACAGTAAATGAGTTTGATCCAAACAATTTGTAAATTCAGGTGGATGAGATTTGTTTCCGGCCTTTAATTTTTTTTCTTGTCTAACTGTGCTGGAGTCAAGTGAAAGTATCTCCAAATTTAAAAAAAATAAGTTTCAATATTAAAAGTGTCACTTCAATAAGCTTCTAACCACCACAAGTGGGAAAAAAAGGTAAAATCACCACGATTTGCGTAATTTTATAGACAAGCATATTCATTATTTTATTTAAAGGGACACTCCACGCATAACACGAAAGGTCTTAACATGGAGGAGTGAGGTTAGAAGACACTGGTCGTGGCTGCGAGCCTTCGTCGACATTTCGTATTATACTTAATAAGACTCCGTTCTGCAAACTCCACTTTAAAATTACAGGTTGAATAAATCGGAATACAATTCCATAGCTGCTCTTTTTTGTAACTCAAACTGTGAAAATACAAAGTGAATTTCTAAGACGAAGTGAACGTATAAGCTACCTACGGGTTAATATTTTTCCATGGTAAAATTATATATATGTTTAAAAAAGAATCGCTGCCAAAAGCAAACATAAATTGAGCCTTCGCCAAAAGCAAACATAAATTGAGCCTTCGTTTAGTCTGAAACGAATATAATATCAAACAATTTGATACATACTATTTCGGTTAGAATTATTTTTAAACTATTGAAAACACAATTATACAATGTCTTTATCATTTGTATTTCTCCTTTACATAGCACTTGTATTTACGTAAAAAAAAAAAAACGCCAAACTACATCATTTTCCACGTATCAGTGCTCGTAGCCATCAGTAACGAATTCCTTATTACCTTATTTTGGTATTTGAAAAGTATTAAAAATTTTATAAAAAGTTATATCCCAAATATTTTCAAAAACAATTGAATATTCTTCGAATATTCTGTATCGTAATTCTATTTATAGATAAGTACATGCATTTTAACGCTCTTTTTTATTTTTGAACATTAATTTTTATAAATTGCTTTTACCTACAGAAGCATTTATTGTCTAAGTAATACAACTTTTATTCCTCTCTTCTGTTAACTCCAATTTAATGCTAACATTTAAGAAAAATAGAAACACTAAAGAAGAGTTCCAAAGAGGAGAGGAAGAAGTCCAATTTATTTGGTGTTGTAAATAAGTTGTTTTAAAAAGGACATATTGGTGCGGAGAAAAATTAAATTCGTTGATCATGCATTTAAAGTACATTGATGCTCATTATTAAATTTAATTAATATTATATTTTGTTAGATTAGAATAAGAAATCGTTACATATTTGGCATAAAAACTAAACAAAACATATAATCAGTGGAGAAGGCCTTCAACATCTGATACGACATACTTAGATATTACCTTAGAACAACAAAATATGGATTAATATGTAAATCAACTTTTTCTTTATACTTTAATATAAAATTTGATTTTATCTTAATGCTTAGTAATGTGGAGTCTTTGATCAGTGAATTTTGTTGTGAATATCGAAATTAAAGTTTTTACTAAATGGTTGATAAGAACGAAAATGGCTCGCAATAAATATTCAACGCAATTATACGAAATAATAAGTAGTGATTTCAATAAAAGTGAAAAAATTTGACATTCAACATAATTTCCCAAATTACAAGCCGTTTCGATCTTCAGGGTCGTTCACTACCATACGGGGAGGTGGACGATCGCGGAAATGCAGCAAACGCGAGGACCAAACAATAATTTGGATTTTTGTATCAACAACGTCTATTGCAACTCAATTGCAATTAATCATTATGCCAGATCCATCCAAAGACGAGCTGCAGAATGTGGCTTAGCAATTTACAGAAGCGCAAAACCCCCTTTCTTTCCCAAAAGAATAGACGGTCCCGAATCTGCTTTGCAAAGGAACACATTAACTTGACTACTTCTCGATAGAAAATCGTACTTTTCTCCAACTTAAAGGGTTTAGACAGTTTGCAGCTAGTGCTTAGAATAAGACACAATGCCTTAATCCACGTATATTAAAGGTACCGTGAAGCACGAAGGAGGGAACGTAATGGTCGGGGATGTTTTCTGGATAATGGAAGATAAATGGCATAATGAATCATTTTATGTACAAAGACATCTTACAAAATATTATGCTAATACACGCAGAGGAGGATATTCCACAAAAGTGGATATATCAACACGATAACTATCCCAAATACACACGTAAATGTGTGAAAGTGTGGTTTGCTGAGAATAAGAGCAATGTCTTAAAGTAGCCAGAACAATCGCCTGATCTCAACCCCATAGAGAATCTTTGGGAAATTGTAGATCTTGAAATAATTTGCGATGCATGCAAAAATAAGGGCGACATTTTCCTCCAAGCTGTAATCGCATGGAAATGCATTTCTGGCAAGGTTTTACAAAAAATATACACAAATAAATATTAGAAAAAATTATAATTTTATTCAGAATATTGAGTTTGTGCTTAAGTTTTGTCGCGTAAAGTTAACGAACATTTCTAATTTTATGTGAATATTTTTGTTTTATATGAGGAAGAACATTTGTTTTTATATATTTTAATAAAACAAAAAATTAAATCTAACCAAGTTTAAAATTTGTATTGAAATACATTGTAGTAAGCATAACTCCGTACTTTAGTATTGTCCGATACTGTAGGTTCCCCTACTGTACCTTTTCTTAAAAAGTACAATTCCTTAAAAAGTGCGTTTTTAAATTATCTTTTCTTAAAAAATTACATTACTTTTTCTTAAAAAAGTACCTGTCATAAAAAAGTACATATTCTTAAAATTTACCCTTCTTAAAAAAAAATATTTTCTTGGTACCAATTTAAAGTACCAATTAAAAAAAATACATTTTCATAAATACCTAAAGTACCTCTGGTTAAATAATGTATTTTCTTAAAAAAGTACATTTTCTTAAAAAAGTAAATCTTCTTAAATAAGTACATTTTCTTAAAAAAAAGTACCTTTTCTTAAGGAAATACTTTGTGTATAATGGGCAATTCCATATGTGACTGAATGACATTTTGAGCTGTAGAATTGAAGTTAAGGCTATTCTACAAAGCTATTTTGAATTGAAAATTCATTCTTCAGTTTGAAAATGATTGCTAATGATTAAGAGATTTAAAAAAAAACTCAGAAACAATTTTTACACTATTTTATTCTTTTATTTTTGAGTAATTTCTCATTGTGTGACGGAATGACATTTTTGCTACCATGACTATGTCCTGGTATTAAAACCTGGGAACTTTTGTAAATTAAGAAGCAAGTCAGATTTTAAACTAGTGCATATTTTACATATGATATATAAGCAATATAAAATTATAATTTAGAGCAACTGGCCTGTAATAGTATCGAATTTATTAACTGTCATTTGACGTGACGGAATGACTGTGACGGAATGACTAAAGTTTCTTAAACATGTATTAAAAGAAAATTAAGTAAACAAATAAATTTTATATTTATTTTATTATTTAGAATGCTTGTAAGGAATTACATTATGTAACTTGGAACGTATTTTAATATATTTTTAAACTTACTTCATATGAATGAAAAAATATTTTTTTTCATAAAAGTTGACATTTTTATGGAATTGCCCTAATAGTAATAAATGAAACAAAAAATTAAATTTAACCAAGTTTAAAATTTGTATTGAAATACATTGTAGTAAGCATAACTCCGTACTTTAGTATTGTCCGATACAGTAGGTTCCCCTACAGTACCTTTTCTTAAAAAGTATAATTCCTTAAAAAGTGCCTTATTAAATTATCTTTTCTTAAAAAAATTAAATTTTTCTTTATAAAGCACTTTTTCTTAAAAAAGTAAATTTTCATAAAAAAGTACATATTCTTAAAATTTACCCTTTCCTAAAAAATGCATTTTCTTAGTACCAATTTAAAGTACCAATTAAAAAAAAAATACATTTTCATAAATACTTTAAGTACCTCTGGTTAAATAATGTCTTTTTCTTAAGAAAGTACATTTCCTTAAAAACGTAAATCTTCTTAAAAAAAAAATCTTCTCTTAAAAAAGTAAATCTTCTTAAAAGAGGTACCGGTTCTTTTAAAATGGTACATTTTCTTAAAAAATTGCATTTGCCTAACAAAGAATCTTTTATACTTAAAAAAGCAACTTTTTTAAAAAAGTAAATATTTTATAAAAGTACATTTTCTAAAAAAAGTTAAATTTCTTAAAAATGCAAATTTTCTTATAAAATTACATTCTCCGAAGAAGATACATTTTCTTAAAAAAAAACACTTTCCTAACAAAGTACTTTTGCTCATAGAAGTACCGTTTTTTGCGAAAAAAAAAATTGTTGTAAAAAAATAATCTTTTCTTTAAAAAGTACCTTTTCCTAAAAAGTGCCTTTCTTAAAAGAGTACATTTCCTTAAGATGTGTCTTTCTTAAAATATACCGTTTCGCAAAAAGTACATTTTCTTATGATTAAAAATGTACCTGTGCTTAAAAAAGTAGCTTTTCTAAATAAGTAAATTTAATTAAAAAAGTTCATTTTCTTAATACTTTTCATTTTTTTATAAAAGTACTTTTTCCTAAAACGATACCTCTTCTTAAACATTGCATTTTCCTACCAAAGTACCTTTAGTTAAAGAAGTACGTTTAAAAAAATTGATTTTTTTTTTTAAAGTACCATTGCTTAAAAAAAGTACTTTTTTTAAAAAAGTAACTTTTCCTAAAAAGTGACTTTTTTAAAAAAGTACATTTTTTAAGAGGTGACTTTTTAAAAAAGTACCTCGTTATAATAAGTGCCTTTCTTAAATAGTACCTTTTTTTAAAAAATACATTTTCATCAAAAGTACCTTTTCTTACAAAGTAAAATTTCTTAAAAAAGTAATTTTTCTAAAGAAAAGTAGTTTTTCTTAATAAAGTACCCCTTCTTAAATAAAATACTTTTACTTAAAGAGGCACCTTTTCTTAAAGAATTCCTTTTTCTTTAAAAAGTATATTAACTCGTAAGTAAAAGCCATTTGTAAATATAATAAAATTAATAATTTTCAACATGACAATGAAAATGAAGTTATAATGAAATATTGCACAGGCCGACATTTATTAGATCCTAGGGCCACAAAGCAAATGTCTGTAAAAGAAGCAAAAATAAAGAAAAGCAAATAAAACATATACTTTGTCATGATATTCATGAGGATTTAAATTCAAATCCCATTAATCTACCTTTCAAAATGAAAAACATGAACTTGCTTAATTTTGGTTGACCTTACAAGCGTATGAGTATTATTCTTTATACTCAATTAAATCTTTCTCATACGTCTCGTGTGACCATATTTTGAACTAATATAAACTTATTTCTTATATTTTAAGTATTTCACAAACTAACAACAAAATACAGTCATATTCAAATGAGAAAATGTCCCATAAAACTAAATCCCATGTGTGTACAAAGAAATGGCCTTCAGCAAAAAGTACACACACACTTACGCACGCATACATCCATAAATAGTTAGCTTTAAGAATAGAAACAAACGCCAAAAAATAAATCAAAATTCAAAATAGCAACGACCATAAAATTAACAATGGAAAGAAAAGCAACATGTTTTGAAACTTTAGAAAACACATTCATACAAAGACACGCACATATAAAAGCACAACAAACAATCGCACAATCTGTTATGACTAGAGGCAGGCATGTATATGAAATATTTCGTGTATGTATGTGTAAGTGTACATATTTATTTATTTATTTAAAAAGCCAAAGCTAACAATAGCAACCAGTTAGTTTGTCTGTATGTATGTGTATATGTTTGTGTTATTGTTGTTGTTTTCGTTGTTGTTTTTGTTTAAGTAGCTTAATTTTTGTGAAAGGATTTATAGTCATTGGAATTTCATACTCACTGGGGGGTTTTGAATGCCAATGTCTATATTCGCAGGACAATAACTTGTTATCGTAATAACTGTAGACAGCAGTGATTGAATTATTTTGTAGAATTTTTTAGAGACAGAGGCCGAGAGAGAGAGAGAGGGAGACAATACAAATTTTAAATTGGCATTTATTAAAATCACAGTTGTAGTGTTCTAGTGATTTAACACAATATTAATATTTAAGTAATTCAATTAAAGCATTTCACGTGTATATGGACTCATGACCTCATCCAAATATTAGATTTCTTTTAACTCAGAGTTAAGGGTTGCTCTATTTTATTTTTACAAAACATATTGGTAGTTGAGAGGTTATTTTTTTTTTATAATACACACACAATATAACTGTTCTTAGCATGTTTTGAAAACCTGAAACTCCATTAAATGCCAAGCGAACACCTCGTTACTAAACACGAACATATCAGAGTATTTCTAACAAACAAATGGTCATTTAATGTTATTTTAAGAGCAACAATAAGATCGGCAGGGAACGACTAAAATATGGGCTACATTTTTATTATTTTATTGGGAAATTTAAAAACTTGTTTGAATTTGAAAATGATTTAATTTAACTTAAAATTGTTAAACTCTGAATACAAAAGATGGGGTTGTATAAGCTTTAGGGTGACAGCCATTTTTTCTTTTTTGAATTTCAAGACGTGCGGATGGGATTACTGTGACACTGGATCTAAAACTTTAGTGCGCAAAATTTGAGCCAAATCAGACAATGCTTTCTGGGCGCACATTGAGTTCAAAGTTCAGATATGAATTTATATGTAAAAATTATCAAAAAAAAAAATAATGTTTCCCAAAAATTCTGATATTAATAATTGCGTTTCAATTAAATTAATTAATAAACCACAATCTGGAGTAAATTATCTTTCTAATAAAATAACAAACTCTATTATGGGTTGAAAAAGAGGCAAGTTACATCAAGTTGCCCAGACAATAAATTCGCCGCAGACCACTTGATTAAGAAAATCGAGCTCACATTTTTTAAGGCATTGAAATAATTTACAACCATAACATTTTTGCATTCTCCTGATTCCAAAAAGATATTATGTAAAGCATTTTTTATCTCATCTATTGTTATGCTGTTCTAAATTAATGTAAAAACGGTACGTATTTTTTAGCACCATTTCAAAATCTCCAATTTTACTTTTTAAAAATTTTGTTCAAGAAATTTACCGAATCAACGATTGGACTTTAAGGTCTTATTAATAAAATATACTTGATTAAAAATGCTAAATATTTTGGTATCCTGTTCCTAATTTGGCGAGGGCAGCGTTTTTATTTCAGCGGATTTGAAGAAAAATTTGATTTTCATACTTTTGCAACTTTTACATCTACATCTTTTTGTTGTTTTAATATTTCAAATATATGTTGCCGAAATATTATATTACTTGATATAAGTTCTCAATCCTGTAAATTAAGTTTAAATTAAAACACTATAAATTGTCCCTCTTTAAGGTCAAAAGTCAAATTTAAGGATATTAATATTTTTTTAAAACAAAATATCGAAATAATATATAGTTGTGGAAGGATTTCGATAAAACTTGTTGATAATATTTTAATAATTCTAAAAATAATATTCTGGACTTATTTTCTGAAATTAACCCGTTGGTGCTCTTGATGCCATACTGACTCTTTATGAAAATCTATAAATATTTTCTTCATCAGGATTTTTTTTAATCAGCCCAATTCTAAACAAAAATTCCGCATGAAATTTCTTACTTCTCCCTTTTCTCCTATTATGAATAAAAATTCCTTCGGAAAAAAATTCAATGGGAAAAAAGTAGTTATTCTCAATGCACTTGAATTTGTTTTTTTCCCTCCAAAAATTTCCCTTGCAAAACAGACGGGACTTTACATAAAAATGTAAGAAGTATTTTGATAAAACAAAATTTAAATTAGAAAAATAAATGTTTTATTGTTCTTGTAGGTCGAAGTTCATAAATAAAGCCCAACTTCAACTTTTGTTAACTTTAATGTAAGCCAATTCAGGCATTGATTACGGTTTCCATAGATTCAGCCCACAATTGCCTTCTAGCAATCTTTTGGCTATTTCTTTGTTGTTATTCTACAATACAATTTATTCCACAAGTGCTCGCATCATAGTTGTGCTATTCACATTTTATTTAATTTTTCTTTAAAATAAATTTATTTGCGTTTGCACACAAAAAAAAAAATAGAAAATTTATTGTCAATAAGCAAAACAACTGGCTTCGAAATTCGATGATGCCACTTATTCATTTTCTTGTTAACGAGGAATTTATAATTGGAGGATTTTTTTCTCGAGAGAAGTATTTTCCGTCAGAAAGAAATTCCTTGAGTATATTCGTAATTGGGCTGAATAAAACAAATTTAATATATTCATTATATTGGTCAAATTTATTCGATATTTTATGAAAATATTTAGATAAATTAGTTTTTAGATTTAATACAGTATAAATAAATTTGTATATCGAGGGCTTATGTTCAAAAAGTGCTATCTACATTAATAATTATTTTAAAGAGAGCGTGTAAAACTAATTAATTAATAAGATCTGAAAGTATTTGTCGATTGATTTGCCACAATATCTATTAATCATGAATGATATCAACATTAATATTATATTTTATAGTTATATCAGAGAGCAGTTTGAAATCAAAAATTAATATTGCTCTCAAATGTAGATAGCACTTTTTGAATATAAGCCCTCCATATACCTTTATATGAATAAAATAATTCTGAGAAAAAAAATTAAAACTAGGACACATTTTGAGTACCACACGGGTTTATTTCAGAATATAAGTCCAGAATATTATTTTTTGAAATTATTAAAATATTATGAACAAGTTTTATCGAAATCTTTCCACAAATATAATTATTTCAATATTTGGTTTTAAAAAAACGTTAATATCCTTAAATTTGACCTTTGACCTTAAAGGGGGACAATTTATAGTGTTTAAATTTAACCTTAATTTACAGGATTGAGAACTTATATCAAGTAGTATAATATTTTGGCAAAATATATTTGAAATATGAAAACACCAAAAAGATGTAGCCTAACAGTTGAAAAATCCGCTGAAATAAAAACGCTGCCCTCACGAATTTAAGGACAGGATACCTACAATATTTGGTATTTTTAATCACATATATTTTGTTAATAAGACCTTAAAGTCGAATCGTTGATATCGGAAAATTTCTTGAACAAAATTTTGTAAAATTTGAGATTTTGAAATAGTGCTAAAAAATACCTACCGCTTTGACATTAATTTAGAACGGCATAACAACAGATCAGGAGCCAAATCACCGCATTCGTTTTCGAAATTTTTCGATCGAAATTATTTTTTTTATTTATAAAATGCTGAGAATAATTTTTCTTTTTCACAGTTGAAAAATTATGGCCTCTGATTACAAAGAAAAGCGAATCATGGTCGAGCGTTTGTCCATCGTCTTCAATTATTAAAACAAAATATGGAATTTCGATGGATTTTACTCGATATCGAATGCGGTGATTTGGCCCCAGATGCAAAATACTGAACAAGAGTACTATCAAGAGTACGAGTACATACAAACTAAGGAAGAAGATCGAAAACCAAAATTCATAGATTCCAACAAAATTTTTAACTCTAAAGGATAATGTGGTTAAGGGGGGGGGGTTAAGGTTTTAAAACCTTTTTTGCATTTCTCTTTCTGAATGTACAACATGTCAAGAGTGTTGCAAATAAATCAAAAGCAAAATTTAAGAAAGTACAGAGTTTCCAGCCACCAGCCGTATATAAATCAGTTTTTAAAAAACTTTAAATCGATTTTCTCGCCAATAAATGTTCGAAGTCTGTGAATATCATAACTCAAAATTTACTTGACTGATTCTTTTGAAATTTTACACACTATATCTGTACATAAATCATCAGGTAAACACGAAAAGTTTTTTTTTTTATTTTCCATTCCCTTCCCCATTTTTAGCAACAAATTCCCGAAATTTTATAGCAAAAATCAAAATCACTTCAAAATGCTGCAAAAAAAAAAAAAATTTTTTTTAAATAATTGAAAAATAACTCTTCGTCACTACCTCAGGAAACATGTCAACTTTTAAACTCGATTCGATTTTTTATTTTACATGATCCGGTAACGCAAAACAACAACGTCTCCGGAAATTCGCAGACACGGACTTATTTATTAAAATTTTTAATTGAAAATTTTTTCAAAGATTCTACAAATGTTATGCTATAACGTGTATATAAAATAAATAATCCCACATTATTCATATCTATCAAGAAGAATTATGAAAATACAAATTTTTTTAACTTTTAAAAGTTAACTAAGCATGCTGTTCCTTTAGTCATGATTTTATTTAAGCCATTTGGAATAAATTGTTTCTATTACCCTCTACGTAATTACCCCGTAACTGAATTATTGAATATCTGAAGTCAAATTATCAGAACATTGTTTATTTAATTTTAAGGATGCATTTTGAATATGTTTTAAAATTCAAATCAGAAGCTTTGTGTCAGTGTTTTAACTTTTTTATATAAAAATAGAATATCTTTAAAATCAAAACTAAAATCAATAATAAAGATAGTTAATTTTAAATATTCAGAGCCTTAGCTAATTATACTGGAATGTATAATAATAATGTATGTATAATAATGTATCAATTTATAATCCTGTTCGATTTGATGGGCACCCGTTAGCATAAAACTCTCTAGAATATATTTTTGGTGGGAAATCGTTTCAGAACAACCTCTAGTGGAAACTAGAATACTTGATTGTTCTCTTTTTTTATTTATTTATTTATTTTTTTTAAGCCTAGTTCCGCAAAGCCGAGTGCGGATTCTAATTTTGCTTAGTTTTTTTTTTTTCAGCGACACACCAAAGCCTCTGGTGGGAATCGAACCCACGACCCCCGCATGATAGGCGAGCACGCTACCTACTCACATACCGGGGCGCTCAACTATTTCTGTGGAAAAAAATTCTATAGTATGCATTTAAATTTTGGGGAAAGTAAGAAAAAAAAACTAAAATTGTTACATTTAGTTTTAGTAACATTTTTTAGAATGTATAGATACAATTGAATCTGTTTTCAATGCATATCTATAATATTAATAGGCTAGGCGATTTCTTGTGACCGATGTTTTGTTCTACCGTTTTATCCCGATTTTGACCAAATGTATATTATTTAAAAGGTATTTCTTTCTTGCCGTTTTGCAGATTTATAGATTTTAAAATTTTTTCCTTAGTTTTGAGTAAATTGCAGTTAAAGTTGCTACTAACACATACATAAAATTATACATATGCTATGTGTGTTTTATTAAATTTGTTAATGTGTTTGTTAATGAGTTTGTTATCTTATTCACAATAATAATAAACCATAAAAGTGTTTGTTTGTGAATTGGCTAAGTTGAAAAATGAAGCTGCCTAGAAATTGTACTCGAATTTCGAGGGCTGGAATCTGCTATTAAGAAATAAATGCTCAAAAACAACGTCTGTCTTAAAGGACTTTAAACGCAAATATAAATAAACTACAGTATTTATTAGAGTGACTCAACAAAAAAATAAAGGAATAGAAAAATGTTTGATGTATTACTGTGGCCAAATGAGAAAGTGACTTTTCAAGTAAACTTTATGGATTTATCGATTTAGGTAAGTTATTTTTTAAGGTTGGTAGTAGAGCGTCATCAAGCAATGAACTACACCTCAAGGAAATCAAAGATTTTATGCTTAAAATTGAACTATGAATTCCTTTCGCCAGACCAAACTGTTAACAAGGAATTTTATTTAATTGTTATGCGATTTTTTGCTGAAGCTACTCAGAAAAATTATTGGCAGGGAACTCTCCTTTGGTTTATGCACCATTTCGCACAAAATTCGACTCATATTATTCCACAATCATCATATTCACCTGATTTAGCACAATCTGACTAATGGCTATTCAATAAATTCAAAAGACACTTTAGGATAAAATTTTTTTTTGAATCAATTGGAGAGATAAAAGTCGAATAGCTGCATGCTTGGAAGACCACTGTTTCGAGGATTGGAAAAATCGTTGGCGTAAGTGTGTTATATCAAAGGGGTATTACTTTGAAGGCGATGAAATTGATTAGAAAGAATAAATAAAAATTTTACAATTGCCCTTGAATATAGATATACTTTATGATGATTCTCAAAGTACAGTGAGCGACAATATGAAGGAAACTTTTAAGAATATATATTTTTATTGACTGGAACTGTCAATATCAAAAAACTGGTTCATAAAATTAAAAATTCTTTTAATAAATTAAAAATGTATACAGTAAACCAATAAAAAAACTTGTACAGTACACTTACTTATGTTTATGTTGTATTATCCTTGAAACTGTGTACACTCGAAATATAAACTAAAATGTTAAAATATTCTGTATTTTATTCACTTTTCAAATAGTTTGAAGAAATTTGTGACAATATCATGTTCTTAATAAAAAATTAACAAGAAACAAAAAACAAAAAAGGTAAATTTCATGAAACCAAAAAAAACTTGTACACTCTTCATATTACGCAGTATGGAAAGGTACCGTTATCAAACCCAATTTTGTTTTCAGTTGTCTATGCCACTCGCAGATTGCCCTTTGTATTGATAATGCGCACATGTCAGTTTACGCAAAAAAAATAAAAATATGGATTCAAAGCAAACTTCATTAGAAATGTAAAAATTTATCATAAATCTTTGAGATGAGAATCTTTGTCTCTTGAGGAACATTTACAAAAATCTACCGTCAAATGCATTATTGATATGAACCAAAAAAATGGGTTTTTAATTAGACCATAGGTCGAATTATTAGTGTGAAAATCAAAAATATCGGCAGTGGAAACAGCGCAAAATTTGAGCGAACATTGAATTGTTGAGGTACACTCACAAACTCTAAGAAATTTTTTACATTCGGAAGGCATAAGAGGGTACGAGTATAAAATACGAAACAAGCCTCTGTTGTTCGCAAAAAATATAAAGAAGCGGCTGGAGCAAAAGAGTATGTCTCAAGCCACTAGAGTTTTGGAACTTCGAGATATTTACAGATGAGTTAAAATTCAATATATTAGGATACGATGGACGACGTTTTGTTGCGAAATAAAACGGCACAGCATTGGACCCAAAAAAATGTTAATAAAACTTTCAAACATAGCGGTTGCAGTGTTATAGTTTGGGAAGCAATGGGAGCTAATGGTGTTAGAAATTTTCAGTTTGTTGAAGGCACGATCAATAAGTTTGATGATTTAAACATTTCAAAGAAAAATTTGTGACAAACAGTTGCAGTTTGCTAAAATTTACTTTTGTCATTAAAGAATGACTGCTGTAAAACTGTATGTCCCGATTTAAATCCAATCGATAATTTGTGGGTCCATATGGAAAAAAAAAAGATAAAATACTGTTAAAAACACAAAAAGCTTAAAAATGCACTCCGTCAATTACACCTGGCATTACACAAAATTTGTTGTAGTCAATGCCAAAAAGGTTACAAGCCATTAAAATTGCTAAGGTTCATCACATAAAACACTATTTTTTAAAAATAAGGATGAAAACCTTTATTTTTTTAAGAATTTATGAAATGTACAATTTTTTTTTTGGTTTCATGAACTTTACCTTTTTTGTTTTTTTATTAATTTTTGTTAAGAATATGATATTTTCATAAATTTTGTTAAAACTATTTGAAAAGTAAATAAGATAGAAAAGTAATGAAGATAGTCTCCAAGATAATGCAACATAAACATACATATGTAAGTATACTGTACAACTTATTTATTGGTTCACTGTATGTTTTACTTATTTAAGAAGGAAAAAATATTAACATCAAAGAGCTTAACTTAAAAAAAATAGCAAAGGTGAAAAGTCTTAATTTTTAAGTTGTTGACAAAACAATGGAAACCTTTACTATACAATAATTGAAAACTTTCGCCCTATTTTTGGTCTCAATATTTTGTATACCACTATGCTACTATGTGATCAGTTTATGTTGATGTTTGTAACTACCAAAAATATTTGATCTAGACCTACCTTTTATTTTACCGATCGATTCAGAATCACTTTCTGAGTCCATCTGTCTGTCTGTTAATCTGTGTATCCATGTTATCAAACTAGAACTGGTAAATATGAATATATTTTGATGAAATTTGGTGTATAAGACCATACAAATGACCCCTATGAAATCGACTTCTATTGCCATATGATCCAAATTATCATGTAGATCTTGTATGTTAATTACAACCATTAATTAGTAGTCCAAAAATAAACCCTATAGAACAATTTTTAGTCGTACCTTTCATATAAAACTGCTTCTTGATCTTCACTTAAATCTATCAAAAAACAAAATGTTCCACAGATTTTTTCAAGTTTGGTTTGTACGTGTTTTTGCAAAAAAATAACTGGCTTTCCCAATTATCTTCGGGATTGGTCCATTGTTTGGCCTATCTATAATATTAGTAGGCTATGCGATTTCTTGTGACCGATGTTTTGTTCTACCGTTTTATCCCGATTTTGATCAAACGTATATTATTTGAAAGGTATTTCTTTTTAGCCGTTTTGCAGATTTACAGATTTTAAAATTTTTCCTTTATTTTGAGTAAATTGCATTTAAAGTTGCTACTAACACATCTATAATATTAATAGGCTAGGCGATTTCTTGTGACCGATGTTTTATTCTACCGTTTTGTTCCGATTTTTACCAAACGCATATTATTTGAAAGGTATTTCTTTTTATCCAATTTGCAGATTTGTAGATTTTAAAATTTTTCCTTCATTTTGAGTAAATTGCATTTAAAGTTGCTACTAACACATACATAAGATTATTCAATGCTATGTGTGTGTTTATTAAATTTGTTAATGTGTTTGTAATAAAAATGAGTTTGTTTTTTGTGTTGATTTGTGAAGTGGCTATAATTGATTAGACCCTAATTTTTTTAATGAAAAAATAAAATTTTCTAGAATTTGCACTCGAATTTCGAGGGCTGGAATCTGCTAGTACATAAAATTACACATATGGTATGTGTGTTTTATTAAATTTGTTAATGTGTTTGTTAATGGGTTTGTTATCTTCATTCACAATAATAATAAACCATAAAAGTGTTGGTTTGTAAATTGGCTGAGTTGAAAAAGTTAACAATAGCGAATATCGTTTAAAAATTTTACTGAAAATTTTGCTATTTTCTTTTTTTTAACGATTCGACTATCGTTAAAAGAAGTTACTGAATCGCGGTACTGAAAAGCTATTAATTTCTCCTGAATGTCAATATTTTTTTTAAATGTAAAAATTTTTTATATGTAAACACAGGTATTTGGTGTTTATTTTTGGAATTTCAATTTGTGTTTAACGAATAAAATTTATATATTAAAGATGCAATTGATGTCTTCTAAATTTAAAATTATAATTTCCGACGTTTTGGTATGATTTTCTGAAATTCAATTAATTGTAATTTATAATTGGAAATTTTTAATTATAGTTTTTAGAATTGATATTTTCTTAAATTTGAATGGAAAATTTAAAAAGTGCAATTTTGTATTTATGTGAATAATAATGCTTTAGTAATTATAAACAATTTTTAAAGATTAGATGTAATCGCAATCAGATAGGTAGGTAAAGCAGAATAATAATTCTATATAATTATGTAGAACTGTTTTGAAAGCAAAAAACTCATTGATGAACTCGGTAACTCTATTTTGTAAAGACAACTTAAATTTAATATGCCAAACTTATGTTCATATTTGTAAAAGAATAATGAAAAAACGTATGAAATAAAAGACCAGCCCGTGTATACTCTTAACATTGTTCTGTATGATATCTAGTCGAAAATATTGACATTCATGTTAAAATAGAAATAACTATTGCAAAGCTAATTAGAACAAACAAAAATTGTGGCGCCATCTACTGTGACATAGTCACGCTGAGCAAAATGAAGTGACACTCTGTTAATGCAAAATAAATGTATTTTCCCCACAACAAAATATTGCAGAATTTTATGTAAATAAAATAATGTACCGATTTATTTCTAACATGCAGTTGTTATGGATATACATATATGTATATAATATAATATATAATATATGTATATTATTTGTGTTATTTAATATGTTCATGTATGTATATGTAAATATTACATACAAAAAATACAACATCAAACGTTATTTTGGTGTTTTTCTCTTTAAATAAATTTATACATAAAATTTTTTTTTTGCTAAATTTACATTGTTTTTTTTTTATTAACAACTAGGTATTTTAGCAATATTTGCTTTAGATGCTGGTGATTTTTTACCCCCTTTACATATATTAACTCGTAGTGACTGCTTGTCGAAAAAATTTTGGATCGATTTTAACCCCTTTCCTATGACCCATTCGATCTGAAATTTTGCAGGCAGGCTCGTGGTGATAACAGAAATGATCCAACAAATTTTTGTAGTAATGCCAAAACAATGGAAACTTTTAAAATTTTCTACCAGAGTTAATAAAAAAATGTACAAAGGGTTAGTTTTTATTATATTATTACCCCAACGACCACAAAAACAACAAGTCCAGCTATGACAACAACACAACATTTAGAATAACAACAAGAACAATATAGAAACATCATATTTTTAATTTTTTTTTTTTACTTTTTCAGAGATTTCCCTGGACCTGATCCACCGATTTTAATGATTTTGAAACAGAAATCTTCCCATGAATTTGGTGAATCATTCTCACTAAAAATGGTTACTGTAGCTGCACTATTAAGGGCGAGATCGTGACAAGAACAAGATAGAAAATTATATTTTTTCAAGACTTTTTTTAGTTCTTCATTCATATCTCGGGCTGTGATCGACCGATTTGGATGATTTTAAATAGAAAACTTTTCAGGATGTTATTGAATCATTTTTTATGTCAACGAGCACCCTAGCTGCCCGATTGATGCCGTCATCGTGATTTCCACAGACGGACAGACGGACATCACTATATCAACTCCGGTTGTTATAAGGATCACAAATATATATATTTTATGGGGGCCAAAAATTTTTTTTCTAATTATTACAAACGGAATGACAAACTTATATATACCCTCTGCACACTGGAGTGGAGGGTATAAAAAATTAAAACAATGCCACTCAAATTTTTACCGTAGGACAAATGCTGTTAAAATTGGTTTAAATAGGTGCATGTTCAGACCTATTCCCCATACAAATGACCCCTATGAAATCGACTTAAATAGCCATAAGATCGAAATTACTATATAGATCTCGCTCATATTGCATTTGTGTGCATCTGTTATATCCATTAATCAGTAGTCCAAAAATATACCCTATAAGACAATTCTTAGTCTAGGTCCCATATAAAGCTGCTTTCCGATATTCACTTTAACCTATAAAAAACAAAAATATTGCACAAATTTTTCTCAAATTTGGTTTGTATATGTTTTTGCAAAAATAAGTGCTTTCGCCAAATATGGTCAGTATCAGTCAATTTTCATAAAAATATAATATCCGATATGAACTTTTTTAGATTTGCAGGTAAATAAATTACAAAAAATTCGCCCAGATTTGGTTAACGCTTATTTTCTAAACCCAATTAGTTGGGCATAAAAGAAAGAATATCTGAACGCATGGTATTGGGTCAGTCTAGAACGACTATAATTTTCTTACTTGTTTTATTTAAGTTTGAATTGTTTGTTTTTTTTTATCGATAATTATGGATGAATGATATATTTTGATCGAATTTTCGATAATTTAATTTTTATGATATTTTGAAATCACTAGCTGCGATAGTGAGGACCTTGAAACTTTGTTAGGAGAAAATATGCCGGAAAGGACCAGTTGTGACGGCACCTCTCATGTAAGGCAGATATTTTTTGTAACCGAAAAAATTTAAAAATTTGTGCTTAATTTCATTTAGAATTAAGAAGTCTGAAAATTGCAAATTTATAAATCAGTCAGTCATCAAATCGCTTTAAATATTTCCAACCGTGGAATTAGGTTTTCCAAATTTTTTTGTTCACTTGGGCTGGCAAAATGCTTTTGCCCATAAATTGAAAAACGAAATTTAGACTTCTAAAATTCTGTTCTAATAAACATATTTTAAAATAATTTTATTTTTTTTTATTTTTCAAAATTAAAATCTTGATTTTCTTTTATCAAATTATAACTAACTTAATATTTTTATTTTTATAAATATGAGTATGATATAAGCTTAAAAGCGAAATAATGCAACCTTCTTCTAATGTGTAGGGAATACAAATACTGGCCACTAGAATTGGCTAAATGAAAAGTATAACGCGTTTAATGAATTTAGTTACTAAATAGCTGCGTGCTTAAGCACGTCTTACATAAACAGAAGTTAACAAAAAAAAATTCAATATTTTTATATATTAAAAATATTATGAAATCATATTTTTAAAGTTAGAAAAGCATAAAAAATTTAATAAAAACAAATTCTATAAGAAAATTTAAGAATAAGCTTACATCTTAAGTGTTTGATAAAAAGTTACAACACCAACAAAATGGGTTGTGCTAGTAGTACACCTATGATACAAACAAGTGGAAGTGAAATGTTAAAAGCAGCCACACATGCTGGCTCTGATGCAACAAAAACTGCTGAAGATGCCGTACAAGGTAAATGCTATCTACTGGCAAGCAAAAATAAATATTTGTAAAAGCAGCAACAACAAGAAAAGACTATATTTATTTTTTTTATAGTCCATTGTTTTGTTGATGTGTTTAGTTAAGTATTTGTGTGTCTTTTTTGTATGTTGCTGACATGTCATATTGTACTTGTTCATTTAAAAGTGTTTGTTTTTGTTGTAAATCAAGTGACAGTTTTGAGTTGTGTTTGAGTTTGATAAATATGAACATTTTAAATGTATGAGAAATAACCGTGTATGCGAGTGCAAGTCGATTTAGTTAGCAGCAATGGAAAATATCACTTACTGTGTTTTTGGATAAACTCTTTGCAAAACTTTTAAAATAATTTAAAATAACACATATTTTTAATACTCGCATAACTTTGTTTTTATAATAAGAAAGCAAAAAAAAAAAAAAACAACCAGCATTAGTAACATAAGTTTCTCAACAGATGGAAGAGATATTTATAAAAGTTATCTTGAGTTATACGAAGTTCGGCTTTGATAAATCTTTCATCAGCCCAATTCTAAACAAAAATTCCGCATGAAATTTCTCACTTCTCCCTTTTCCCCTATTATGAATAAAAATTCCTTCGGAAAAAAATTCGATGGGAAAAAAGTAGTTATTCTCAATGCACTTGAATTTGTTTTTTTCCCTCAAAAAATTTCCCTTGCAAAACAGACGGGAGTTTATATAAAAATGTAAGAAGTATTTTGATAAAACAAAATTTAAATAAAAAATTAATATTTTATTAACTAATCTTGTAGGCTGAAGACCACAAACAAAGCCAAACTTCAACTTTTGTTAAGTTTAATGAAAGCCAATTCAGGCATTGATTGTGTTTTCCATAGATTCAGCCCGCAACTGACTTCTAGCAATCCTTTAGCCATTTCGTTGTTCTTGTTCTACAACACCAATTTCCTCCACGAGTGCTCGCATCATAGCTATGCTATTCATTATACCCTATACCACTATGTGGTTTGGGTATAATGACTTTGTGCTGCTGTTTGTAACAACCAAAAATATTTGACCTACACCCATCTTTAATTATACCGATCGAATCAGAATCACTATCTGATTCGATTTAACGATGTCCGTCCGTCCGTCCGTCCGTCCGTCTGTGTGTCCATGTAAAGCTTGTAATCAAGCTGCAGGTGGCAAATATGAATATATTTTGATGAAATTTGGTATTTTATCTTTTATCGGCCATGGGATGAACGCTGTTGAAATTGGTGAGAATCGGTCCATGTTCAGACCTAGCCCCCATACAAGTGACCCCTATGAAATCGACTTAAATTGCCATAAGATACAAATTATCATATAAATCTTATTCAAATTGGGTTTGTATGTGTTTATTACATCCATTAATCAGTAGTCCAAAAATTATCTCTATGGGACAACTCTTAGTCATAGGCCCCATATAGAGCTGCTTCCTGATCTTCACTTAAATCTATCAAAAAACTAAAATATTGCACTGATTCTTCTCAAATTTTGTTTGTATATATTTTTGCAAAATACAAGAGACCTTACCAAACATGGTCAGGATCAGTCCATTTTTGGGCCTAGTCCCCATATAGATATAGCATCCGATATGAACTTTTTCATATCTGCAGCCGAAAAAATTAATAAAAATCCGAATCAAATTTGATTTATGCTTATTTTCTATATCCAGTTAGTTGGGTCTGAGAGATAGAGTCTCTAAACGCATGGTATAGGGTATCATATAGTCGGTCTAGACCGACTATAATTTTCTTACTTGTTTTTTATTTAATTTTTCTTTAAAATAAATTTATTGTCGTTTGCACACCCAAAATACTAATAGAAAACAAGTAAGAAAATTATAGTCGGTCTAGACCGACTATACGATACCCTATACCATGCGTTTAGAAACCCTATCTCTTAGGCCCAACTAACTGGACATTGAAAATAAGCAAAAACCAAATTTGAGTGGGATTTTTATTAATTTTTTTGGCTGCAGATATGAAAAAGTTCATAACGGATGCTATATCTATAAAGGGACTAGGTCCAAAAATGGACCGATCCTGATCATGTTTGGTAAAGTCTCTTGTATTTTGCAAAAATATGTACAAGCAAAATTTGAGAAGAATCAGTGCAATATTTTTGTTTTTTAATAGATTTAAGTGAAGATCGGGAAGCAGCTCTATATGGGGTCAAAGGGATCATTTTTGGACTACTTATTAGTGGATGTAATGAACGCATACAAACCCAATTTGAGTAAGATCTTTATGACAATTTGGATCTTATGGCAATTTATGTCGATTTCATATGGGTAATTTGTATGGGGGCTAGGTCTGAACACGGACCGATTCTCACCAATTTCAATAGCGTTCATCCCATGGCCGATAAAAGCTTATATACCAAATTTCATCAAAATATATTCATATTTGCGACCTGCAGTTTGATTACAAGCTTTACATGGACACACAGACGGACGGACGGACGGACGGACGGACGGACATTGTTAAATCAACTCAGAAAGTGATTCTGATTCGATCGGTATAATAAAAGATGGGTCTAGGTCAAATATTTTTGGTTGTTACAAACAGCAGCACAAAGTCATTATACCCAAACCACATAGTGGTATAGGGTATAATTAATTGTCAATAAGCAAAACAACTGGCTTCGAAATTCGATGATGCCACTTATTCATTTTTTTGTTCACGAGGAATAATTGGAGGATTTCTTTTTCGAGAAAAGTATTTTCCGTGAGAAAGAAATTCCTTGAGAATATTCGTAATTGGGCTGAATATCACTTTAAATAAGATTAATTTTAATGAAGTTTCAACCTAAAGTTGACATTTAAATAAGGCCTATAAATTTATTGTGATAACTTTTTGGTATGAAAACAAATTTTAGTTACTAAGCCCAACTAGGGTTTTTAGTTTTTTATTCCTTTTTCAAACTCTTTCTCTTAACTCATGCTCTCTGTCTGTCGTGGGGCAACCTCAATTCCCCTTCTCCAATTGATCTGAAACTTGGCCCATAGTCTTGCTGTGACTACAGAGTCACGGAGTGATCTAAATGTCATTTCCCCTCATCCAATCGATCTGAAACTTGGTCCATACACTTGCTGTGAAAAAAAGATTAACTTTGACTTAGTCACGCACAGTCACGCATGGTCACGCACAGTCACGGAGAGACTTAAAACGGATTTCCCCTCATCCGATTGATCTGAAACTTTGCCCATAGACTTGTTGTGACCAAAGATTAATTTTAAGAGAGTCACAGTCACGGAGTGATTTAAACCCCATTTCCCCCCATCCAATTAATCTGAAACATGGTCCATAGACTTTTTATGGCCAAAGATTAATTTTAAAATAGTCACGCAAAGTCACGCACAGTAACGGAGAGATTCAAAACTCATATGCATAAGGAGAGAACTTTGTTTTTATGGGTTAGATTATTAGTAATAGGCTAGGTGATTTCTTGTGACCGATGTTTTGTTCCACCGTTTTATCCAGATTTTGACCAAACGTATATTATTTGAAAGGTATTTCTTTTTAGCCATTTTGCAGATTTTCAGATTTTTAAATTTTTTCCTTTATTTTGAGTAAATTGCATTTAAAGTTGCTACTAAGATAAGATTATTCAATGCTATGTGTGTGTTTATTAAATTTGTTAATGTGTTTGTAATAAAAATGAGTTTGTTTTTTTGTGCTGATTTGTGAATTGGCTATAATTGATTAGCATACCTTTAGGGTCCTTATTTAATGAAAAAATAAAATTTCCTAGAATTTGCACTCGAATTTCGAGGGCTGGAATATGCTAGTAGAATTTATTAAATAAATGTTTAGTTTTTTTGAAAATTCATTTGAGTTCTTCTTACGACTTCTTTAACTACTCGCATATCCCAAACTGCATTTCTCAGTAGTAATAGTGGATCCTTTAGATGGTTTATTTTAAACAATTATAGTAATGCTCAATGGCAGAATACAATTGCAACAATCTTTACTGGAGACATTATTAAGTGTAGGTGTCTTTCTGGGAATCGGTTAAACGTACATACGAAAAACGGATTCGTGGGGCAACCACATTTGTTGCACCCGAATTTTGATAGTACCATGTACTATAACATTATTCTATTAACTCAGCGGATACATTAATAAATACAACAGTAAATAATTTTATGAAGAAGTAACGAATATTGTCTCATCAATAAAACCCTCAAAATCCCCTAGTTTTGACAATGTTCCCAACCTGCTTTTAAGGAAACTACCAATCACAGCTTTTAAATTACTGGTTATAATATTTAGCAGCTGCATAAAACTCAACTATTTCCCAAACCATATCAAAAATGCTAAGGTTATAGCCATAAACAAACCAAGTAAGCCAAAAAATAACCCAAACAGCTACAGACCTCTTAGTCCATTAAGTGACTTAGGTAAAATATCTATAATATTAATAGGCTAGGCGATTTCTTGCGACCGATGTTTTGTTCTACCATTTTATCCCAATTTTGACCAGACGTATATTATTTGAAAGGTATTTCTTTTTAGCCATTTTGCAGATTTGCAGATTTTTAAATTTTTTCCTTTCTTTTGAGTAAATTACATTTAAATTTGCTACTAACACATACATAAAAATATACAATGCTATGTGTGTGTTTAATAAATTTGTTAATGTGTTTGTAATAAAAATGAGTTTGTTTTTTTGTGCTGATTTGTGAATTGGCTATAATTGATTAGCATACCTTTAGGGTCTTTATTTAATGAAAAAATAAAATTTCCTAGAATTTGCGCTCGTATTTCGAGGGCTGGAATCTGCTAGTTTGAATAAATACTACATTCTCGTCTTAGTAAATTTGTAACGACCAATTCTATTGTTGCTAAAGAACAATTTGGATTTAAAAAAGGGCATAGCACTACTCACCAAATAAACAGAATTAAAAATCAAATAATCACCAATAAAAACAATAAACGTTCAACGGGTCTAATATTGTTAGATATTGAAAAAGCATTTGACACCGTTTGGCATAATGGGCTAGTATTTAAACTTCTTGAGGCAAATATAGGTACCAAAATAATTATGCCAACTTATTTCAGATTTCATTCACGTCAGAAGCTTCAAAAATTGCGATTAATAATGAAACATCATCTCCAAAAACCATTACCACAGGGTTACCTCAAGGATCAGTCTTGTCGCCATTGCTTTACTCGATATATACATCCGATTTTAAAGTTCCAAAATATATGAAAATTGCTTATTACGCAGATGATACTGCGTTAATTTCTTCAAACAAACTTACAAGTGCACTCCTGAAGAAAATGGAAAAGGGACTTCTAAATTGCAGTAAATATTTTCACAAATGGAAAATTAAAATTAATCCAAACAAGACCCAAGCAATTATTTTTCCATTCAACAAATCTCCCAAAAGACTGCCAAGACGTCATCTTCTTATTAGAAATAATGCCATAAATGTACTTAACAATGTCAAATATCTCGGAGTTGTCTTGGACAAAAAGCTTATATTTAAACAACATATTATGGCTACGTGCCAAAAAGCTGTAAAATCATTTAAAGCATTATGACCACTACTAAATAGAAGGCCATTTCTAAACCCCAAAAACAAAAATCTCTTCTTCAAAAGTGTTATAAGGCCAATATTAACATACGCGTGTCCTATTTGGAGTGACGCTGCCAACTGCCACCTTAAACGCTTACAAATTATAAAAAACAAATATCTTAAAATGATAAATAAAAAGCCCTGGGGTATCGTACAAATCTTCTTCATGAAGAAACAGGTTATGAAAAAATTATCGATTTCATAACAAGGATTAATAACAATTACTTTGCCAAAATTTAAAATTCCTCTTACCATAAGAGAATGTAGAGAATTAACGTAAAATTAAAAAGAAATCACCAAATTGAAAATTGTGTATATGCTTATAGAGGTCTATTATATCTAATAAACCTCCTATAAGCACATTAATAATTTCAGATAGTATTTGAATCTATTAAATCATATAAAGCTTTTTTCCTCCCATTTTCCTTTAAAAATCATTAAAAAATAAAATAACAGCTATTTATATATTATTTGTTTCAATATCTATGGATATGCAAAGATAAGATCTCATATGTAAATATCAAATTTGTTAAAATATAGAAATAAAGGAAGAATATATAATTGAATTGACATTATTCCATTGTGATTATTAAATTATATTTTCGCAATTTCCGTATTAAGTATTCAAGCAATTGAAGTTTAAAATAAATTAGATTTTAGTAATTACAAAATAGTTGTTAAAATGGAATTTAGATTTTATTTATTGGTTGTAAGAACCTTTTAACAGGGTAACCTATTTTAAAAGTGCAGCAACCGCCGTAAATATAAAACCATATGCATTTTTGAATGCTCTTAGTTTTCATTAGTTTATTATTGAATAAGAAGATAAAATTAATAAAATCACAAGAAATATGTTATGTGATAAAGAATTTAAGGTGATGTACATCTATAATATTAATAGCCTAGGCAATTTCTTGTGACCGATGCTTTATTCTAGCGTTTTATCCCGATTTTGACCAAACGTATATTATTTGAAAAGTATTTCTTTTTAGCCGTTTCGCAGATTTACAGATTTTTAAATTTTTTCCTTTGTTTTTAGTAAATTGCATTTAAAGTTACTACTAACACATATATAAAATTACACATACGCTATGTGTGTTTTATTAAATTTGTTAATGATTTTGTTATCTTCATTCATAATAATAATAAACCATAAAAGTGTTTGGTTTGTGAATTGGCTAAGTTGAAAAATAAAGCTGCCTAGAAATTGCACTCGAATTTCGAGCGCTGCTAGTTATTAATTAATGCATTAATTTCCCCGTTTTCATTTAGACTCTTATACAAATTTTTTTCCGTTTTATAATTAACTATAGCTTCATGTTGTACATTCGCACTGTATTCTTGTAATATCTCTTGAAAACGTCCGATATAAGTCATAAATAAAACAGAACTTTTGCAATATAAATATATAATAAAATCAAATAAGAAAATTATAGTCGGTCTGGACCCTATCTTTTAGGTCCAACTAATTGGATATAGAAAATAAGCATAAACCAAATTTGAGTGGCATTGTTATTAATTTTTTTTTGGCTGCAGATATGAAAAAGTTCATATCGAGTGCTATATTTATATGGGGACTAGGTCGAAAAATGGACCGATCCTGACCATATTTGGTAAATTCATTTATATTTTGAAAAAATATAAACAAACCAAATTTGATAAAAATCTGTGCAATATTTTTGTTTTTTGATAGATTTAAGTGAAAATCGGGAAGCAGCTCTATATGGGGCCTATGGCTAAGAATTGTCCTATAGGGATTATTTGTGGACTACTGCTTAATGGATATAATAAACACATACAAACCCAATTTGATTGAGATCTATAATAGGCTTGTCACATCCCAAAACCCAGCCAGCTTGACACTCAGCTCAAATGAGCTTGATTTCAAACAAATATCTTGACAAATAATATTAATCATACGTATAAAACAGCTAAATTTTATTAAAACAAAAATAATAAAAACATACAAATTACAGAAAAACTAAAAAAAAAAAAACAAAAAGGTAACAATTACAATTCAGTCTTTGTCAAATAATATAAACATTTTACAAGTAATTTACATCGTAGTAATGCTTTATGTTAATTTTTACATATATACTTTGTAATTTTAGTAAGAGACTTAACTAGTTCTGTTCCTTTGGGCGTTAATAACAAATTATGAAAATTTGTACAATTTTCATCAAAATTTTGTCTTGTTAATAGTTCAGCCTTTATAAGGTCAAATGATATTATATTCCTTTCTTTAGAATATAAATTGTTCAATATACTAAACGTTATTTCACAGAAGGAGTTACTGATTGGAATAGAAGAAATGAATGAGATCAATTTAAATATATTAATTAAGTTATTTTTGTCACATTTTTTGAAAAAATATATGGTCCTAGTTTTTCAAAAAATGTGGCAATCGGAATATCTTTTGGCAATTGATCAAACACTTCTCGAAGACAGCAATTATCTGTATATAACATGTTATTGTCAATAGAATTGGATATCTGTAAACTTTCTGGAAGCTCCAATAATGTATCCCATGATAAAAGAAATAGTTTATGATTTAAAACTGATATTTGTTTGAAAATTGATTCATCTCCGAAATCATATCGTTGCTGTAAGTATGAAATAGCATTTGTTAAAAATTGATTTGCTTCTAATTTGAATGTTTGAATATCATTATTTAAAATTTTTTTTTAAAGTATTCATGCATACATTATGAATGAAATACAAATATGCCTCTGATAATCCTTCAGAAGTGCATTCTTCTTCCTCATTATTTAGTTCAGTATCTGAAATTTCATATGATATAAATTCCCAGATAATTCTTCTCAGGTGTATTTTTCTTTTTGCAAAAAGTACCTTTTAACTGCAGGCCAAGAATCTAATAATCGGTCAATTGCAGGCAAGAGGGAAAGCCATCGTGTGGATACATGCCGAAGTAAACGTTTGTATTCGATGCATGCACACTCAAAGCATTCCTTTAACTTTTCGTTTGACAAAGCTGATGAGCTAAATTCATTGAAAGTTTTAATCACAATGTTATCAATATCCACCGATAAAGCACTTAAAGCACTTTTGATACAGTTCTTTATTACATGGCAATTGGAATTTGCTTTTATAATTTTCTGGTTTACATCTTTAAGTTTTTATACCCTATACCACTAGTGGTTTGAGTATAATGACTTTGTGCTGCTGTTTGTAACAACCAAAAATATTTGACCTAGACCCATCTTTAATTATACCGATCGAATCAGAATCACTTTCTGGGTTAATTTAACAATGTCCGTCCGTCCGTCCGTCCGTCCGTCCGTCTGTGTGTCCATGTAAACCTTGTAATCAAACTGCAGGTCGCAAATATGAACATATGAAATTTGGTATATAAGCTTTTATCGGCCATGGGATGATCGCTGTTGAAATTGGTGATAATCGGTCCATGTTCAGACCTATCCCCCATACAAATGACCCCTATGAAATCGACATAAATTGCCATAAGATCCAAATTGTCATATAGATCTTACTCAAATTGGGTTTGTATGCGTTCATTACATCCAATAATGAGTAGTCCAAAAATGATCCCTTTGACCCCATATAGAGCTGCTTCCCGATCTTCACTTAAATCTATTAAAAAACAAAAATATTGCACTGATTCTTCTCAAATTTTGTTTGTATATATTTTTGCAAAATGCAAGAGACTTTACCAAACATGATCAGGATCGGTCCATTTTTAGACTTAGTCCCTATGTAGATATAGCATCCGATATGTACTTTTTCATATCTGCAGCCAAAAAAATTAATAAAAATCCCACTCAAATTTGGTTTTTGCTTATTTTCTATGTCCAGTTAGTTGGGCCTAAGAGATAGGGTTTCTAAACGCATGGTATAGGGTATCATATAGTCGGTCTAGACCGACTATAATTTTCTTACTTGTTTAAACACGGAATTATAAACATCGTAATTTACTGCCGCGTTATCAGCACTGTATGCTGTAATTTGCTGAATGTTAAGGTTATTTTCCTTTGTTATTCTTACGATATTGCCAAAAATGTCTTTAGAAGCCTCTTTTGGATCTTCATAAAAGTCCAAAATTTTCTGATGTATTCCTGTTTCAGCACCGAAAAATTGAACGACATATGGATACGTTTGATGCGTCGCTACTAACTGAAAAGGAAAAACTGCCAATACGGTTTGTTTACAGCTGCTGCTTTAGTACGACCACAACTTATTTTACTAGCAATTTTACTGTCGCAAAATATAGTAGAACTTAATTTGATTTGGCCCATGAACAACATTGTGAAAATCGCACATTAGTTCAGACCTGGATATGTTTGAATTCTCTTTTGGCTCTGCCGGAACAACGAAGTTTATCATGCTGTGTGACAATTTTTTAGACAATACTAATTTGATATGTCGTTTTGCTTGGATATTTTTCTGTAGTGCTCGACTTCCTTCATATTTTTTCGAAATTTCAATTTGGCACAATCTACAAAACGCTGTATAATCATCTTTTTTATCCATGTGCAATATTCTGCTTCTTCAATTCATCTGTCGCAGAATGTTGTGTATCTACCCTTGTTTGAAGGTGGAGCATCTTCATTATTTTCCATGGTAAATGGACAACAGAAGACTCAATATTATTATTCTATAAATAAAAATATATTAAATTTCTTAAACAAATATAAAATTAAATAATTTAAACTTATTATTTACACTTTGCTGTAAATTTTTCAGTGTTGGGCAAAATCAAGCAATAAGTCAATGTTGTGTATGGGAGGGAATTGCAAGTGTTGGTACTTTTTAAGCTAACAATTAAAATGAATTATGGGTTTTGGGAAAAAATATAAGAATCGGTGTTGGTTAAACAATTGATGATACATTTTTTTAATATTACATTTTTAAAATTTTAAAAATTAAAAATAAACTTTGAAACGTGAACAAGTGTTTTAGCTTGACAAAATATATTTTATCTTGACACTTGAAAAGACCTAAAAAATCTTGACAATCATCAAGCTCATTCCAGGCCATGTGGCAACCCTAGATCTATATGGTAATTTGGATCTTATGGCAATTTATATCAATTTCATAGGGGTCATTTGTATGGGGACTAGGTCTGAACATGGGCCGAATTTCACCAATTTCAACAGCATCCATCCTATGACCGATAGAAGCGCATATAACAAATTTAATCAAAATATATTCATATTTGCAACCTGTAGTTTGATTACAAAGTTTACATGGACACACAGACGGACAGACGCACGGACGGACGGACGGACGGACATCGCTAAATCGACTCCGAAAATGATTCTGAGTCGATCGGTATAATAACAGAAAGGTCTAGGTCAAATATTTTTGGTAGTTACAAACAGGAGCACAAAGTCATTATACCCAAACCACATAGTGGTATAGGGTATAACAAAAATATTGCACAGATTTTTCTCAAATTTGGTTTGTAAAAATATTTTTTTTCAATATAAGTGACTTTACCAAATATGGTCAGGATCGGTCCATTTTTCGACCTAGTCCCCATATAAATATAGCACTCGATATGAACTTTTTCATATCTGCAGCCAAAAAAATTAATAACAATGCCACTCAAATTTGGTTTATGCTTATTTTCTATATCCAATTAGTTGGACCGAAGGGATAGACTCTCTAAACCATGGTATAGGGTATCGTATAGTCGGTCTAGACCGACTATAATTTTCTTACTTGTTTTATTTTTTTTGTCGTGCAATTTCGTTGTTGTCTATATTTTTCGGTTAAGCCCTTAATTTAATATTACAAAATCAATTCTCAGGTGTGGTCCAAACTGGTTTTTGTCAGATGACGATTTTTATTTATAAGCAACGAACAGGTTAACTGCACCTCCTCACAAAGGTGGGACAAGATTCTAGAGATTATCTTTAAAATCATTTCACCTAAAATTTCAGTTGAGTTGTCGTTTTAAAGGTATTAAAGTCGCCTTCAATATGACAAATGGTTTCTTTTTTTTTGGCAAATATCAAAGATTATAATCAAATAACCTTTACTTTGTGAAATCAAAGTATTTTATTAAGCTCGATCGAATTTGAAGTTGTAAATAGTCTACCCCATAAAAACAAAGTTTTTGTTAAAACTCTTTCTTTCCTTATGCATATGAATTTTGAACCTCTCTGTGACTGTGCGTGATTTTGCGTGATTATTTTAAAATTAATCTGTGGTCACAGCAAGTCTATGGACCAAGTTTCAGATTGATGGACTGAGGGGAAATGTGGTGTAAATCACTACGTGACTACGCATGACTATTGATTGCCTCAAAATTAATCTATAGTCACTAATTCAGTTTTCAATCAATTGGATGAGGGGGGATTGTGGTTGCCCCATGGCAGTCAGACAGAGAGTATGAGTTGAATAAAGAGTTTAAAAATTAACCAAAAATCTAGCCGTTCTCAAGTGATGCGCTTAGCAACAGACAGCATTTCATTTATATATAATAATAAATAATAATAATAATATAGCTATAAAATTGTCGGTATACACCAGCCTTCCAATACTTGGAATATATCCAAAAACTTGGATATATTTAGTTTACCAAAGGAGATAGCAAGGAATTTTTTTGAAGTATTCAAAGACTTTAAAATTATTTTTATTTGCTTTTCTTATTTAAGTTACTTTTGAAATGATGGTCGATAAAAAAAAAATATTTTCAATTTTTATAAATCCAATTAACGACATGAACCAATTAAATTTACATTTTCAATGTGAGACAGTTGTTGCTTAATGTTTCAAGGATGTATCTGTAATGTTTGTTTGTTTACACGAGAAGGAAAAAAGCGTAAAGAAATGTTGATAATTAAATTTGATGCCTGCTTTGATTGAAAAATTACAGAGACTTTAGGTGATATTAATGATGTATGTAGCTTCCTTTGAGTGCTCTAGATAGGGTATACGAAACACAGCGGAAAGACAGCCATTAAATTAAGTTGACTTTTATTTGTTGACAAATAATTATACCCTTTCTTTATAATAATTAGAAAAAAAATCTGGACCCTATAAAATATATATATTCTTGTTCCTTTTAACAAGCGGAGTTGATATAGCGATTTCCGTCTGTCCATCTCTGGAAATCAGGATCAAGTCCTCAGTAGGTCTGCCGAGTTGCTAATTTTTAGTGCAAACGATTCATATTTAAAATCATTAAAATTGGTTCAATATGTATCGAGATTTCAAGTAAACTTGAAAATATAACTCTTGAAAATATATGATTTTTATGCTAATCTCGTTATTGTTGTTATTCTAAATTTTTTAATTTTTTAATTTTTTTGTGATAGTTGTAATGGTTGCAGCTGTTTGGGTCGTTATGTTAGTAGCATTTACTTTATGAATATGTATGTATGGTTATATTCCATCTGTTCAGAGACCAATTTATGCGGCTTAAACTCGGCTTGGCAATGCCACCAACCCTTACTTTAGTGCAGATGCAGCCGCCGAAGTAGGCGGCATACCACAATCTAATATTTACTTGCCGGATTAGCCATCTCAGTCAGTCAGTATAAATATGTGGTTAGAAAGAAGGAGAAAATGGAAACATGGGAATTAAAAAAAGACTCCTAATAAAAATAAATAAACTTAAAATTGTCATCTTTTAATTATAGTAGAACTTACGCATGACCCAGCAATGGAAAGCCTACTCTTTTAATAGAAAAATGATGCGATTTTTCAGATAGAAGTTAATTATTTCTATGAAAAAAAAACCACCACTGTCTCTACAAAAGTTGATTAGTTAGTTTGTTAAGTTCATTTGAGTTTTTTGATGTATAAACATCCATACGCGCAGGGGGTTAAATTTCTATTCCACAATACAATCACAAAAGCAGCGTAAATGTGAGACGTAAGATAAAATCGGTGTGACTTGTTTTTTTTGGTGAAAAAATTATGATATGTAATAACCTGTTTGAAATGAAAAATTAAAAATTAAAAATAAAAAATGGAAAGTGAAAAAAAAAAATGAAAAATAGAAAAATGAAAAAAATAAAACGAAAAATAAAAATGAAAAGTTAAAAATTAAAAATTGAAAATTAATAATTAAAAATTAAAAATTAAAAATGAAACATAAAAAATCAAAAATTAAAAATAAAAAACGAAAAATAAAAAATGAAAACTTCAAAATGAAAAATAAAAAGCGAAAAATGAAAAATGAAAAATAAAAAATGAAAAATTGGAAATAAAAAATGTAAAAACGAAATATAAAAAATTAAAAATAAAATGAAAAATGAAAAATAAAAAATTAAAAATTAAAAATGAAAAATAAAAAATTAAAAATAAAAAATAAAAAAGAAAAAATAAAAAATTAAAAATGAAACTAAAAAATGAAAAATTAAAAATGAAAAACGAAAAATAAAAAATGAAAAATAAAAAAAAAAAAATAAAAAATAAAAAATAAAAAATAAAAAATAAAAAATAAAAAATAAAAAATGAAAAATGAAAAATGAAAAATGAAAAATGAAAAATGAAAAATAAAAAATGAAAAGTTAAAAATTAAAAATGAAAAAGAAAAATAAGAAATTAAAAATAAAAAATAAAAAATATAAAATTAAAAATAAAAAATTAAAAATTAAAAATGAAAAAGAAAAATTAGAAATTAATAATTAAAAATTAAAAATTAAAAATTAAAAATTAAAAATTAAAAATTAAAAATTAAAAATTAAAAATTAAAAATTAAAAATTAAAAATTAAAAATTAAAAATTAAAAATTAAAAATTAAAAATTAAAAATTAAAAATTAAAAATAAAAATTAATAATTAAAAATTAAAAATTAAAAATTAAAAATTAAAAATTAAAAATTAAAAATTAAAAATTAAAAATTAAAAATTAAAAATTAAAAATTAAAAATTAAAAATTAAAAATTAAAAATTAAAAATTAAAAATTAAAAATTAAAAATTAAAAATTAAAAATTAAAAATTAAAAATTAAAAATTAAAAATTAAAAATTAAAAATTAAAAATTAAAAATTAAAAATTAAAAATTAAAAATTAAAAATTAAAAATTAAAAATTAAAAATTAAAAATTAAAAATTAAAAATTAAAAATTAAAAATTAAAAATTAAAAATTAAAAATTAAAAATTAAAAATTAAAAATTAAAAATTAAAAATTAAAAATTAAAAATTAAAAATTAAAAATTAAAAATTAAAAATTAAAAATTAAAAATTAAAAATTAAAAATTAAAAATTAAAAATTAAAAATTAAAAATTAAAAATTAAAAATTAAAAATTAAAAATAAAAAATTAAAAATGAAAAACGAAAAATAAAAAATGAAAACTTAAAAATGAAAAATAAAAAGGGAAAAATTAAAAATTAAAAATTAGAAATAAAAAATGAAAAACGAAAAATAAAAAATTTAAAATAAAAAACGGAAAATGAAAAATGAAAAAGAAAAATAAAAACGAAATATGAAAAATGAGATATAAAAAATAGAAAATTAAAAATGTAAAATGTGGAAATAATAAGTAATAATAAATATTTTTATATTAGCAGAGCCCTTGCAGTTATTTCTATAAGTGATACATAGATGACGATTTCTGTTTGATTTTATAAAAGTGCATTAAAAAATCTTTAATTACTAGATGTTTACACATCAAGGTATTCTTAAAAACAGACTTAAAACTAAACTAAACTAAAACTAATAATAAAAATATAAATCAAAAACAGAAAGAAGTAATCTCCTATGGGTTTCCAAGGTTTTTGAAACAAAGAAATATGGTACTAAGGAGTTTCAACAATTAACATTAAGTGTTGGACCAATTCAAATTATGTTGGTCATCAATTATATTTTTATGCATATACCACTAAGTGGACAGGGTATAATGACTCTGTGTTGGTGTTTAGTTACTATATGTACATCTTATATGATACCGATAGACTCAGAATTACTTTCTGAATCGCTTTAGCGATGTCTGTGCGTCCGTCCGTCTATCCGTCCATGTCCATGTAAACCTTCTAATCAAACTACAGGTCGCAAATAGGAATATATTTTGATGAAATTCGGTATATAAACTTCTATCAGCCATGACATAGACGTTATTGAAATTGGTGAAAATCGGTTTATGTTCAGACCTAGTCCCCATACAAATGACCCCTATTAGATCGACTTAAATTGCCATAATATCCAAATTATCAAATTGGGTTTGCGTATGTTTATGACATGCATTTATTAGTAGCTCAAAAATAAACCCTATATGATAATTTTTAGTCATAGCCCCCGATCTACACTTAAATCTATCAAAAAACAAAAATATTGCACAGATTTTGCAAAAAATAAGTGACTTTAGCAAATATAGTCAGAACTTTTTCATATCCGAATGCAAAAAAAAATAATAAAAATTCCACTCAAATTTGGTTTATGCTTATTTTGTAATTAGTTGGACCTAAGAGATAGTGTCTCTAGGCTCATGGTATCATCGGTCTATACCGACTATAATTTTCTTACTAGATTTTATTAGGTATATTTGTAGGCAAGAATGATAAAATAAAGATTACGCCCTTCCCTCGCAAGGGTTACCAAGTCTGTTTCATAATTTCTTGCGAAAAATATATGTTTTATGTGCAAGATGAAAATCAGAGTGTTGTTTCGGAAACTACCAAAGTGGAATATCTATTTATTGAATTTGTTAACAGTAACCAAAGGCTTTTACTAGGTACTGTGTATATACCTAATAGAAATATTAATATTTTTCCGCTTTTTGACGAGCTAACAACTCTTTCTCTTGGTTACACTGATGTTATCTTAACCGGAGACTTTAATACAAACGTACTAGTAGACAAAAGTCTAATAGAAGAAATGAGTGCCATTGGATTAATTCTAATCAACAGTTTAACACCAACACACTTTACATCTACCTCAAGTACGCTACTGGATCTATGCTTTACGGATAATCCTTCTAAACTACTGCTATATGACCAGCTGTCTGCAAGTATGTTTTCAAAACATGATCTAATTTTTTTATCATACGACTTTAAATATCCGGTCCAAGACCAAACGACAACTTTTAGAGATTTTAAAAATATTGATTTTCTACCAATGAAAACTGAACTTGCTACAATGAATCTGAACCAAATTTTTTATATGCCTTACGTTGATGATCAAACAAATTTTTTGCAAAGTAATATTCAAAGCTTATACAATAAATTTGTCTTGGTGAAAACAAAGAAACTTAAGAGTGAAAAGCCATGGTTCTCACCAGAAATAAAGTCCTTAATTGATAAGAGAAATTTAGCATATGAGCGTTGGAAAAGATTTAAAACGACCGAACTTCATACTATTTTCAAATCCAGTAGATCTCAAGTGAATTTAAAGGTACGAACTGCTATGACACAATACTTCGATGACAAGTTTAAGACAGCTATCTGTTCTAAGAAAAAATGGAGAGAAATAACTAACATGGGTCTCAATAATAATGCTATAGCAACTGACAACACAATTAATGTAAATGAGTTAAATTCTCATTTTGCAAATATACCAATGACAGATATTGATGAAAATTTCTACAACTCTTCAAGTACAACAAATAATAATGTCCCAAACAATCTATAGACGATGTGCTTCGAATTCAAAAATATTACCCATATAGATGTCTTAAAATCTATTTTAAGTATTAAATCGAGCTCTGCTGGATATGATAAAGTCCACCCTAAATTTATAACATTAATCCTAAGTTACATACTGCCGCACATAACACACCTCTTTAATACAATTATAACCACATCAACTTTTCCGTCAATGTGGAAACATGCGAAAATAATTCCAGTTCCTAAACAAGATAAGAGCTATAGGCCTATAGCAATATTGCCATTCTTATCGAAGGTCTTCGAACGCTTAATTCATGCACAAATAAGCCAACATCTTTATGAAAACAAACTTCTAACTGATAGGCAAATAGGATTTAGGCCAAAGCACAGTTGTATCTCTACTCTTGTTGATGTCTCAGAGGAGATAAGAACTAAATTAGATAACAAGATGATGACATTTTTGGTTATTCTGGATCATTCTAAAGCTTTCGACACAGTGGAGTACTCAACACTTTGCTTTAAGCTTAAAAATATGTGCAATTTTTCACCTACCGCTACAAAGCTTATTGACACATATCTTAATGGTAGAAGTCAATCTGTTTACAATGGCATTGAGATATCAAACACTTTACTAATTAAGCGTGGTATACCTCAAGGTACAATACTTGGTCCACTTTTGTACGCCAATGACTTACCTTCACAACTAGAAAATTGTAAAATACAAATGTATGCAGATGATGTGCATCTTTATATCAGTTGTATGCATTCGGATGCCATAAACTGCATAAGAAAAATTAATGAAGACCTCAAAAAAGTATCTAGATGGGCATCAGCGAATGGGCTTTGTTTAAACGCGAAAAAGTCAAAAGCAATGATTATTGGAAACTCTAACATTCTACCTACCACTCTGCCACCACTACTTTTAGACAACTCAACTATTGAGGTTACTGAAACTGGTCTGATCATGTAAATGCTGCCTGTGGTAAAATGCATGGTATGCTGAGAACTCTGTGGATGACTCAATATTTTACACCATTAAATATTCGCATGCTCCTTGCCAAAACCTATATACTGCCGACACTTCTATATGGATGTGAGCTATTTACCAGTTGTGATTCAATAAGCAAACAAAAGCTAAAAGTAACTTATAACAATGTTGCCAGATACATATTTGGATGTAGAAGATTTGATGAAATCTCGCAGTTTTCAAAGCGTATAAACAATGTTTCATTCGAAAATCTGCTAAAATGCCGAACTCTTATATTTCTGCACAAAATAGTTAACACAAAGCAACCAGATTATCTTTACAAAAGGCTACAATTTTCCCGATCTAATAGAGGGATTAAAATAAACTCAATTCGGTATCAAAAACAAATATCTGAAAGACATTTTTTTGTGGAAACTATAAAACTTTGGAACCAACTACCTCATAATATACAAACCATTAGCAATGCAAAGCTCTTTAAAACAGCAATGTTTCGCCACTTTGATTAACTTAATTTTTTGTGTTGCACTTAAATTTTTTTTTCTCATTTTTAAAAAAAATTTTTTTTTCTTCATTTATTTAAAATAAATATTTATGTGTAACTACCCATTAATTTTAAACAAAAAAAATTTTTTTTTTTAAAAACTGAAATTATTAAATTTATTCTTTAATTATGTCATATATTTTATGTTAAATTAAATAACACCTTCTGTCTTAACTTTATCTCCCCATTACTGTAATATTAATAAGATCTATTTCTTGTTGTACTGCATTCTTCAAATAAAAATTTAAATTAAAAAAAAAAATAGTTGGCAACCCTGTTAAAACGTTAACATGAAGTGAAAAGTGGACAAATGGAAGCAAAGCAATACTAAACAAGTAAGAAAATTATAGTCGGTCTAGACCGACTATACGATACCCTATACCATGCGTTTAGAGACCCTATCTCATAGGCCCAACTAACTGGACATAGAAAATAAGCAAAAACCAAATTTGAGTGGGATTTTTATTAATTTTTTTGGCTGCAGATATGAAAAAGTTCATATCGGATGCTATATCTATATAGGAACATGGTCCAAAAATGGACCGATCCTGATCATGTTTGGTAAAGTCTCTTGTATTTTGCAAAAATTTATACAAACAAAATTTGAGAAGAATCAGTGCAATATTTTTGTTTTTTAATAGATTTAAGTGAAGATCGGGAAGCAGCTCTATATGGGGTCAAAGGGATCATTTTTGGACTACTCATTAATGGATGTAATGAACGCATACAAACCCAATTTGAGTAAGATCTATATGACAATTTGGATCTTATGGTAATTTATGTCGATTTCATATGGGGAATTTGTATGGGGGCTAGGTCTCAACATGGACCGATTCTCACCAATTTCAATAGCGTTCATCCCATGGCGGATAAGAGCTTATGTACCAAATTTCATCAAAATACATTCATATTTGCGACCTGCAGTTTGATTACAAGCTTTACATGGACACACAGACGGACGGACGGACGGACATTGTTAAATCAACTCAGAAAGTGATTCTGATTCGATCGGTATAATTAAAGATGGGTCTAGGTCAAATATTTTTGGTTGTTACAAACAGCAGCACAAAGTCATTATACCCAAACCACATAGTGGTATAGGGTATAAAAATAGCTGAACTCGCGCAACAAGGGAAGATGCCATCACATTCATTAACGGAAATGCTAAAATCGTGTGATGCAGTATTCTTAAAATTAAATGGCGAAAAATTGCTACTTACAAGCGGATATTTGCAGAAACATTTGTTGGAAGCAAAGGGCTTTGAAGCAAATTAAGGAGTGAAAAAACAATTTTTTCGATGTAGAATATACTTTAGAATAAGGTTATTGAATACCGATATTGCTCAAAATATCAATAGACGAAGGAGGAAATTTAATAAGATAACGAGTACAGAACAAACATAGGCCTTTAAAAAGTTGTTCAATTATTGTTAGACCATTTTTATTTGGTGAATCTATAATCTATAATATTAATTGGCTAGGCGACTTCTTGTTACCGATGTTTTGTTCTACCGTTTTATCCCGATTTTGACCAAACGTATATTATTGGAAAGGTATTTTTTTTAGCTGTTCACCAGATTCACAGATTTTTAATTTTTTTTTTCTTTATTTTGAGTAAATAGCATTTAACGTTGCATTAACATACATAAAATTATACATATGCTATGTGTGTGTTTATTATGTTTGTTAATGTGTTTACTAATGACCCTGCAGGAAACGTCATAGTAAAACAGTACTGATTCACTATTGACTTTGTCACCAGTACTACTGACCAACTATACCCCAGACAATGTAATTTTCTATGGACATTTAACATGTACGTGTCATTGCAAATCACTAGTGACATTGGTACTATTGATTAGGTAGTGACTAGGTAGTTCTCATGGGACCATATATAGACATTGGAACCAGAGATTCACTAGTGACTAGGTAGTTCTCATGGGACCTTATGTAGACATTGGAACCAGAGATTCTTAAATACCAGAGATTCTTGTACAATTTCGATTGTTCTTTCACGTTTCTTTTATAACTTCGTTTGCTTATAATGTTTTTTCTTTGATTACTTATTATTATAAAATATATTTTTATTTACCTTTTATATTCAATTTTTCTATATCTACAACCACGTATTTTTCAAACAAAACTATAGAAATCAAGAAGAAGAAGAACTTCCAACTTCTCTATGAAAAATTAGTCACAATGCTAACAAAATACTAGACGAAAGTGGTGACTTGGGGACACATGACCCATGCTTCCTGCAGGGGAGTTTGTTTTCTTCATTCACAATAATAAACCAAAATAGTGTTCGTTTGTGAATTGGATAAGTTGAAAAATAAAGTTGTCTAGAAATTGCACTCCAATTTCGAGCGCTGGAATCTGCCAGTATAAAATAAATAAATTAACAAATTTATAAAACAAAATTTTTTTGCTAACACATAATTTAAGGAGAAAAATAACTGGAAATTATTAGCCAATAGGAACGCAGTTTGCGTGACGTCAGAGTTCCAATAAGCTCAGAAGATTTTAATTTTGTCTGTGTGATGGCGTAATCTTTATTTTATCATTCTTGATTTGTAGATTTTTTTTATGGGACAATAAAACAGTACCTGGAAAGTCTGGTGTACATTAACCGAACTTAGCCCAACAATAACCTTAATTAATAATATTTTTGAATATTTTATTTTTACTACAATAACAATGCAGATTAAGACAAATATAACTAAAAAATTTAATTTATCATATGTATATACAGTGACGAGCAAACGTGTAACAGGGTACATAAAGCTCTGAAATAAACCGCCATATTTTGTTATTATTAATTGAAACTAAAACACTTATATAAAAAATTATTCATTATTCTTTCGAAAACCTAAAACGTTAAACAAATTAGCTCTATTTCAATTAATAAAAAAATTATGCATTAAAAAACTATTTTTTTTCGTTTTATAAATATGCAGGAACATTTAATAATTATTTATATACATTTTTTAGTTTCAATTGATTATAAAATAAATATGGAGGTTTATTTCAGAGCTTTATGTACGCTGTTACACTTTTGCTCGTCACTGTATACATATAATCATGTCAATAAGCCATATGAGAAAAAAAAAATATATAAAATGACATTGCGTGCTAATGACTAATTTTTTTTTTTAATATGTGAGTATATGTGATAGTGTGTGTAAATGAATATTTAAACATGGGTTAGTCCTACGGTACGCTTTATTGTGATTCCATATGATATCAAACAACTGTTCACAGAAATAATTTTGCAAATTAATGCAATAGCGATATAGCGAAAAAAAGAAGATATAAGTGATTAAGAATCAACAGTTTTTTTTCTTTACCGCAGCTTTTTATAAACCTGTTGTTGGAATCTCAGCTAGGCTAAGAATCTTTTCAAAAGTTTCAACTGATTGCTGAAACATTTCTAAGTTCATAAATGAGCTCTTGATTTTGAAAGTGGTATAAGTCATATATTCCTTGTTTGCAAATATATATAATATTAAGAGGTTTGCATTTTAAAGGATTAAAAAATATTTTTGTTTTATGGAATAAGATATTTCGATAATTAAAGAGTGCCAACAAATAAGTATTTATTATGATTGTGAAATATATAACCATTTTAAAAAGGAAATGTGGTTTTGAAAGGTTGAAATGACTTATACCATTTTCAAAATTAACTGCATGACTTAAACCATCAAAGAAAATTTTTTATTAGAAATTAACATTTTATTCAAACTCATTACATTGTAACTAATGCCGTTTTCTTTTCTGACAAAAAATGTCGCCCTTTTTTGCCTTTTTTCGAAAAGTGTATTTTTTATATATATTCTGAATTAAGATCAACCTTATCTTATACATCAATCGAAAGGTCTCAAAGTCGAACCCTCGTAAATCACAAAAAATTCCAGCCATTGACTTCTGTCAGGTCATAGTGTGAGAATGTTTCCCCATTGTTCCCCTTTTTTGAATATTTTCACCCTATGACTTCCAAGAGGATAATAATCCAAATTTTTTTTTGCATTTATGAACACAGCACTTTGAAGCCTTTCGACTGATATATAATATAAGGTTACTCTTAATTCAGAATATATATAAAAAATACACTTTTCCAAAAAAGGGCAAAAAAGGGCGACATTTTTTGTCAGAAAAGAAAGCGGCGTAAGTAATTTTTTTTTAGTATTCAGAGAAATAAAGTGTGTGAAAAATTGGTGGGATATAGGGTAGTAAATCCATCATATCTTTTCGTTTTTCTTCTGTTATTGGTCAAATGGTTGTGTATAATGGAAGCAAATCAATATTTTCGTATATTCTTGGCCTTCCTCTTTTAGGTGAAAGGTCTAACACTTCGAATACGGAATTGTCATCCAAAGAAGTTTTATAAAACATCTTATATGGAGCATTTTTTAGAAAACTGATCCATTGTATTTTTAGCCAAGACCCAGCTTCTCCATTGGCGTTTCTCTATCTATTAGTCGTTGATTCTCTCAGTTGTTTCGTCGAAATTAAATCGTTCTGAGCCATTTGTTCTACCAAAAATGTGTTTCTCTTTTTACATAATTCTATTAAATTAAAATAATGCTCAGGGATGTATAAATAATTCGATTTTTTATACCTTCCTCTCCAGAGTGCAGAGGGTATATATAAGTTTGTCATTCCGTTTGTAATAATTAGAAAAAAAATTTTGAACCCCATAAAATATATATATTTGTGATCCTTATAACAACCGGAGAAATATACACTATTTGATCCTCCATTGTTTCTTTCTTAATAATTTGGAAATATTTTACCTGTTCTAGTTTTGATTTACAAATAATATTAAATTTTCACACAACATTCAGAAGTTATCTTTGTCTTATTTTATTTTTAAAAAGTAACATAATAAGCAAAAATTCGGTCAGACCAACCATTTTTTTTCCTTTATTGGTATTTACGAGTATAATAGTATATTTATTCATGCTGTTTCCTTTCGTTTCCAAATACCAATACAGGCTAGTTAATCTTTCTTTACAGCAAGTATATCAACCAAGTTTCATATTAATTGGATGAGGGGAAACCCTTTTTAAATCTCCCCGTGACTGTGCGTGACCATGCGAGACTGTGCGTGACTAAGTTAAAGTTAATTTTTTTTCATAGCAAGTGTGTGGACCAAGTTTCAGATTGATCGGATGCGGGGAAATTTTTTTTTTTCATTTATTTATTTGCAATCTATTTTACAATAATAAGCAAATTACAGTAATTAAATCTTCACATGAGTTTTAATCTCCAATGAGGTTAAAACATTCATACATATGTATACATACTAAAAGTGTATACCATAAGTAACTTTACTTATGTATATTTATTATTTTATATTTTTATATATTTATATATATTTACAAAGGTTTTGTTTACATATATACAGTTTTTATTTTAAAAATGGTAGGTCAAGGACATGGAGTCTTTTAAGTTTTTTAACTTCGTCGTAATCGTCCAATAAACTAATTGCAAATGCTTTAGAATGATTGCTAAGACTTTCTAAGTATTTGATGCTAAATCTACTAATTTCATTTTTGACTTTAGTTATGGATAAGTCCTTATGGATATTGTCATTTGTCATAAACCAGGGTGCATCTGTAATCATCCGAAGGGTTTTTGATTGCTATCTTTGAAGAATTTCAATGTTAGAGTTGCTCGCGGTCCCCCATAATTGTATACCATATGTCCATATGGGTTTAAGAATAATTTTATACAACATGACTTTATTTTCGAGACATAATTTTGATTTTTGACCTAGCAAAAAGTACATTCTTTTAGTTTTATAGTCTAATTCATAAACACTTTTTAACAGCTTAATAAGCTGTTAATAAGGAACAATCGGAAAAACAGTATTCATAAACACAAAATAGCTTATCAAACGTTTAATAAAAGTTTGTTAAATATGAAATTTTTATTGTGGGCTTTACCCTACTTTAAACCTTTCATAAAATGACATTTCTTAATGTTTATTTACATTAATTGGTCTAGTTAAAATAAAATTACCATTTTTGTTATTATTTCAATAAAAAAATAGATAAATCTGTTTTAAATAAATAAAAAAAATGGATTTGATTAATTTAATTGGAAGAATTGGTAAGTATAACAAATTCTACAACTTCTAGTTTTTTATATTGTAGCTAATTAAAATGAAATTCTCATCTTCTTACCATTAAGGTCTGCCCTTGATAGTTTATTTTCCAGTGAATAAAAAATAAGTCCAAATATTGGCAAACATTTTCTGTGACTCCAAATCACTAATAGAAACAATAATAACTTTTCGGTATTGTGGGGTAAATTACTTTTGGCTTAAAACATTTTATTGCGGTTCCAAGAAAATATCTTTTTCGGCGGTCGAGCCTATTTCCCTAGTTATGGACTTCCGAAGTTTTGACATGGACTTGTATATAATGTGTTATTTAGTATCGGATTTCAGCGATATATAAATCATTTGAAAGCTTAATTGAGCGCCTTTTATTTGATATTTTTAAATTTCAAATCTATTAACCCATTATGAACCTATTTAAAATTTTGTATTTTTGTAATAGAGTTTTTTTCTTAAATATGGAATTATCTCGTAAACAGACATATATCATGTGTGGTTTTACGTAAACTGAATAGAAGCTGGGTCCACTAGCTTCATTTTGATATAAATTTTGGCCTCTTAACCCTTTCAGGATCGGATATACTATAATTTTTTTACGGAAATTAACCCACTAACTACTGTTTTCAAAATATTATGAAAATTTTTGATAAAATTTTCCTGCGGCGCTTAAAAAGAACTAAAAAAATATATAGAGGAATTAACCCACTAACAAATATATTTTCATAATATTATGAAAATTTTTGATAAAAAATAGGAATATATATTTAGAAAAAACTAAAAAGTGTAGGTAAATTCCGTAATATATCCGATCCTGAAAGGGTTAAGAGGTCGAAGTATATATCCAAATGAAGCTAGTGGACCCAGATTTTATTCAGTTTACGTAAAAGAACACATGACATATGTCTATTTACGAGATAATTCCATTTTTAAGAAAAAATTCTATTACAAAAATACAAAATTTGAAATAGGTTCATAATGGGTTAATAGATTTTAAATTTAAAATATCAAATAAAAGGCATTTAAGTAAGCTTTCAAATGATATATATATCGCTGAAATCCGATGCTAAATAACACAGTTATATACAAGTCCATGTCAAAAATTCGGAAGTCCATAACTAGGGAAATATGCTCGACCGCCGAAAAAAAAATATTTTCCTAGAATCACCCCAGAAGCCCCTACTTCCCCCCCAAAAAAATAAAATCGGAGCGTTGCCCCTAAACTCCACTTGTTCCTCTTCAATGGAATTTCTTCACCATTTAGAAAAATAGGAGGACAATCACCTTTTCTTAAAGCACAAATAATATGGTATGATTTTTCAGCATTAACACAAATATTCCATGTTTTCAACCAATTTGAAATATTGTTAAGGTTTCTTTGGATCAGTTCGGATGCTTTGACTTTACAGCTGTTTCTTGCTATTAAAGCAGTGTCATCAGCATATGTAGCGACAGTAACGTCTTCATCCGCAGGCATATCTGATGTAAAAATAGTGTAAAGTACAGGACCTAAAACACTTCCTTGGGGTATACCAGCTTTGATATCACAAATGTTGGATATTTCATCGTTTACTTTTACATAAAATTTGCGATCTTTTAGATACGACTTTAGAACTTAATAAAAAGGTGCAGGAAGAAGTTGCTCTAATTTAAAGAGAAGGCCAGGATGCTAGACTCTATCGAAAGCTTGTTTTACATTCAGAAACAAAGCAGAGCAGTATTCCTTATTTTCCAATGCATTTCTAACTTCATTTACTATACGATGGCATTGTTCTGGTGTACCGTGGTTATGGCGAAATCCAAATTGATGTTCAGGTATAATATTGTTTGCATCCAAAATTGGCTGAGGTCTATGCAGAAATAGTTTTTCAAACACTTTTAAAAATGACCTTAAGTCATTTTCTGGCTTATTAGGTTTTGGTACCATCATTATCTCTGCACATTTCCATTGAGCAGGAAAATGATTCAGTCTCAAAATTGAATTAAAGATAAGTGTTAAAAAAATAATAGATTTTTTTGGTAATGCCTTAAGGTCTTTGGCACATAACTTATCGTATCCCGGACATTTTTTGTTATTTAATTTGGAAATTTCTTGAGCTACTTCATAGGGTGATATATGTTTAATTGGTAAGTCCATTTGGAATGGATTGTTGAAAGCAAATGGTTCAAATGTAGATTTCAGGTATTGAGAAAAACTATCAGCTTTGCTTAAATCTGATTTACACCAGATGCCATTTGAATCTTTCACAGCTACATTTCTTTTCGTTGGTCTTTTTAAAAACTTTGTGGCTTTCCATAATTTGTGTTCATTGTTTTTTAATGCACTAAGATTTTGTAAATAGCAGCTAAATTGTTAATTTTTTGCCTCGGTTAAGCGTTCTTTTAATTCTTTTGTGGCCCGATTTAAATCAGTTTTATCTGCTGGATTTCTTGTTTTTTCCATATCATTCTTAAATTTCTTTTAATTCTTACTAAATCTCTAATTTCAGCAGATACAATTACTTTATTTCGACCACTAGCCGGTACTGTTGCTGGTGTTGACAAACACGCTGCTTCATGTATTAAGTTTGTGAAGTTTTCAACTGCATTAACGAGCCCATCCCCATCTTTAATTCGTATATTAAGGTTAATGTTTCTTTCTATCCAGTATTTAAAAGAATTTAAATCAGTTTTGTTTGTAATAACTTTATACATTTCATTAACTTGTAAATAACTCGCATTATAATTTACTAATAAAGCTGAATGGTCGGAACTTAGTTCATCAGTTTCTAAGATATCTAAACAGTTATTAGCAATGCCTCCGTAAACAACAAAATCCAATAGGTCTGGTATTTTTCTGCGGTCGCTTGGCCTATATGTGGGTCTGCCTGTAGATAGAACAGAGTAATTATTTTTCATTACGCATTTGTAAAGTTCTATGCCTTTGGGATTAGCAAGTCAAGAGCCCCACCACTGATGTTTGGCGGAATGAGGGGAAATGACATTTACATCACTCCGTGACTGTGCGTGACTACCCCAAAATTAATCTGTAGCCACAACAAGACTATGTGCCAAGTTTTAGATCAATTGGATAAGGGGGAATGGGGTTGACCCACGACAGAAAGACAGACAGACAGAGAGTACAAGTTAAAAGAAGGAGTTTAAAAATTAACCAATATCAAGAATATGTTACTTGAAAGTTTATTTTTATTATGTAAATTATGTATTTAGATATATATATATCTAATTTCTTATGATAAAATTAATTTTAAATTAAATCATATATAGTATTATTTTACCCTACACACCACTGTCCCAAAGGTATATCAGTTTGTCATTTCATTTGTAACGCATCGAAGAATGCATTTGCGACTGCATAAATTATGTATATTAGTGATCCTTATAAAATTCGAGTCGATATAGCCATGCCCGTCTGTCCGTCTGTCTGTTGAAATCACGCTCATTCACAAAATAATCCATTTACCTGGGTAAAGTTACGATGATGTTATTTGCTATTATTTCGAGCAGGCTGCTATTGAAAACGAGCATCACTGTGCCAAGGTATGTCCAAAAATATATCTAAAAAATTTTAAATATTCAGTGTGTTTGTTGCAATATTTTTTATTATTAAGTTTATCAAATTGTTTACTTTTTCAAGTATTTTGTTTACATTTGTTACCAAGATTTGGCACAGCTGTACTTAACGCTCCTACTTGTTTTTTTTCGTTAAAATGGATATTTTAATGAACAAAACAAGAGTTTAATTTTTAATTTTTTACTTAGTAAATTTTTAAAATATTTATATCAACAATCCAGACGTGGCAGAGCAAAATAAATTCAGAATCATTGTGTCTTCTTTGCTCATTTTTACTGTTAATTTTTTGTAGTATGAAAATGCAAGAAATATATAAAAATAATTTTTGCGCCTATTAAAATTTCGCTTACTGTATGGACATAAGCACTGCAGTGCTTGATAAACACTGACTAAAAATTTCCATAATTCTAATGGTATTTATGGTGCAACCGAAAGGGGGTATTTTTATGTAGTCTTGGTCTAATCAAGCACTTAAAGTCCTAAATTTCAATAGCTATATTTCTTGAAATTTTATGCAAATATGTAAACCATGTAAACTTACAAATCCCAGGATATATGACAGGTACGTCTTTCAGTGACATTTGTGTTCTATTTATAGATGAATGACTTAAACTTTAACGCTCTTTATGAAGGTTTATTAGCCATGGTGGACATTAATTCATGCAATAGTGAATAAAAAAAAAAAATACAAGTTGATTGCACACCTGTGCATTACTAGGTACTATTTATTATATTTCAATCCCATTACAACCACCCCCACCCATACAGCGTGCGTGTTTTCAAACATGAAGTTTATTGAACAATTTGTGTTTGCTTAAAAAATCCATGTACATGTAATATGTATGTTTTATATACTCGTATATATGTTAATAAAATATTTTCTTTACATTTCATGTTTTAACAGGTGTTAAGGATACAGTTGAAAAAACCCTGGAAACAGCTAAAGATTCGGTAGCAACAACGGTTGAGGGTGTCAAACATGAAGTGGAGAATGTGGTTAAAGAAAAAGCCGAATTGTTGGATGATGCAAAAAATTCACTAATGGAAAAATTGCATTTAAGTGAAGCAACTAAAAAAAGAGATCTAAATGATGAACTTGCAAGTAAAATGGAAACGGCAACGACAACGGAAATGGCAAGTGCATCAGATGAAAAAGATATTGTGCAAATGCAACATGACATTGAGAGCACAATAATGCCAACGTCAACCGTTAGTGAGATGGAACATGTTTTGACGCATACCGATACTGAAACTGATAGTTTGAACACCTCAATACCGGAACCGGAAATAGAAAGAGCTCTTGCAAATACGAAGCACAAGGATAAAAAGATTAATGATGATGACGATGATGATGATGATGAGGATGATGATGACGATAATGCACCGACACCGCCACCAACCTTGTCTGAGTTGGAAAATTTAACAGCAGAAGTTATCCAACTTCAGCAACAACAACAAGAGCAACAACCAAACTTGACTTCAACGATGGTCAATGACATTTCTATAAATAATGACCCACTAATGACGACAACACATGACAATATTAAATCAATAGACATCACGACAGCCGTTGAGTCTACAACTACAACCACAACCACCTACACCTCCACATCCCCCCATCAAACATTATCGAATATAATGCAGTGAGTAGGCAGTCTTAATGTCTATTAAACGGGTTCTATTTCTAAATAAATGTGATGTGTGACTTTGTTTATGTATTATTATTTTTAGTTTTTATACAAACTTTTATCTCTCATTTTTAAAACGTAATTCTTTCATATTAAATCTAATGACAACATATGAACATGTAAAAACATGCATAATTTTAATCATTTTAAAAAAGCAAAAAACAAAAAGCAAAACTAACAATAAGTAGTTTTATGGCCATTGCACTTTTTCTAACTTAAATAGACTTTTAACTATTATACCTTTTAAAATGTAGCTAAACTCAATTCATATGAACTTTTTTTTATGTAGCTGTAGTAATTTGGATTTTTTGTTCTTATCTAGATACAATTTTTATAAAAAAAAATTATAAATTTTACTGTAACATTTTAGCACACAGTAGTTAACTGACTTAAATATTTGTAAATATTCAGTATGAATTTATACGGCAATAGAAATATGTATGTATGTATGGATAGATGCGACAGATATATTTTTCTTGGTAAAATATTCCATGGAGTTGCCGCACAGTAGAAAAAATACCAATCTGTTGAATAAAATATAAAGAAAACCTAAGTTACAGCTTTTAACAAACTGTTCATAATTTTTGCACGTACTTTAATTTCCTCATCCATTTTGATCAAACTAACAACAAATGAACAGGGTTGTAATTAAAGATTATAACTGACATATAAAAACTTAGTAATTTTTCTATATTCGAAATATAAAAAAAAAAACAAATGAATTCAAAGAAAAAATAAAAAAAATAAGGAATGGACATTTTGTGTTAAAACTCCACCAACATTAAACATAATAATCTGATGTTTACTGATCAGTTAGAGAACACGACGCTGTTATACGCTTGTATACTGTGCGGTGGCTTTGAGGACGGAATATAATTAACGGTTGTGTAGTTTATGGTCTTTTACATATTCCTGTTACCGTATAATCACATAAACACGTAATGAAATAATTATTTTACTTAAATTTAATTTTTAAAAATATATGTACGTTATATAAAAAGCTATGTAAATAAATTTATTTAAAAGTTTTTTTTTTAATAAATATTTTCAATTATTTATTTTTAAAACTGTACATAATATGTTCCTCTCTCTTTTTTATTTTCAACATTCAATAAAGCGTGATAAAGCAAACATATAACGAGTAACGCCTTAAAATATATATCAGGTGTATAAAAAAGTTCCCGGCTTTTTTCCACATCAATAGACTCTCTTGGAGAGTATAGCTAATCTTCCAAAGCGATGGAACTGTACGGATTCATTTTATGGCCTTTTAAAGTTTTAATTTTTTGGCCACCATTTTAAGAAATACACAGAAAATAATAGCTCTGAGGTAAATTTCGAGTTTTAAGGAACAGTTTTTGTACATTTTCAAACCGTTGAAATATTGTAGTGAATTCGTTTGTTATCTTTTTTAAACAGGACTAAAATGATCTATGAAAGTGAAAAAGAGAGGGCGTTAAAATATTCTACAAATAAATTTCCCTTGATTGTGAATATAAGACATATAAACACAATATTTGGTTCAAATGGACAAAATTACGGTTGTTCGTCCTAAAGTCATGGGCAAAGAAACTAAGTATTTCAAATGCCATAGATGCCAAAATATTTCTACACTAACCCTAAACATTCCTTCAGTTCAAGGACTTTCCACACCCGAAGACCAAAAAGTTGTAGAAATTAAGGTTCGCAAGCGTGATTAACAGAAAGTTTATGTAGATAAACCTGTGGGCACAAGCATTAACCGCCTAAGTCGAAAATCATGCTTTTGAGAAAAATAACTTTTTATATAAATGCAATGGGGCTTCATTACGACTCAGGTCAGAATGTTTTCATTAATAACTTTTTAATAAATAGTGTTAGAGAAATGGGGATTTCAAGTAAATATAAAGCATTTTTAGTAGAATATGATAGCATACATAACTCAAATCGTTCTTAACTCGACTTGGGCGGTTATCGCTTGTGACCACAGAAATATCCTTTTTATAGAAATTTGTTTTTGCAGAGAAATGATTTTATGGAATATTTGTAGACAATAATTATACCCTCCACACCTCAGTAGCAGAGGGTATATATAGGTTTGTCATTCCGTTGATTGGAAGTTGATTTACCGATGACCGTCTGTCCGTCTGCCCATCTGTCTGTGGAAATCACGATCACGCCGTCAATATCTAAGCTAGACCGCTCGTTTTTCTATAAAATCGTTTACTAACATCCCAAAGGAGTTGCTATATAAAATCGTCAAAATCTCTCAAAGGGTTCACGAGTTATGAATGAAACTCTTGAAAAAATAAAATTTTTTAGTGTGTTTTTTGTTTTTCTTATATGTTGTAATTCTTCGTATTGTTGAAGTTATTACAGTTGTGTGTATGTTAATACTGCACGTATCACATTGGCCTAAGCAAGTTTTACCACATATTTTTTTATCATTAAAATTAAATATTAAAAATTAAAAATTAATAAAAATAAAAAATGGAAAATGAAAAATGGAAAATGAAAAATGGAAAATGGAAAATGGAAAATGAAAAATGAAAAATGGAAAATGAAAAATGAAAAATGAAAACTGAAAATTGAAAATTGAAAAATGAAAATTGAAAATTGAGAAATGAAAATTGAAAAATTAAAAATGAAAAATGGAAAATGAAAAATGGAAAATGAGAAATGGAAAATGGAACGTGAAAAATTAAAAATGAAAAATGAAAAATGGAAAATGAAAAATGAAAAATGAAAACTGAAAATTGAAAATTGAAAAATGAAAATTGAAAATTGAGAAATGAAAATTGAAAAACTAAAAATGAAAAATGGAAAATGAAAAATGGAAAATGAAAAATGGAATATGGAACATGAAAAATTAAAAATGGAAAATGAAAATGAAAAATGAAAACTGAAAATTGAAAATTGAAAATTGAAAAATGAAAATTGAGAAATGAAAATTGAAAAATTAAGAAGGAAAAATGGAAAATGGAAAATGGAAAATGGAAAATGGAAAATGGAAAATGAAAAATGAAAAATGGAAAATGAGAAATGGAAAATGGAACATGAAAAATTAAAAATGAAAAATGAAAATTGGAAAATGGAAATGAAAAATGGAAAATGAAAAATTAAAACTGAAAATTGAAAATTGAAAAATGAAAATTGAAAATTGAGAAATGAAAATTGAAAAACTAAAAATGAAAAATGGAAAATGAAAAATGGAAAATGAAAAATGGAATATGGAATATGAAAAATTAAAAATGAAAAATGAAAAATGAGAAATGGAAAATGAAAAATGGAAAATGAAAAAAGGAAAATGGAAAATGGAAAATAGAAAATGAAAAATGGAAAATGGAAAATGAAACATGAAAAATTAAAATTGAAAAATGAAAAATGAAAACGGAAAACGGAAAATGGAAAATGAAAAATGAAAAATAGAAAATGAAAAATGGAAAATGAAAAATGAAAAATGGAAAATGGAAAATGAAAAATGAAAAATAAAAAATGAAAATTGAAAATTGAAAATTGAAAATTAAAAATGGAAAATGGAAAATGAAAATGGAAAATGAAAAATGAAAAATGGAAAACGAAAATTGAAATGAAAAATGGAAAATGAAAAGTGGAAAATGGAAAATTGAAAATGGAAAATGGAAAATGAAAAATGGAAAATGAGAAATGGAACATGAAAAATGAAAAATGAAAATTGAAAAATGGAAAGTGGAAAATAAAAAATGAAAAATGGAAAATTAAAAATTAAAAATGACAAATGGAAAATGAAAAATGAAAAAATGGAATATGGAAAATAAAAAATGAAAAATAAAAAAAAAAATGGAAAATTAAAATTGAAAAATGGAAAATGAAAAATAAAAAATGGAAAATCGATAATGGAAAATGCGAAATGAGAAATGGAAAATAAAAATGAAAAATTAAAATGAAAAATGAAAAGTGGAAAATGAAAAATTAAAAATGGAAAATGGAAAATGGAAAATAAGAAATGGAAAATGGAACATGAAAAATGAAAAATGAAAATTGAAAACTGGAAAATGGAAAATAAAAAATGAAAAATGGAAAATTAAAAATTAAAAATTAAAAATGACAAACGGAAAATGAAGAATGAAAAAATGGAAAATGGAATATGGAAAATAAAAAATGAAAAAAAAATGGAAAATTAAAATTGAAAAATTGAAAATGAAAAATAAAAAATGGAAAATCGAAAATGGAAAATGCGAAATGAGAAATGGAAAATGAAAAATAAAAAATTAAAATGAAAAATGGAAAATGAAAAGTGGAAAATGGAAAATGAAAAATTAAAAATGGAAAATGAAAAATGGAAAATGAGAAATGGAAAATGGAAAATGAAAAATGAAAAAATGGAAAATGTAATATAGAAAATAAAAAATGAAAAATAAAAAAAAAATGGAAAATTAAAATTGAAAAATGGAAAATGAAAAATAAAAAATGGAAAATGAAAAAGGGAAAACGGAAAACGGGAAACGAAAAATTAAAAATGGAAAATCGAAAATGGAAAATTAAAAATGAAAAATGTTAATTGGAAAATGGAAAATGAAAAATGATAAATGGAAAATGGAGAATGGAAAATGAAAAATGGAAAATTAAAAATGGCAAATGGAAAATGAAAAATTAAAAATGAAATATAAAAAGTGGAAAGTGGAATATGGAAAATGAAAAATGGAAAATGAAAAATGGAAAACGGAAAATGAAAAATTAAAAATGGAAAATGGAAAATGAAAAATAAAAATGAAAAATGAAAAATGTAAATTGGAAAATGGAAAATTAAAAATGATAAATGAAAAATGGAAAATGAAAAATGAAAAATAAAAAATGAAAAATGAAAAATGAAAAATTAAAAATGAAAAATGAAAAGTGGAGAATGGAAAATGAAATATAAAAAGTGGAAAGTGGAATATGGAAAATGAAAATTGGAAAATGAAAAATGGAAAACGGAAAATGAAAAATGAAAAATGGAAAACGGAATGTGAAAAATTAAAAATGAAAAATAAAAATGAAAAATGAAAAATGAAAATTGAAAAATTAAAAATGGGAAATGAAAAATCGGAAATGGAAAATGGAAACTGAAAAATGAAAAGTGAAAAATGGAAAATGAAAAATGAGAAATTAAAAATGAAAAGCTAAAAATGAAAAACGAAAGATGAAAATTGAAAAGTGAAAAATGGAAAATGATAAAAAAAAATTAAAATTGAAAATGAAAAAGGTGGAGGGTATCAAAGATTCGGCCCAGCCGAATTTAACACTTTTACTTGTTTTCTATTGAAATCAGTTTTATAAAAAATTCATTTCAGATTCTGAAAATATTCATTTCAAATTTTGAGACTCTTTCTATAGAAAATTTATTTTAGATTTCAAGAATTTTATGAACATTGATCTAAGATAATTGATATCAGAATTTATGAAATATTAGCTTATCCGCCAAACGATGTTCTGCCTAAAATAATTACTTTATCCCTAGATTTGTTTTGATATGTATTTCAATTACGGAAGGATTTTTTTAATCAGAATGAAATGAAACTCATTGTGTTATTTTAAATGCTGATTTTAATTTCGATTTAATAAATTTAATTGTGTTTCGCATAATACTATCTTCGTCTGATCTTATTAAGTAATAATTTACTGTGGGCAATATAATTTGTTTCTTCATTTTCGTTGTATACAAACAGATCCTTCGGCTTACCAATCTGGAGCAGACTATATACAATTGACAATGACCAAAGCATGAATTTCCAATCCAAGCCGCCAATATAATATGCTCCCTTTGAATTTGCCATTGATAACTGTCGACTCAATAATGTTGCCCAATATTTTCTTGATAACGAACCGCATTCCCTTAATAATTTTTGTGCATTTGGGTTTTGATGCAGTAGAAGACCTGGCAAATCAAGTCAATTTGAAAAGTCAGTGCAAAATTCACTCCTTCATCTCATCTATAATAGCAGATGACGTCACACAAATTTGCAAAGCTCTCCCTGTCTAGTACTCGAGAGATGTGATATTGAATATTTACATTGTATGAAAGGTGTCATGCCTACTGATCCGATATCGCCCATTTTCAGCAAAGCCGCTCACTCTAATAAGCTGCGAAATCACATAAAGGTCGTTAGTCTTTCTTTTAAATTGCTAAAGATATACACACCTTGTGAGGTAACACGCCCAACTATTTTTCAGATATTTTAATAGTTATTTTGCTTTTCGGGGCAGAAATGAATCCAACAAATCAAAAATTATTTAAATCAGTCCCTTCGTTCTTTATAAAATGATGCAACTAACCTGACTCTGCTTTCTTGAGTTATAAATGATGCAACTAACCCGACTTTGCTAAATGTACTTACAAGTATGCCCTGTAGTGCTTCCCACTACCGAGACTTTTTGGCAAGTATGTTTTCATAATCAATTTTTTCTACGAAGTTTGTATTGTACAATTAAAAGATTTTATACTAATTATTTTATATTTGTTTTTATTTCCACGCTGTCTGATATACAATTATTTTGTTTTTTTTTATTCGGTGCAAAAATGATTAAATTTTTTGTTGTTCCTAAACTGAAGTCTACAATACTTAACGATTGGCCTTGAATTTAGAATATCATTTGGAAATTTTTTTTTGCGCTTTTTGTTGTTGGCCATTTTTGTTTTTCTTAATTTCGGATTTGAGAATTTTCGATCTTGGCGATAATTAAATTTGGTGATTCCGCCCATACTTTTCACGACTATTCACTTCTATAGCATTAATAGGCTAGGAGATTTCTTGTGAATGATGTTTTGTTCTACCGTTTTATCCCGATTTTGACCAAACGTATATTATTTGAAAGGTATTTCTTTTAAGCCATTTTGCAGATTTACGTATTTTAAAATTTTTTCCTTTATTTGGGGTAAATTGCATTTAAAGTTGCTACTAATACATACATAAAATTATACAATGCTATGTGTGTGTTTATTAAATTTATTAATGTGTTTGTAATAAAAATGAGTTTGTTTATTGTGTTGGTTTGTGAATTGGCTATACTTGATAAGCATACTTTTAGGGTCTTTATGTAATGAAAAACTAAAATTTCCTAGAATTTACGCTCGAATTTCGAGGGCTGGAGTCTGCTAGTTGGTAATTAATATACTTGTTCAAGAGTTTCACGACTGTAGCTTTCAAAGTACTTCATATTTTTTATATCGAATGTGCCACGCCCACTAATTCTATCTCTATTCCCCTCCCCTCCAAAGCCTTGTTGTGGCCAAAGATTAATTTTTATATAGTCACGCACAAAAGATCGATTTTATGTTACCCGCAAAAAATTTACAATTTTTGATCTGGCAACCCTAAAACTAGTCAGTCCCAGTTCGTATAGGGTGTCGCAAAAAGCGACAAACTTCCAACCGTATTGATCCACGACGCTTAAAAATGTTACCATCTTCGATATGTTAACCCTTAAAGTAGCCCCATTTCAAATGGTATGTTTCAAAGAAGGGGAAAAATTGTAACTTAGTTTACGATCGATTTTCGATCTGGCAACCCAAAATATAATTAGTCCAGATGAAATAAGGTATTCCACGATCGGTGAATCAGTGATGAGCGTACATATAATTAAGATTTTAAAATTGTGGTTTTCGTGCAAGGTTTACGCGAAAACTAATCATAAATAAAATGAATGAACCAACGAAAACCGATTAATCGACATCATCGATTTTTGATTTTGACTTTTTTTAATTTTGGAGACTTTTGTTATTCGCGATTTTGACGATTTTAGATTTTTTTTTTTTTTGGCATTTTTGGTGATTTTTGTTAATAGCGATTTTAGATTTTGGGAATTTTTGCTTTTGGCGATTTCTGTTACTTGCGATTTTCGGTTTTGGCGATTTTCGACTTAAAGGTTTTTTAATTTTTTGTGATTCCTGATTTTAGCGATTTTTGATTTTGGCGATATTTGTTCTTCGCCATTTTTGTTTGTTGTAATTTTCGTTATTCGCAATTTTCGGTTTTGGCGATTTTTGATTTAGGCGATACCGCCCATATTTTCCACGACTACTCACATTGGTAATTAATGTACGTATCAAAAGTTTCAAGACTGTAATTTTCATAGTACTTCATATTTTCTTTATATTAGTTGCCAAGCCCATTGGTCCGATCCCGCCCATTTTTTGGGCAACTACTCACAATAACTTATGAACTCAGACAAGGTCGCAAGGTTTTTTCGATTATAGTACTCCAGATATATGGCATAAAATATTTTCTTTGTATGAGGGTGCCACGCCCATTGGTCCGAATCCACCTATTTTTTGTCCAAACATTAACATTACTAATTTATGAACTCATACGAAGTCCCAAGGATATTGAAACTACAGTACTCCAGATATATGGCATTAAATATTTTCTTTGTATGGGGGTGCCACGCCCATTGGTCCGATCCCACCCATTTTTGCTCCGACTATTCACATTAATAACGCAGGAACTCATACAAAGTTCTAAGGCTTTTGACACTACAGTAATCCAGATATATACCACAAATAAACATACAAAAATCTATTTTTTTATATATAAGACAGTTCCTTCCAGATACACAGTAAGACTGTAAAAATTTCAGGAAGATGGGTCCAATGATTTAGTCTCTTTTGGGCTACAAATAAACAAACATACATATTTTTGCTTCTATATATATAGATATAGATTGTTTAGAAAAAAGTTATGCCACAATCTTTGAATTTTATATCAGTGCCTCTGTTGAAAATTTCTACTATGTAGTCTGAGAATAAAGGAAAATAAATTCATTCTAAACTTCCAGGAAGTTAATTTAGAAAGTTTATCGCCGGTTCGGAGGAAAAATTCTGTAGAAAATTGATCTCAATATCTGAGAATTTTTTATAGAAAGGGAAGTTTTCTATAGAAAATATTTCTTAGAGATACAGAAATAATCTCAGATGCAGTTAAAAATAGAAAACTAATCTTAGATTCTAAGCAATTTCCTTCAGAGATAATTGATATCAGATGCTGTGATATTTTTATAGAGACACAATCCTAGATTGTGAGAAAATATTTATTTATTATAATATTTAGTTATTTATAGTTCGGTTCGAGATCATGTATAATTTTCTAATACTAGAAAAGATAACACTTTATGCAATGTAAGAGAAATTTGGAAAAAATTGAAGACAGCGCTAGATGGAGTAGCTACTTTCGAACAAAGCGACTTGTTCATCTTCAGCATCCTTCTGCCTATTGCTTCAACTCATGCTTAATCAACTATTTAACTCAACATTAGAAAGAAAAGAACATGAGAAATGTTTTTTTTTCTTTCTTTTCATACGAGAGTTAGAACGAACAAGCAGAGTTTTTTTTCCAATTTATAGCTTTCTCTACATTAACATCGCTTTGATCAATTACAAATCTCGTAATGTGAAAAAAGCTCTTTTTTTTTGTTTTGCCAACCGTCCCATAGATGGGAACTGTAATGGCATGTGAAAATCTTAACAGATTTATCACAATTGCATTGGACCGTATGTTTTGTATGTTAGTTTTTATGTATTGTCGATCTTGTGTTGTAATAATAATTAGTTATTTATAGTTCGGTTCGAGATCATGTATAATTTTCTAATACTAGAAAAGATAATACTTTATGCAATGTAAGAGAAATTTGGAAAAAACTGAAGACAGCGCTAGATGGAGTAGCTACTAGCGCTGTCTTCAATCTTTTCCAAATTTCTCTTACATTGCATAAAGTATTATCTTTTCTAGTATTAGAAAATTATACATGATCTCGAACCGAACTATAAATAACTAATTATTATTACAACACAAGATCGACAATACATAAAAACTAACACACAAAACATACGGTCCAATGCAATTGTGATAAATCTGTTAAGATTTTCACATGCCATTACAGTTCCCATCTATGGGACGGTTGGCAAAACAAAAAAAAAAAAAAAGAAAAAAAAAGAGCTTTTTTCACATTACGAGATTTGTAATTGATCAAAGCGATGTTAATGTAGAGAAAGCTATAAATTGGAAAAAACTCTGCTTGTTCGTTCTAACTCTCGTATGAAAAGAAAGAAAAAAAAAACATTTCTCATGTTCTTTTCTTTCTAATGTTGAGTTAAATAGTTGACTAAGCATGAGTTGAAGCAATAGGCAGAAGGATGCTGAAGATGAACAAGTCGCTTTGTTCGAAAGTAGCTACTCCATCTAGCGCTGTCTTCAATTTTTTCCAAATTTCTCTTACATTGCATAAAGTATTATCTTTTCTAGTATTAGAAAATTATACATGATCTCGAACCGAACTATAAATAACTAATTATTATTACAACACAAGATTGATAATACATAAAAACTATTTATTTATTATTTATTTATTTAGACCTTTATCTTCATTTCAGATTTTGTTACAGAGCGCAATCCATTAATACACAATGATTGTAAAACTAAATTACATTCTTTACAACCAAATTGTAACATAATTAACTGGTTATTTTAATAGACATTACTTGTAATTGATGTGAATTTAATTTAATTTAATTTAACATGTTTTATATTATTTTGCAAAATGAATTGTTTCTATGAAAAGTTTAAGTTTTTTAGGAATACCTCCTATAAGTGCTTTATTAATACTTTTGATGATTCTGTTGTCACATAAAAACTGCTTCTTTTCCCACAATTACCAATAGCCTGCCAAACTGAAAATTTTTCGGGAACATTATTTTTCTTTATGTCATAAACTGTTTACGGACATTTTCTGTTGTATCGGCCACTCGTTTAAGTTTCATCGTTCATAATGCAGCTTTTATACTTAGTAACGAAATAACGCTTAAGTTTTTTATGACGTTCTTTTGCCTGGATATTCTTCTTGGAGCTTTGTTAATCGTTTTTAACTTTTATTACGAAAGACTCCGTGCACTTTCTTTTTATATAATAATAAGTTTGTGCTGATTTTTATAACTACCAAAAATATTTGACCTAGACCCATCTTTTATTATTATCTATAATATTAATAGGCTAGGCGATTTCTTGTGACCGATGTTTTGTTCTACCGTTTTATCCCGATTTTGACCAAACGTATATTATTTGCAAGGTATTTCTTTTTAGCCGTTTTGCAGATTTACAGATTTTTAAATTTTTTCCTTTATTTTGAGTAAATTGCATTTAAAGTTGCTAATATATATAAAATTATACAATGCTATGTGTGTGTTTATTAAATTTGTTAATGTGTTTGTAATGAGTTTGTTTTTTGTGTTGATTTGTGAATTGGCTCGAATTTCGAGGGCTGGAATCTGCTGGTTATTATTATTATGGAGTTAGCGATGATCGTCTGTCCGTTCGTCTGTGTGTCCATATAAACCTTGTAATCAAACTAAATATAAATATATTTTGATGAAATTTGGTATATAGGCCCCATATAGAGCTGCCTTCCGATCTTCACTTAAATCTATCAAAAATAAGAACATTGCACAGATTTTTCTCAAATTTGTCTTTGATATATTTTTGCAAAAAATAAGTGATTTTACCAAATATGGTCGGTATCGGTCCGTTTTTTGACCTAGTCCCCATATAAATATAGCATCCGATATTAAGTTTTTCAAATCTGTAGGCAACAAATTTAATAAAAATTCCACTCAGATTTAGTTTATGCATATTTTTTATAGCCAGTTAGTTGGACCTAAGACTAATTCTCTACACACATGGTATAGGGTATCGCATAGTCAGTATAGCACTTTTTCTAGCACATCCCGGGCTCCTCTTAATCGTAAGGGGTTCATGATAATTTTTAATAATCCTGGAATCTATTTGCTACAAAATGTCTGCCTCATAAGCGATAGTTTTAAAAGCCCGTGTTAGATTTTTATTGAAAATTGAAATAATTTGTTCATGTACTTCGTGATGTAGAAACCTCTAAAAATATTGTTTCAGACAAATTTTTTCATTATGCTTCTTTTGTTCCACGAAGGGTCACAGCATAGCAGGGTCTTCTATAGTAAAATATAATAAAAACCACTAAATCTGAATGTTACAAAAATTCCACAAAATTTGTTCTTGTCTAGTCTCTCAGACTGCAGAGTTTTATTTACTTCTTTCTAGGGCAATATGGGCTACAAGTCGGTAATTTTTTTTATACACCTTATAAAACAATACTCTATTTCCAAAAAATTGTAAACAAATTTCTTTTGGTAAAAAAAAGTTTGTACAAAACAAAATAAATATGTAGTTTGCTCGTAAATATGTAGTTTGGGAAAAAAAATATTTATAACTGTAAATAAACCTTTTATAACACTCTAAACAACATTAATGCATTTTTTTCACACAAAAAAAAAAAAACAAAAAAAAATTAAATAATTAGCAATACCTCGACACCACCGTTTTTGTCACTACCAATAGCAACAAGTGTTATTGCCACAGCGACAACTCAACCTAGAAAGGAAATTGAAAAACCAGAACCACAACAGAAACCAAAAAAACCGAAATTAAATAAACGAGAAGCAAAAGCAAACAAAAACGAACATATTTCATCACAAAATGAAGCAAAACGTCCTGGAACAACGGAATGGGAAAAATTTGCCGATATGTTGGCGCTACATCGTAAATACAATCCACATGATGCCTTTAGGCGGGGTGGTACCCTTACGAAAATGGGTGGCAATAATCACATAGGTGGTGGAATGCCATTACGACCCTCTTATGTGGGTCATCATATGCGTGGATCCGCCGATGATGACAGCAGTGATACAGCATCAAATTGTCGTGGTAGTCCCCTGAACTCACGACGTTCCAGTGCTCGAGCTGGAGGTCGAATTCAACGTTTACCGAATCGTCCTAATACCGGTAATCAACGTAAAAGTCAACATGAAATTTCTTCCAGTAATGGTGGAGCAAAACCTCCTAGTATGGCACGTCGTAATAGTAATGCCATCAGTAATGGCCGTAAATTCGATTTCAATCCAGGGCGTTCACGAGTTAACGATTATATATCAACTGTAAGTTCAATTCCTTATTATAGTCAAAGCTCTTCTTTACAGCCTGCCTTAAGTACACACTTGCCTAATGCACCTAATGAGAGTGTTAAGTCTCCATCAGAAATGAGATCAGAACACTGTCTTCCTCGGTCGAAAACACCGCATCATTATTTGGAACCCTTAGAACGTCCAAGATCACGTTCTGAACAACAGCAGCAAATGACACATAGCCAACAGCAAAATGGCAGTAGTATGCCTATCAAGCCCTCCTCTACACTTAATACAGAAACAACACTAACACGTGAATCTTCAAATACTTCTTTATTTAGTAATAGTTCAAATGTGGAGAAAGGACATAAGTTGAAATCATCGTTGGACTTGAGATTGCTACCAACTAACCCACCAATACGGAATACCTCATCGTTCCTGACAACACCACGTTGTTCACCATTTAGTGTTAGAAAATCTTATACAGATCTCTATTTTAGTACCACTAGTAATAAGGAGAATACAAACAGTTTTCCAAAGGATTTGAGTTCTGTTGCGAAACAACGCCATTTAAAGGAGAAAAGTCCATATAAAGTTCGAGATCGTTGTGAAGTTTGTAATAAAAAATATGTAATAAAATAAATGCTAAAAAGTTTTTATGTGTTTTGTAATGAGGTTTTATCAAAGGCTAAGTATTCCAGTAAAAAATAATTCGATTTTTGGAAGCAAAACAAAACAAAGCGCATTCTCTTCTTAAAGCTCCCTTACAAAGAAGCAGAGTTGTAAGGCACACCGTTCAATATCGACAAATATAATGGAAATATAGGGGAAACTTGCCAATCCAAAAATCATGCCTTAAGTAAGTAGGTTTGTAAGCGATTAACTTCTTACAGATGCTGTAGGTTCACTGTTTTGCAAGAGGATGTATCTAAATTTAATAATTTGACAGTTTTTACCCTTGACTGTAATCGTCCAAGTTGTATAACATGGCGAGTATAATGAGTTTGGGCTGATGTTTGTATCTACCAAAAATATTTGACCAAGTCCCAGTCAGAATCAGAATCGATTTAGCGATGTCCGTCCGCCCATCCGTCTCTCTGTATTTCTCTCTGTCAGTCTGCGTGTAATTGAATCCATGGTCGTGGGTCGTAAGATCCAAAAATAAACCTTTTTAAGATCTCAGGAAAAGAGGCCATGGGAAGAAGGAAAGAGGAAGTAGTGTTTGTGAATATTTGACTTAAATATTATTGGGTTATAACTGTCACGAAAGATTTGTGCGGGGAGTTTATTCCACATACGGCTAGTTCGACTGTTAAATGAAGTTTCTCTGTAATGCGTTGTAAGGTCAGCTGGACAATAGACTATATATAGATGGATTTGATCTACTAGAGTAGCGGCGAATGTAAGTTGAATAGATTTTAAGAAGGTCAGACGAAGTGAAGAAATTTTTGCACCGTTTTAGAAAACCAAGACACTTGATTGATCTATAGGTCAACAAACAACAATGATTTTTGTTGTCAACCCTATTCGCTTTATCCCACTCGGAGATTTTTAAAAGGTCTCGATTGAGTGTGTCATTCATTGCCAACCTTTTGCCTCCAACCTTAAAAAGGCTGGGACTAAAATTAAAGGAAAATTAATGACAAATGTTGCTGTCATAGGATTGAAGGTTTGACTAAGAAAATCATTTCGAAAGATAATTAAAAGGGAGGGAGAAGAAACGGAACCTAGGGGTTCCCTTGAATAAAGCTGAAACTCATTGGATGAGACACCATCAATAACAACAAGTATTGTGCGGTCTCTGATATAAATCGAGAGATGGTAATGCCGACCCCAAATGCAATAAGCTTTGATATCAATTCACCGCGCCAGGCGCGATCAAACGCCTTGAAAATATCTAAAGAAATCACTTTACTTTCACCAAAATGTGAATGGATCGACTCCAGCGCTCGGAAAATAGAGCTAACAGATCTCCTGTAGAGCAAATTCTACAGAAGCCATACTGTCGATCATGAAGAAGTGAGTTGGTCTTTAGATAATTGATAAGGTGGTAATTGATCATGCTCTCCATCACCTTTGAGAGTGCGTAACAGACTGCAATTGGAAGGTAGTTTCCACGGTTATTAGCAACACCCTTTATAGGGATTGGCTGGATATTGGCAACCTTCCAGAAAGAGGGAAAGACTCCGGCATGGTACTAACAGCTGAAAAGGTTGGCCAACGGAATAGCTACTTATTTACGTTGAGATCCGAAAGAACCTTTTTAGTACAAGATACCCTTGAATAGTAGGTCATGAATTACAAGAGTTGGGATAGAAGAACTACATTATTCTTTACTCTTTTAAAAGATAACCAAAAGCCCTCGCTGCCCCGAGGATCTGAAAGAACATTATAACGGCACATTCAGTTCTCGTCTGTTCACACCATACACAGCTGCCTTCTAATATTCAATTAGATTTATAAAAAAACAAGAAAGAAAATTTAGGTCGGTCTAGACCGACTATGCGATACCCTATACCATGCGTTTAAAGACCCCATCTCTTAGGTCCAACTAATTAGATACAGAAAATAAGCATAAACTAAATTTGCAAATACATAAACAAACCAAATTTGAGAAAAATCTGTGCAATATTTTTGTTTTTTGTTAGATTTAAGTGAATATCGTGGACTATGACTAAGAATTGTTCTATAGGGTTTATTTTTGGACTACTGATAAATGGATGTAATAAACATACGAAGACCAAATTTGACTGAGATCTATATGATAATTTGGATATTATGGCTATTTAAGTCGATTTATAGTCGATTTATAGGGGTCATTTGTATGGGGATTAGGTCTGATTACAAGGTTTAAATGGACACATAGACGGACTGGCGGATGGATAGATGGACGTTCGAACAGATGTCGTTAAATTGATTAAAAAAATGATTCTGAGTCGATGGGTATAATAAAAGATGATTCTAGGTCAAATATTATTGGTAGTCACAAACATCAGTACTAAGTCATTATACACTGACCACATCGTGGTATAGGTTAAAAAAAATTTGCATAGATCTTTCTCAAATTTCGTTTGTATATATTTTCGATCAAAATAACTAATCTGACAAAATATGATATTGATTGGTCCTTTCTTTGCCCTAGTCGCCATTGAAAAATAGAATCCGACATGAACTTTTTCATATCTGCAGGGCACAAATTCATAAAAATGACAATCAAACTTTGTTCCTTTACGTAACGGCAAATATTTAGTTCCCTTTTTAAGCAATATGCGGGCACGGAGGAGTATGAAAATTGGCATAGTTATAGTTCACTAGTATAGGCCAGCACTCGAAATTCGAGTGAAAATTATAAGAAATATTATTTTTTCATTCAATTTTGGTCTTACAATTTTTTTAATCTATATATATATATATATATATAATATATATATAATATATATATATATATATATAATATAAAATTTATGAATATTTAAATGAGCCGAAATTATTATAAATAATTACAATTGTTATAAATATTTTATTTTATTTAATTTAATATATTTTTAAGGTAGATTGAACGTAAATTTTGTCATTCTCAGTTTCTCCTCCATATGAACTATATCTTTGCTAATTTTCACACTCCTCTATGCCCGCATATTGCTTAAGAAGGGAACCAAAAATTCTAGAAGAAATCGATAAGCCTCAGCTGTAGATTTCTTAAAATTGAAGATGTAATTATTTCCACACGACAAAAATACGATTCTGATAACAAATTCTCTAATATATTATCAAGAATGTTCATGTGAACATTGAACATATTTATGAACAATAGTGGCAGAACTCAAAATGTTCATGAAGAAGAAGAGTTGCGAGAGCCGCAATTTTGAGGATTGCCAAAGAAGTGTTTAAAAACAGAATATAGGAACAATGTAGTAGGAGAAAATATGAAACTGGAATTGTTAAAAAAGAGGTATATATTATATATTATAAATTGTAATAAAAAAATGAAATTTATTTTAAGGTTACACAAAGTTTTTTATTTATATTTAGGAAGTTTTTGCTTTTAAATGAATTCGTCATATTAATCATTGCCTTTATTTTATAAAAAAGCAGTAACAAAAAAATCTCTTTTTGAATTTATGTGGTGGCCCTGAAAATGGCCTTTTTATACCCTCTACACCTCAGATGTTAAAGATGTTATATAAAAGGTCTTATCAAAAAGGTAAACAAATTTATAAATTATTTTTTCTTAATACTATAGAAATATGCAATAAAAAAAACATAAAAAATTTGTTTTTTTATTTTTACAAAAATTTTAATAATGTTCAACAATTTAGGATAATTTTGTATACCCTGTCAACTTGGAAAATATTAAGATTTCTTAGTTTTATATCGCAGAGTTTGAAATTGGTTTTGTCTTTTTCAGATATCGTTGAAATCTAATCAGAATTGATATTTAAGTATTTATAAAAAAAAGTGCTGTTCATAGAAATGAGTAAATTGAAATGAGTATTTAAAAAGATTTTAAGTAAAAGCTATTTTGCGTATTAAATTATGAAAATTAATCTTTCCATGTGCAAAAAAAAAATTATTTGCTAGTTTTTCCATCATATCCTGCACAACTCCGAAATTGATAAGATTTTGTGTTTTCATTAGAAAATAGTTCAGATAAAATTTAATTCACAGTTTAGATTTTTTCTTTTTTTATACATAGGAAATTTTACAAAATTCTAAATTTGCAAATTGATTTTTAAAAATTTCGCGTTAAGTCCTAAAATTATTTTTTGATGTGTAAACATCTATACGCGTAGGGGGGTAAATTTCTATTTCACAATACAATCACAAAAACAGCGTACATGTGAGAGTCACACCTTACGCGTAAAATGTGACCATTAAGACAAATCGGCATGAAATAACCTTTTTGTCGCTGTACAATTATTTACTAGTGACTCCCAGCACTCGAAATTCGAGTGCAAATTCTAGGAAATATTATTTTTTTCATTAACTTTTTGTCTTCCAATGTTTTTTAATCTATATACGTGACACGGAAAGTTAAAAGGGACCTATGGTCAGAAAATAAGTTTTGGAGTAAAACGACTTTGAAGTTAACAAGTTGATTTTGAATATTGAATATTTAAATGAGCCTAAAGGTATGTTAATCAATTTTAGCAATTCAACACACAGTGTCGGATATATAATTTAAATCATTCGCATTAACAGAGTGCAACGGTGGAAGCGGTGGCAGCGGCATGCCCACAAAAAAAAAAAGATGAGGTGGAAGTGGCGTGCCCGCAAAATGAAGTTAAAATGGTAAAGGACCCTGTCCTATATCGCCATAATTCGAAAAAAGGTGAAGCCATGGATGACTTCAACGTGTGCGGTATTACCGTAGCTTCGAAACTTCGGCAGATGACTATTGAACGGAGCCGAATAGTGGAAAGGAAGATATATGAGCTGCTGTTCAAGGGTTTAGATGAAAATTGCATGATATAAATTTTTTTTTATTTTTTTATTTAAATTTATATTTAAGTTCCTGAATTGTTTTTATACCCTCCACACCTCAGTGGCAGAGGGTATATATAGGTTTGTCATTCCGTTTGTAACGCATCGAAATAAATTCCTGAGACCCCGAAAATATATATTTTCTTGATCCTTATAACAAGGGAAGTTGATTTACCGATGACGGTCTGTCCGTCTGTCTGTGGAAATCACGATCACGCCGTCAATATCTAAGCTAGACCGCTCGTTTTTGTATAAAATCGTTTACTAACATCCCAAAGGAGTTGCTATATAAAATCGTCAAAATCGGTCAAAGGGTTCACGAGTTATGAATGAAAATCTTGAAAAAATAAAATTTTTCAGTGTGTTTGTTTATTTCTTAAGATATGTTGTATATGTTGTAAAACTTCGTATTGTTGAAGTCATTACAGTTGTGTGTATATTAATACTGCACGTGTCACATTGGCGTAAGCAAGTTTTACCACGTATATTTTTATCATTAACATTAAATATTAAAAAATAAAAATTAATAAAAATAAAAAATGGAAAATGAAAAATGGAAAATGGAAAATGAAAAATGAAAAATGGAAAACTAAAAATTAAAAATTAAAAATTAAAAATTAAAAATTAAAAATTAAAAATTAAAAATTAAAAATTAAAAATTAAAAATTAAAAATTAAAAATTAAAAATTAAAAATTAAAAATTAAAAATTAAAAATTAAAAATTAAAAATTAAAAATTAAAAATTAAAAATTAAAAATTAAAAATTAAAAATTAAAAATTAAAAATTAAAAATTAAAAATTAAAAATTAAAAATTAAAAATTAAAAATTAAAAATTAAAAATTAAAAATTAAAAATTAAAAATTAAAAATTAAAAATTAAAAATTAAAAATTAAAAATTAAAAATTAAAAATTAAAAATTAAAAATTAAAAATTAAAAATTAAAAATTAAAAATTAAAAATTAAAAATTAAAAATTAAAAATTAAAAATTAAAAATTAAAAATTAAAAATTAAAAATTAAAAATTAAAAATTAAAAATTAAAAATTAAAAATTAAAAATTAAAAATTAAAAATTAAAAATTAAAAATTAAAAATTAAAAATTAAAAATTAAAAATTAAAAATTAAAAATTAAAAATTAAAAATTAAAAATTAAAAATTAAAAATTAAAAATTAAAAATTAAAAATTAAAAATTAAAAATTAAAAATTAAAAATTAAAAATTAAAAATTAAAAATTAAAAATTAAAAATTAAAAATTAAAAATTAAAAATTAAAAATTAAAAATTAAAAATTAAAAATTAAAAAATAAAAATTAAAAATTAAAAATTAAAAATTAAAAATTAAAAATTAAAAATTAAAAATTAAAAATTAAAAATTAAAAATTAAAAATTAAAAATTAAAAATTAAAAATTAAAAATTAAAAATTAAAAATTAAAAATTAAAAATTAAAAATTAAAAATTAAAAATTAAAAATTAAAAATTAAAAATTAAAAATTAAAAATTAAAAATTAAAAATTAAAAATTAAAAATTAAAAATTACAAATTAAAAATTAAAAATTAAAAATTAAAAATTAAAAATTAAAAATTAAAAATTAAAAATTAAAAATTAAAAATTAAAAATTAAAAATTAAAAATTAAAAATTAAAAATTAAAAATTAAAAATTAAAAATTAAAAATTAAAAATTAAAAATTAAAAATTAAAAATTAAAAATTAAAAATTAAAAATTAAAAATTAAAAATTAAAAATTAAAAATTAAAAATTAAAAATTAAAAATTAAAAATTAAAAATTAAAAATTAAAAATTAAAAATTAAAAATTAAAAATTAAAAATTAAAAATTAAAAATTAAAAATTAAAAATTAAAAATTAAAAATTAAAAATTAAAAATTAAAAATTAAAAATTAAAAATTAAAAATTAAAAATTAAAAATTAAAAATTAAAAATTAAAAATTAAAAATTAAAAATTGAAAATTGAAAAATGAAAATTGAAAAATTAAAAAGGAAAAATGGAAAATGGAAAATGAAAAATGGAAAATGAGAAATTAAAAATGGAAAATAAGAAATGAAAAATGGAAAATGAAAAATGAAAAATGGAAAATGGAAAATGAAAAATGGAAATGGAAAATGAAAAATTAAAAATGAAAAATGGAAAATGGAAAATGGAAAATAGAAAATGAAAAATGAAAAATGAAAAATGAAAACTGAAAATTGAAAATTGAAAAATGAAAATTGAAAAATAAAAAATGAAAAATGGAAAATGAGAAATGAAAAATTGAAAATCGGAAATGGAAAATGGAAAATGCGAAATAAGAAATGGAAAATGAAAAATTAAAAGTGAAAAATGAAAAATTAAAAAAGAAATATGAAAAATGAAAATTGAAAAATGGAAAATGAAAAATTAGAAATGGAAAATGAGAAATGGAACATGAAAAATTAAAAATGAAAAATGAAAAATGAAAAATGAAATATGAAAAATGAAAATTGAAAAATGGAAAATGAAAAATGAAAAATGGAAAATGAAAAATGCAAAATGAAAAATTAAAAATGAAAAATGGAAAATGAAAAATAAAAAAATGGAAAATGGAATATGGAAAATAAAAAATGGAAAATGAAAAATGAAAAATCAAAATTGAAAATTGAAAAATAAAAAATGGAAAATTAAAAATGAAATATGGAAAATGAAAAATAGAAAATGAAAAATGGAAAATGAAAAATGAAATGAAGTCGAAATGAAAAATGAAAATGGAAAATGAAAAGTGGAAAATGGAAAATGAAAAATGAAAAATGGAAAATGGAAAATGAAAATTGAAAAATGGAAATTGGAAAATGAAAAATGGAAAATGGAAAATGAGAAATGGAAAATGGAACATGAAAAATGAAAATTGAAAAATGGAAAATGAAAAATTAAAAATGGAAAGAAATGGAAAGTGGAATATGGAAAATGAAAAATGCAAAATGAAAATATAAAAATGGAAAATGAAAAATGAAAATTTAAAAATGAAAAATGGAAAATGAAAAATCGAAAATGAAAAATGGAAAATGAAAAGTGAAAAATGGAAAATGAAAAATGAGAAATTAAAAATGAAAAACTAAAAATGAAAAACGAAAGATGAAAATTGAAAAGTGAAATATGGAAAATGATAAAAAAAAAATGAAAATTGAAAATGAAAAAGATGGAGGGTATCAAAGATTCGGCCCAGCCGAATTTAACACTCTTACTTGTTTTACTATTATTTTTTTAAATTTTTTTATTTAAATTTATATTTAAGTTCCTGAATTGTTTTTTTATTATTATTTTTAATTTTTTTTAATTTTTTTATTTATATTTATTTAAGTTTCTGAATTGTTTTTCTTTAATTTTTTTATTTCCTTATTTTTGAATTTTTTGGTCAACTTTTAAAATTTGCTTTAATTTTTTTTTTATAAAATAAAATTTTTGAAAATATATACATTTGTGTTTCCTTATTCGCTTTCAATTTCACGTATTTTTTCAACCATGGTTGAAAAATTTCATTCCACATAAAACAAATGTCTTACGAAATTTTTCAAATTTTTGCCTTTTACAATTTGTTTTGTTTTCTTATATTAACTATGTGTGTGTTTTTGTTGTTTCTTATTGTGTGCCAATGTGTGTAGACCCAGTCAGCATTTCATATCTAGTTTCATTTCAATATCTAGTCATAAAACCAAGATTCTTCATAAAACCGTGTCATAATTCCATTAAATGCTAACTGGATTTTTATGTTCTCTCTGCATAACAATGTCTGCGTTTTGTCAAATGAAGAATATGTTTTTTTTTCGAATGATCTTGCTTATTAGCAATGTGAACATATTTTATGTTCATGAACTTTTGAATATTCTGAGATCTGCCACTCGTGCTATGATGAACAAATTACATTTTGCACATCCTCATTTATATATGATTCTTGATATTATGTTATTAAAAGATGTCCAACTTGATGATAGTGACGTTCTCTATTTGAAAATTTTAACTGGTGGCGGAAACTTATTTGTACACCTGATATATTTTTTTTTTACCAGTTTTTTGTTAATCCGTTTGTAACTCATCGAAATAAATTTCGGAGACCCCATAAAAGAAGAAGTCGATCTGGCGATGTCCGTCTGTCTCCTGTCCTCAATAGGTTATCATAATCTGCAGCAATTTGTAATTAAACTTCGAGTCTGTAGAATGAAAATGTAAATATACTCCGATAAAATTTCATGTAAAAAACAAAAAATAGTGGAAAATGTTTATACGTAACAGCACATGTTCATATAGATGTGTTTCAGCGATGCATACACATTTTTGTTTGCATGTTGATTTTGCTGTTTTTTTTTTTACATGTGAACAAAAATGCGGATGCATCGCTGATAAACAAACAAACCAAGATTTAGTTCTATATATTTACATTTATGCGCATTTAGTAATTGTTTTCCAATAAAAAAAGCACGAAAATACAGGGTGGCCCAAAAAAGACTGAAGGATTAAAAATAGTTATATCTTTTTTGTTTTTTATAATTTTTTTTTTCTTTTGCAGGTTATTTACTGGTTTTCGGAGATAAATCATGGCTACATATGATGTGCAGAAACGCGCCAAAATCATTGAATTTTTTTATTCTTCTGGAAGGTCAATTATTACAACTCAACGAAATTATCGTTGTCATTTTAATGTCCGAACAGCACCCAGTCACAACATGATTAGGAACTTAGTCTCCCGTTTTGAGGAACATGGAACAGTGGCAGATCTTCCAGGAAGAGGAAGAGGTCGATCTGTGCGCAATGAAGCAGTTGTGGAGGCTGTGCGGCAGAGTGTAAACGAAGATCCATCTGTCTCTACTCGTCGTCGTTGTACTCAATTGGGAATCTCCAGAACATCCCTGCAAAGAATTTTGAAGCGGGATCTTAAAATGTTTCCGTATAAAATTCAAATGGCACAGCAACTGCTTCCCCAAGATCATCAGGCACGCCTGCAATATGCTATTCGTTTTAGTCAAATAGCCAGAGAAAATGATAACTTTTTAAACAATCTTATAATGAGCGATGAAGCTCATTTCCACTTAAATGGCTATGTAAACAAACAAAATTGTAGATTTTGGGGCACTCACAACCCTAGGGCATTACATCAGCGTGAATTACACCCCGCCAGATGTACTGTTTGGTGCGGTGTTATGGCTGATAAAATTATCGGTCCATATTTTTTCGAAGATGTGGAGGGTCAACCAGAAACGGTTAACGGGGCTCTGTATAGGACTATGATAGAAAATTTTTTGCGTCCACATGTTGAGAATAATCAAAACATATGGTTCCAGCAAGATGGAGCAACTGCGCATACAGCAAGAGCGACAATGGAACCTCTTCATAACATTTTTGGTGAACGAATAATTTCCAGAAATTGTAATTTTGCTTGGCCTCCACGTTCACCAGATTTGACTGCTCCAGACTTTTTTTTGTGGGGCTATTTGAAAGGAGTTGTGTATATCAATAAACCCCAAACAATTCAAGAGCTTAAGCAGAACATTCAAGCAGAAATAAGGAACTTGGAACCAGAAACTCTACGGACAGTAATGGAAAATGCGGTTAAAAGAGCCAATTTTTGTTTGCAAGAAAATGGACACCATTTGAGAGATGTTATATTTCACACTTAGATGTAAAAAATTTCCATGAATTAAATATTTAAAAACATAAAAAAAAATTAATAAAAAATAAAAACAAAAAAATACAGTTATTTTTAATCCTTCAGTCTTTTTTGGGCCACCCTGTACCTAAAATTTTTGTTAATTATTATTTTATTAATTTTAAAAATTATTGTAAAAATTTAGCCATTATAATTAGAAAACTAGCATAGCTTAGTGATGACAACCTTGCATATAATATTGTATTTAGAACACGGGCGGACGGTATCCAAGATTCGGCTGAGCCGAATATACCAGTCTTACTTGTTTTTGTTTGAAGACACTGTGCGCCGTAATTACCAGTGCTGCAAAGGCAATATATAATAATAACAAAACCGCAATCTTGGGGTACATTCTATACTTATTATAAATAAAATAAAAATATGGTCAAATTCATAACTGAGGCTACTTAAGTTGATACAGATATTACGAGATGAGCGTAAGAAATTATCTTTGAAAAATAATAAAAAAAAAACAGTCTTACTTGAGATTTTCTTTGGTTAACACTTGCTAAAAAAAACTCTTAATTCTTATTGTCACATCATGATAAGAAAAGATACTTATATCGTCAAAATCGATAAACGTACAGTGAGAGCTTGTTCGAATATATATAATTCGGACTATATACTCGAAAAGATCTTTATGTTCCTCAACTTGGACGAACAATTAAGAATGGCCAAAGTGTGTGAACGTTTTGAATATATTATAACAAAATTTGTTTGGCCAAAAACTGCTTGTTATCTGAACATATACAAAACGCCATATGTGAATATAATAACGAAAGCGAATGCGAACACAGAACAGGATGCTCTAACGGAATTGGATAAAGATAATGCAACAAAAATTGCCTTTAACCATAAACAATGCAATGATTTCTTATTTTTAAATGCAAAAAATGTAGAAGTTTTGAAAATTCATTCGGAATTTTTTGATTATACAAAAGTGATGGGTGTTTCCTTTAAAAATGTAGAAGTTTTTAGTAACTTGATATATTTGAGTTATTATCGCATGGTTGTGACCAATGAACAACTTAAGTTGGTGGCCATGAAATGTTTAAATTTACAAAAACTACATTTGCTAGAATGTTATTCTTCAGATTTCAAATCCATTGTTCCAGGCATGCAAATCGATTTGGATATTATATTCGCCATTAAAAAGTTACAAGAACTAGTGATACATAATCAACCGTCCGCAGATGATTCTGTAGTCGAATCCAAAGTTGTAAATAGAATTCTCAAAAATTGTCAATTGAAATGTTTAATTTTAAACAATTTTATCATAGACGATGATAATATGGAAACGATGAGTAGGATGCGTAGTATTTGCAATACAATGGAAATTTTAAATATCGGATTAATTTCCATGAATTTTTTGTCCACTTTTATTCTCTACCTCAATCATTTTGAACAGCTCAAGCAGCTAACCATAAAGGTAAGCGATTGCAATACTACGATAAATATACAAGTTATTGATACTTTGGCTAGAAAATGTAAAAATCTACAATCGTTGTCTTTGGAAAATTGCGATTTATCTGTAGATGATTTAACTGGTCTCCAGCAACTGAACTATTTATCATTAAACTCATGTGGCGGTCTGACATTTGCCAACTTTCAACAAATAATGGGTGGTCTTACATTGAAAACATTCCTTTTGATTAACACTCGCATCTATGGAGTTATCAATCACATTTATATATCTCCCACTCTGGAGTCGATCACCATAGATACGATACGTTTTACCGAGATATCGGATGCATTTCAAAAGTCTCTCAATCAATTTGAAAATCTTCACACTCTTAATTGGTTAAATGGTGATATCAACGATAATTGGATTATTGATAAATGTCCCAAGTTGAGATATCTGCATATTCCGAATCTTTATTTGCTGCGACGTATAGTTTTCACGATGAAATCCTTGAATGAACTTACTTTTACTTCGTGCAGCGGCTTGTCTTGGTGTTTCCTACTGATCTTGATTAAGAATTTAACGTTGACACGTTTAAATTTACAAACAAATGAAATAATTGACGATGACAAAGAAATTCCACTGAATGCTTGTAATACGCTGACCACATTGGAAATGATGACTATACCGTGTAATATTTTTAAAATAGCTAAGACATTTTGGCTTGATCTGCTCTATTTAAATGAGAACTTAAACATTCTTGTCTATGGCAAACATGAAGATCTACTGGATGCGATATTCTTGAATAGTCTCATCGAGGATGATGTATTTCGGCAGCATGTCAAATCGATGAAAATTTGCGGCTTTACAATAGGTAATGTCTATAATGATGAGTCTAAGACTTTAAGTCCATTTAAGAAATCTATTAACATTTATACAAAAAAACAAACCAGCTCCATTTTACACAGGCTTGTCGCATCCTAACTAGCATAAACAACGTTGATATTGTTGTTAATACAAAAAATTTATCCACATATATATATAAAAGCGAAAGTATGTTTTTTGTAGCTTATAGGTTTTTGGTAGCTTATAGGGAGCTAAACCATTGAACCGATCTTCCTAAAATTTTTACAGAGTCTTGCTCTGTATCTGGAAGAACCTATAGGCTATAAATTTTTTTGATATTTTTAGTTGGTCATATCATATATATTATCGTTATATCATACTAGCAGATTCCAGCGCTCGAAATTCGAGTGCATTTTCTAGGCAATTTTATTTCTCAACTTACCATTTCACAAACCAACACTTTTTTGGTTTGTTATTATTGGGAATGAAGATGAAAAATTCATTAACAAACACCTTAGCAAATTTAATAAACACACACATGGCATACGTATAATTTTATGTATGTGTCTTTAAATGCGATTTACTTAAAACAAGGGAAAAATTTAAAAATCTCTAAATCTGGTGAACAGCTAAAAATAAATACCTTTTAAATAATATACGTTTGGTCCAAATTGAGATAAAATGGTAGATCAAAACATCGGTCACAAGAAATCACCTAGCCTCAATATTATAAATGTATTGACTACTATGATAGGCAAAGTTTTGCGTGAGGCTTCCTATTATTAATTTTAGTAGTCATGTGGAAAATGGGCGGAATAGGATAAGTGGAACCTGCTATACAAATCATGTACCTCGAGTACTATGGCAGAGACAGTTTTGCAAAATTGTCTAAGGTCATTTATTTTTAATGTGAGTAGCTGGAAGAATATGGGCGTGATCGGAGCAGTGGATGGCCCACCCCCCATACAAAGTATGAGATTGGAGCAGGGGGCGTGGCACCGCCATTATAATTTAAATGTATATTATCATATAACTGGAGTATTAAGTATAAGAAGGAAAGCCTTGACACTTTGTACGAGTCCATCAGATATTAATGTGACTAGTCAGATAAAAATAGGCAAAGTAGGATAAGTGGGCGTGGCACCTCCAAAAAAAAAAAACATTTAGTACTATGAAAGCAACAGTCATGAAATTTTTGACAAGTACATTAATAAACAATGCGAGTAGTCATGGGAAATATGGGCAGAATCGCCAATTCAATAATCGCCAAAACCGAAAATCGCGAAAAACTAAAATCGCCAAAAACAAAAACTTCAAAAACAAATATCTTCAAAAATCAAAAAACACCAAAATTAGAAATCGCTATAATAAAAAATTATGTGAGTCCGATCACAGGGGAGATGTGTAAACATCTAGTAATTAGGTTTTTTATGGAACTTTTTTAAAATCAAACAGAAAGCATCATCTATGTATCACTTATAGCAATCAACTGCATGGGCTATGGTAATATAAAAATATTTATTATTATATATCATTTCAACTGGTTAATTTTTATTTTTTCGTTTTTATTTTTCATTTTTCAAATTAAATTTTACGTTTTTCATTTTTCATTTTTTAAGTTTCTTTTTTTATTTTGTCCATTTTTTCATATTTCATTTTTCGTTTTTCATTTTAAATTTTTAATTTTTAATTTTTAATTTTTAATTTTTAATTTTTAATTTTTAATTTTTAATTTTTAATTTTTAATTTTTAATTTTTAATTTTTAATTTTTAATTTTTAATTTTTAATTTTTAATTTTTAATTTTTAATTTTTAATTTTTAATTTTTAATTTTTAATTTTTAATTTTTAATTTTTAATTTTTAATTTTTAATTTTTAATTTTTAATTTTTAATTTTTAATTTTTAATTTTTAATTTTTAATTTTTAATTTTTAATTTTTAATTTTTAATTTTTAATTTTTAATTTTTAATTTTTAATTTTTAATTTTTAATTTTTAATTTTTAATTTTTAATTTTTAATTTTTAATTTTTAATTTTTAATTTTTAATTTTTAATTTTTAATTTTTAATTTTTAATTTTTAATTTTTAATTTTTAATTTTTAATTTTTAATTTTTAATTTTTAATTTTTAATTTTTAATTTTTAATTTTTAATTTTTAATTTTTAATTTTTAATTTTTAATTTTTAATTTTTAATTTTTAATTTTTAATTTTTAATTTTTAATTTTTAATTTTTAATTTTTAATTTTTAATTTTTAATTTTTAATTTTTAATTTTTAATTTTTAATTTTTAATTTTTAATTTTTAATTTTTAATTTTTAATTTTTAATTTTTAATTTTTAATTTTTAATTTTTAATTTTTAATTTTTAATTTTTAATTTTTAATTTTTAATTTTTAATTTTTAATTTTTAATTTTTAATTTTTAATTTTTAATTTTTAATTTTTAATTTTTAATTTTTAATTTTTAATTTTTAATTTTTAATTTTTAATTTTTAATTTTTAATTTTTAATTTTTAATTTTTAATTTTTAATTTTTAATTTTTAATTTTTAATTTTTAATTTTTAATTTTTAATTTTTAATTTTTAATTTTTAATTTTTAATTTTTAATTTTTAATTTTTAATTTTTAATTTTTAATTTTTAATTTTTAATTTTTAATTTTTAATTTTTAATTTTTAATTTTTAATTTTTAATTTTTAATTTTTAATTTTTAATTTTTAATTTTTAATTTTTAATTTTTAATTTTTAATTTTTAATTTTTAATTTTTAATTTTTAATTTTTAATTTTTAATTTTTAATTTTTAATTTTTAATTTTTAATTTTTAATTTTTAATTTTTAATTTTTAATTTTTAATTTTTAATTTTTAATTTTTAATTTTTAATTTTTAATTTTTAATTTTTAATTTTTAATTTTTAATTTTTAATTTTTAATTTTTAATTTTTAATTTTTAATTTTTAATTTTTAATTTTTAATTTTTAATTTTTAATTTTTAATTTTTAATTTTTAATTTTTAATTTTTAATTTTTAATTTTTAATTTTTAATTTTTAATTTTTAATTTTTAATTTTTAATTTTTAATTTTTAATTTTTAATTTTTAATTTTTAATTTTTAATTTTTAATTTTTAATTTTTAATTTTTAATTTTTAATTTTTAATTTTTAATTTTTAATTTTTAATTTTTAATTTTTAATTTTTAATTTTTAATTTTTAATTTTTAATTTTTAATTTTTAATTTTTAATTTTTAATTTTTAATTTTTAATTTTTAATTTTTAATTTTTAATTTTTAATTTTTAATTTTTAATTTTTAATTTTTAATTTTTAATTTTTAATTTTTAATTTTTAATTTTTAATTTTTAATTTTTAATTTTTAATTTTTAATTTTTAATTTTTAATTTTTAATTTTTAATTTTTAATTTTTAATTTTTAATTTTTAATTTTTAATTTTTAATTTTTAATTTTTAATTTTTAATTTTTAATTTTTAATTTTTAATTTTTAATTTTTAATTTTTAATTTTTAATTTTTAATTTTTAATTTTTAATTTTTAATTTTTAATTTTTAATTTTTAATTTTTAATTTTTAATTTTTAATTTTTAATTTTTAATTTGTAATTTTTAATTTTTAATTTTTAATTTTTAATTTTTAATTTTTAATTTTTAATTTTTAATTTTTAATTTTTAATTTTTAATTTTTAATTTTTAATTTTTAATTTTTAATTTTTAATTTTTAATTTTTAATTTTTAATTTTTAATTTTTAATTTTTAATTTTTAATTTTTAATTTTTAATTTTAAATTTTTAATTTTTAATTTTTAAATTTTAATTTTTAATTTTTAATTTTTAATTTTTAATTTTTAATTTTTATTTTTCATTTCTCATTTTTCATTTTTTTTCATGATATTCATGATTTTCAAATGATATTCTAAATTCAAGGCCAATCGTTAAGTGTTGCCGGATTTAATTTGCAAATTCAATGATTTTCTCATGGGCAGTGATATGTAGCTTGCTTCAGGGTGGGAACTTCGAAATATTTAATCATTTTTACACCGAATGAAAAAACAACAACTATTGTATATCAGCAAGCATTGAAATAAAATTAACATAAAATAAATAAATTAAATTATAATTAATTATAATTTTGCAATGCAAACTTCGTAGGAAAGATTGGCTATGAAAACATACATGTCTGGATAAGTCATAGCACGACAGGGTATACTATTTATATATATCAAAAAAAAAATATAGTTACACTGAGTTTTTTGAAAAGCTCTCAAGTCTTAGCTTGGTCCGATCCTAACCATACTAAGAAAATGCGATTAAAACAAATATGAATGACAATTTTTCAGCTTTTACAAGGTCGAGTTATAAAACTACATTTTAGTTGTTGTTATCACAATATTTTCTCGACATATCAGTAATTCAGCATTTTTAATAGAGTCATTTTTTAAAATTTTGGTTTCTGTTGCGAGTTCAAAATACTGTCGAATAAATTATAAATTATATGTGTGTACTATTCCACAAGGAAATAAAATGTTTGATTTTTTTCAACAAATGCACATTAGAGATTAGGAACATAACTTCCCCAGGAAATACTCAATTTAGTGAAAAAACACCTTCCACAAACTAGCCGAATCAGACCTAAAGTTTTCAAATGTGATTACAAGTGGAGAAATTGCTTCTCATGCGACTTCAGACTTCATGAAAAAATGACAATAAATAATCTTATATAATAAAAAAATTTATGAAAACTAAAGTCAGTCCGTCTGGCCGTTCTATCCGGGCGATTTCCTTCAATTTTTTTAAATGAAAGGTATTTAGACACAGATATGTCATCAATCATTGAAATCAGTTTTTTTTGTAATTATGTCAAATCCACCTTACTCAATTATTGTTTTTGTTGTATTGGCCACTCTTCTTTGTACTTTAAAATGTTTGATTCATTAAGCTAATAAGGTCTACAGTTGTATGTAATTAAAACGCAATTTTAACTACAGTTTTTACCCGACGTTTCGTCGATTTTATTTCGACTTTTTCTAGGGTTTGTCTATTTAAAATAAAAATATATAAATACAACCTTAATACAATTATTTAATCACCAAAACATTAAGGACTTACAAAGTGTACGTTTTTTACATTAATTCATACATTAATTTGCAATTAACATATAACATGTAACATAAAAACACAGATTTAATATATAACCACATCTTAATTTAATTGTCACAGCTTATTTATTGCAACTCTATAGCAACCATTTATTTTATCAGTGTCTTCTTTGTAATTTAGAGTTTTGTGTATGTGTGTTGTATATGTAAACTTTCCTTTGTGTACCTTTTCCTTACATTATTTTCTTTATCCAATATTTTGATTCCCTGGAAATCAGCTGTGTGACCGGTTTCAATAATATGTTATACTCAAACGCGATTCTTCCCTGTACATTTCTTATGGGATACATTCACTCAAGCAATTCGAATTCTCATAGCTCCTCTTCTAATGAATGGATCTTGATTGTTTCGCTCTAAGAACACTCAGTGGATCAAGCTCTTTCTTTTGAGCTATTAACTGTTCAAATTCGTTCAGTTTGAGGAAAGTTATGCGTGCACAATCAACTTTACATTATGCTACACGAAAGTTAACGTACAGATTTCACATAACAAATACCCTGTGTTGAATTGTGAATTGCCAAAAATTTGAATACCTTTATTTATAATGAAATAAACTTAATGAATTAAATAAGTTAAAAAAAATTGAAAGAAATAAATTGAATGATAAACTAAAATATCCTAGAATTTGCATTCGAATTTCGAGGGCTTGGCTCTGCTAGTTTTTAATATACTCTAATTATAAAATCAGCAACTAATACACCGCAACTGCGTGATTAAGAAATTCAAGCTCAAATTTTGAAAGTTATTGAAATAATTTACTATAACCACAATTTTGCATTCTTCTAATTTCAAAATATACAGATATCAAGTATTTTCCATCTTTCCGCCGTAAATTTAAATCAAAAAGAATCGAATTTTTTAGTACTTTACTTTTTAAAATACTTTCTTTTAAAACAAAATTCTTCCAAGGTTCTATTAAACACATACAAAAGATAATAAATGCAAAATATTTTAGATAATCCAATTTTTATTATTCAAGGGCAGCGTTTGTATTTTGTCGCCTTAATTCAATTTTAGTCAAAATTATGGTTTCTCTTTGCACATTTCAGATATTGTTGACACGATTTTGACACCGCTGATTTCAGTCGTTAATTGCCGTTAAGTTGGGGAAAATTAAAATATATTAAACTGTGCCTCTTAAGGGTCAAAGATGAAATTTTAGAGCATTTTGACTTTTAAAAACAAAAACCAAAATATTAGATATTAGTTACGGGATTTGAATGAAACTTCTTGATAATATTTTAATTGTAAAAAAAGGATTCAAAACCAAAATTCTTTAAATTAATCCTTTAGTACGTTTAGGGTCAATATGACTCTATTATGAACTCATAAATATACAAATTAATTACGGAAAGAAAAAGAAACGCGAATCGAAAAAAGAACCCCGAATTTTTTTTACGGAATCTATAATATTAATAGGCTAGGCGATTTCTTGTGACCAATGTTTTGTTCTATCATTTTATACCGATTTTGACCAAGCTATATATTATTTGAAAGGTATTTCTTTTTAGCCGTTTTGCAGATTTACAGATTTTTAAATTTTTTCCTTTATTTTGAGTAAATTGCATTTAAAGTTGCTACTAACACATACATAAAATTATACATATGCTATGTGTGTTTTATTAAATTTGTTAATGTGTTTGTTAATGAGTTTGTTATCTTCATTCACAATAATAATAAACCATAAAAGTGTTGGTTTGTGAATTGGCTAAGTTGAAAAATAAAGCTGCCTAGAAAATGCACTCGAATTTCGAGCGCTGGAGCCTGCTAGTGTCTTATTAATCTCCTCTGGATTTTGGAATGAATTTCAAAGACATAAGCGTATTATACTGTGGAATTTGATCTGTCTGGGGCTGAGAAATTCCAAGTCAGAGTGAAAGTACTAGGCCAGTATAGTAAAACCTTTTTTCAGGCCAAACTTTTTTTGTGACCTTTTATAAATTTTATATATATCTTGAGGAATAGAAAAAAAACATCATAATTAGTAAGTTCATATTCGTCATACGCTCCATAGTTGTTAATGTGTTTTTCTTAAGGAAAAATATAAAAAATATTAAAGGTCGTAAAAAAGTTTGGCCTAATAACACCAAACCCTCTGTAAGTTTAACCTAGTAGTTTCACTATGACTTAGAATTTCTGACCCCCAGAATGGCTGTAGTACGACGATATATCCTTTTGTGTGTCTTTTTCGGCCTTCTCTAACATTTTGTGCGCCACGCTCCATGGCGAATAATTATATTCTCTATACCAGCGTGCAGCGAGTATATTATATAAGTTTGACATAATTACAAAAAAAAACAAGTAAGAAAATTATAGTCGGTCTAGACCGACTATACGATACCCTATACCATGCGTTTAGAAACCCTATCTCTTAGGCTCAACTAACTGGACATAGAAAATAAGCAAAAACCAAATTTGAGTGGGATTTTTATTAATTTTTTTGGCTGCAGATATAAAAAAGTTCATATCGGATGCTATATCTATAAAGGGGCTAGGTCCAAAAATGGACCGATCCTGATCATGTTTGGTAAAGTCTCTTGTATTTTGCAAAAATATGTACAAACAAAATTTGAGAAGAATCAGTGCAATATTTTTGTTTTTTAATAGATTTAACTGAAGATCGGGAAGCAGCTCTATATGGGGTCAAAGGGATCATTTTTGGACTACTCATTAGTGGATGTAATGAACGCATACAAACCCAATTTGAGTAAGATCTATATGACAATTTGGATCTTATGGCAATTTATGTCGATTTCATATGGGTAATTTGTATGGGGGCTAGGTCTGAACATGGAGCGATTCTCACCAATTTCAATAGCGTTCATCCCATGGCCGATAAAAGCTTATATACCAAATTTCATCAAAATATATTCATATTTGCGACCTGCAGTTTGATTACAAACTTTACATGATGGACGGACGGACGGACGGACGGACGGACATTGTTAAATCAACTCAGAAAGTGATTCTGATTCGATCGGTATAATTAAAGATGGGTCTAGGTCAAATATTTTTGGTTGTTACAAACAGCAGCACAAAGTCATTATACCCAAACCACATAGTGGTATAGGGTATAAAAACTGAAACCCAGAAAATGCGAGTTATATATATTCCATCTGTAGAATCTCGATCATGCCCTCAATAGGTATTCTGGCTAGCTCATTTTTAGCGATGCTAATTCTTTAACATCCTGAGCAAGTTGTTGTTTAAAATCATCAAAATCGGTTCAGCAGGTCCCAGTGAAAATGTAAAAAAACTATTAGAAATTATGATTTTTTGTTCTGTTATTATTGTTATTCAAAATTTTGCAATTTGTGTGTGGTAGTTGTAATTGTTGTTGTTATTGTGGTCGTTGTCTTTGTATCATTTGCCTAATGAGTGTGTATACTTATATCGTTTTACTCCATGCGTCATATTAGTTTACAAAAAATCACTAATGTGAAAGAAAACATAATAAAATAAAGAAAAAGTACATTTTCTCAAAAAAAGTACTTGGTTATTTATAAAGTATTAAATAACTACTTATAGAATTTAATAAATATAAAAATTAATCATATTTTTATAATTTTTTTTTTCAACACTGTCGACGCAAGCAGTTTTTCTTTTAAGAACACGCAATGTGAACTTATAGAGATATGTCCATATTACAAGCTTTTGATGTGTTAACATCTATACGCGCAGGGGGGGTAAATTTCTATTTCACAATACAATCACAAAAATAGCGTACATGTGAGTTTACATGTAACGCTGTGAGCCGTTAGACAAATTATGATATAAAATTGTTTCAGCTAATTCAACAACCCTTTGCTGTAAAACGACAATAATTTCACAATATAAACGTATAACATATATATAATTCAACAACCCCACAAGTATTACCAGATTCCCTGCAGTTGTTTGCTATAAGTTAACATAGATGACGCTTTCTGTTTGATTTTAAAAAAGTGACATAAAAAAATCTTTAATTACTAGATGTTTACACATCTCCCCTGTGATCGGACTCACATAATTTTTTCATTTCAAAACACTACCAATTTTTTTATATTAAAAGTTTTGTTGTTTTGATGAATTCAAGATTAGAAACTTTAAGCATTTTAAATATATTAAAAGTAAATAAATAATAAATATATTTAAAGTAAATATATTTAAAGCTAGATTCTAATATTTTTCCTACAACATTGTTTTTAATATTGAACTTATAATATTGAGCGTATGGCCTGGTTAACCGACCGTTGATGTATTGTAACTTTACCGTAAATGTAACGTAGGTTTTTAGTGTAATTATAGACTCAATAATACTAGAAGACCACACGCAAAACTTGTGGTAAACTATCGTTTGTGGTAAAACTATCGATAGTATCGGATATTTTGAAGAATTTTAAGTTTTCATACCCAACTTTTAGTATACCGATCGACTTCGAATCACTTTCTGTGTCATTTTAGCGATGTCCGTCCTTCCGTCTGTCCATGTAAACCTTGTAATCAGGCTACAGGTCGCCGTTCTCAATATTTTTTTTAAAGAAATTTGACAATTAAGCCTTAATCAGCCAAGGAAGAACTCTGTTGAAATTAGTGAATATAGGTCCAAGTTTAGATCTAGTATCCATACAAATGTCCCCTCTGAAGGAAGCTTAAATGACCACTAAATCCACAATTTCATATGTATGTGGCTCATGTTGGGCACATATGTATACATATGTCTGTTGTGCCCAAAAATCAGTGCTTCAAATATAAACCGAATCGGATGATTTTTAAACATAGTGCCCATATAAATATCCCACCCGATATTCTTATACGTCTGTCTTAAAGCTTCAAAATAAAAATATTTAACTAAAATTTCGCTTGTGAGTTTACTTAATTCCCGTAAATAACTCCACCAACTATGACTATTGTCCACAAATCATGTCCGATATGCACTAAAACCTATCGCTGCGCAATAATTATACACCAATAACCTTCACATTTTTTATATGCATATTTTCCATAATTTGCGTCAGCACCAATAATATCTGCCTAATTTTGGAATAGAAAGGGCATTAATAAAAAAAATATTTTAATTTTTGCTTTATTAAACGATGATTTATTAACAGTGTAGCCTGCAGTGAAACACAAAGTTGCAAAGTAAATGACTAAGTATTCAGCAAGTGGCAATTCTACTAGTAGGTGATGTATTTCGCCGATAGTAAAAAAAAAAACTATCGATAGTTCGTTCAAAATCAGACTATCGATACTATCGATAGTTTTGCAGTTATACTACTCAAATAATAAGCTCACAGACATGGATATATATATTTGTTTTGCCTTAAAATGTAATTAATTAACGATGATTTTCCAACAGCCCCCAAACTTCCGCATACAATATACATACATTATTACATATTTTTTTTTTTTGAAACAGACACAATTTTAATCGAGTTCTTGTAAAATTTTTGATTCTACCAATAAGTATTTTTCGGTATCTAAAATCTCAAACGAAAAATATCGAAAACATTCAATATTTTTAAAATTTAATTTTTTTTGTTTATTTTCAGATTGCAATGCATTACATGAAGATTTTAATGCACAGCTTCACAAATTAAATAAGCATACAAGTCACTACAGATCGAGAAATATTAATTTTACCATGAAAATTTAAAATTATATTTAAATTTAAAATTAAAAGGTTCATAATTTTATTAATTACAAGTTATGTCTAATTAGATGTAGTGCTGATTTTTCATGTGCATTACCTGTAAAAAAGAGAGCTTTAAATAAACACATTTATTAAGGAAAACGCAAAATATTTATTTGGCGAATTCCCACATAGAACCACTAGTTTAACGGTCTGCCTTGTAAACCTGCTTTTTTGGAATTTAAAGAAATTGTATTTGAATTTTTTTAATTATCTCAAAGAGTTTAATGCGAAACTAAATCTTAAAGTCGACTTTTTTTTCATCTCTATTTTTCATCTTTATTTAAGTTAACACTACTACTAGTCTATGAAGACTAACTAATAGTTTAGTTTTAATTACATTATTTAATAAGGGTTACAGATATATGAGTTTATTAATAAACTCAATCCGGGTTGAATCGTCATGGGGTTTGTAGCGATTAAGCCTTCTTGCTAGACCCGCAGTATTAAGTAACTCGGGAATTTCATTATTGGGATGACTCAGTACCCTTAGTCTATGAACCTCAGCATTACGCCTTATTTCTTCATTTTTGGTGCTTATTTTAAGTCACGATGAATATCAGCATTTCTAACGTACAATGGGGCATTAACAATATTTCTTAAAACTTTATTTTCGAATTTTTGTATTTGTTGTATGATGGAATTTTTTGCACATCCCCAGACTTGGATTCCATAGTACAGACTGGTTTCAGCAGCTGCTTGTACAGCATAATTTTGTTGTGTATAGAGAGTTTGGAGTTTCTACCTATAAGCCAACTCATTTTTCTCTATTTTATATCCAGTTCGTCTTTTTTCTTTTTGACGTGTTCCTTCCAGTGAAGTTTTGCATCTAACGTCATACCAAGATATTTAGCAGAGTTTACAAATGCAACTTGTGTGTTGTCAATAACAAGTAGTATGTAATTTGTTTGTTTGTTTGTGAAGTTAATGTGTGATGATTTCGAGCTATTCAACTTAATGGCCCATCTTTCTGTTCACAGTTGAACTCCATCTAAAGCTGTCTGTAGTGTTTCGGTTGCAATTAAATTGTTCCGTGCTGTTGATAATATGACAGTGTCATCAGCAAAAGTACCGACCACACTATTACTATTTACTGGCATATCATAAGTATATAAAAGGTATAGAATTGAGCCTAGAATACTACCCTGTGGTACACCTGATTTGATCGGGTGAAGATTGGAATACCCATCTTCATGCTTTACTTGAAAGAATCTGTCTCTCAAATATGATTCCAAAAGTTTACTATAATGCTTAGGCAACAACATATCTAACTTGTAAATAAGTCCCTCATGCCATACACAATCGAATGCTGTTGCAACATCTAAGAAAACGGCTGAACATAAATCTTTCTTTTCTAGAGAAATTTCTATCGAATGGGTTACTCTATGTATTTGTTCAATTGTCAAGTGTTTCTCACGAAATTCAAATTGGTGACAAGGTATCAGTCTTTTATTAATAATTATAGATTTTAATCTTCTACTAATTAATTTCTCGAACAGTTTATCTATTATTGGCAGTAACGAAATTGGTCTATAGGAGCTAACTTCATCTGGATTTTTTCCTGGTTTCAATGTCATAATGATTTCAGCTACCTTCCATATACTTGGAAAATAGCTCAGTTTTATAGCTGTATTAATAGCTGATAGTTTGGAAGCTGCTTTATGTGGTAAGTTTTTTAAGAGGTCAGCTGTTATTAAGTCATATCCAGGTGACTTCTTAGACTTAAGTGCTTTGATTTCTTTTTTTAATTCAGTGACAGTTACTGTTGTAATATTTTCGCAGTCGTTATTTATTGCCACACCTATCGCTTGCTTATTTGAGAGATCGTTAGTAAAAATGGTGCTTAAGTATTTTGCAAATAAGTTAACCTTCTGAATATTCGTTCTCGCCCATGTTCCATCGTTTTGCTTCAGGGCTGATTTTATCTGAGTTGGGTGTTTAAGTTGCTTTGTAGCCTTCCATAGTGAGTAGTCGGTTTTATTGTCATACGTTAGGTATAACAAATAATGGTTAAGATTTTCCATTTAAAATTTTTGTATTTGCCTTTTTAGATTTTGAGTAGCATTGTTTAGCACAGTTTTATGATGAGGACATCTAGACTGTTGCCATTTTTTTCATAGCTTTCGCTTGAACAATATTAGTTCACGAATTTTTGGAGGATATGATGTTTGATTTTGAAAAACTTTAATTTCGGGAGCGAAACTCCACGCCGCTTGTTGAACTTCAGATGCAAAATATTGAACTTCTCTTTCTAGGTCTTCCACAGTAAGTATCTGTGATGAGGTGTTTATTTTTTCATTTATTAATTATTTATAAAAAATCCAATCAGTATGCTTGTTTGATAATCTAGTGTTCGAAGTTTTTCTATGAATATCGCAGTAGTACGTCAGATATATCGGCGAATGGTCAGAACTTAAATCATACCCTCCTTCTATTTCTAAAGACAGTTTAGCTATTTTTCTTGTTATAAAGAAATCAATTAAATCTGGACGTTTATTTATATCCGTTGGCCAATAAGTAGGAGAGCCTGTCGAAATGCATTCACTACCTATATTTTGTATGGCTTCATACAGTCGTCTATCTTTTGTAGTATATAAACGTGATCCCCAAAATAGATGCTTGGCACTAAAGTCACCTCCCATTATGAATTTATATTTATGTTTGTTATTTAGCTCCATATACTGTTCGATTGTAATTGTATGTCTGGGAGGACTGTAAACCGAGGTAAATGTTGTGTATGATTTGTTTGTTGTTATTGTTATTGTTTTAGCTTGAAATTCATCTGAATATGTGCTCTTCTTCATAATGATCGACGTTTGATCTCACTAAGATTGCACTTCCTCCTCTTGCGTTATTGCGTTTCGCATATAAGGCAAATGTCAATATTTTGTTTAATAAGTATGGTTTTATTCAGTTTTATTTTTAAGAAGTCCATTAGCATTCCACTCCATAATTCGAATTGACGGTTTCATTTATAGTTTGTTTTTTCCCTCAAGGGTTTTAAGGCGATCTTCAATTCTTTTATTGAATGTTTCTAGGTGTTCTAGTTTAAGTAGAATTTTTTCTAGACTATTTTGGTTATCAGTATGATATGTTTTTCTGGCATTCGATTGTAAGATTCGAGTAAGATTGTTTGGATTTATTAATTGATTTTGTTGAGCTTCTGATGCATGTTCTAAAATTGCAAATTTTTTCGGAATAATACCGCTTATTCTTTCACATTTTTCTCAAAACTTTGATAATAGAAGTAGATATTTTTTATATACTCTAAAAGAGTAAGGGAATCTTGAAGTATTTGAATTTGGCCGACTTAGAATTTCCGGAATTAATAGAAACGCTATGTTAAATTTTCAGCTGTCACACAAACGTGGCCAGGAGTTCTTATTGTGTGAAAAAAATTAAAATTTTTGTATGATTTTTTTTATTTATACTTATTACAAACATATAGTTATATATTTTTGTATTATGTTTATTATTTTATAATAGAACTAACATTAAATTAAATAGTTTTAAAAATTTTTAGTTAATTCTTATAGTTATTAAGGTAATAATATCCAAATTTTTGTTTTTTTTTATACCCTCCACTCCAGTGTGCAGAGGGTATATATAAGTTTGTCATTCCGTTTGTAATAATTAGAAAAAAAATTTTGGACCCCATAAAATATATATATTTGTGATCCTTATAACAACCGGAGTTGATATTGCGATGTCCGTCTGTCCGTCTGTCCGTCTGTGGAAATCACGATGACGGCATCAATCGGGCAGCTAGGGTGCTCATTGACATAAAAAATTATTTACTAACATCCTGAAAAGTTTGCTATTTAAAATCGTCGAAATCGGTTGATCAGGGCCCGAGATTTGAATGAAGAACTAAAAAAAGTCTTGAAAAAATATAATTTTCTATGTTGTTCTTGTCACGATCACGCACTCAATAGGATAGCTAAGGTGATTATTTTCAGTGAGAATGATTCACTAAATTCGTGGGAAGATTTCTGTTTCAAAAATAATTAAAATCGGTGGAATAGATCCAGGGAAATCTCTGAAAAATTAAAAAAAAAGATGAAAAATATGATGTTTCTATATTGTTCTTGTTGTTATTCTAAATGTTGTATTGTTGTGATAGCTGGACTTGTTGTTTTGGTGGTCATTGTGGTAATAATATAATAAAAACTAACCCTTTGTACATTTTTTTTATCAACTCTGGTAGAAAAATTTAACAGTTTCCATTGTTTTGGCATCACTAAAAAAATTTATCAGATCATTTATGTTATTGCCACGATCTTGCCTGCAAACTTTCAGATCGATTGTGTCACGGGAAAGGGGCTAAAATCGATCCAAAAATTTTTCGACAAGCAGACACTACGAGTTAATATAAAGGGAGTAAAAATTCACCAACATCTAAATCAAATAATGCTAAAATACCTAGTTGTTAATAAAAAAAAAACAATGTGAATTTAGCAAAAAAAAAAAAAAATTATGTATTAATTTATTTAAAGAAGATAAACACAAAAATAACGTTTGATGTTGTATTTTTTGTAATATTTACATATACATACATACATACACATATTAAATATTACAAATAATATACATATATTCTATATATGTATATATATCATAGGTCGGCAAAGCGCAAAATGAGGTTGTGTGTGTGAGCGAACTACCCAGCAAACACTAAATCGAACGTTTCAAATTACCATTACTAATGTAGAGCAGAAATTTACAACGAGATTGATATACCAGCGGAACTTTTAATACTTCCAAACTGATTTATTAACACATACAAATTCTCTGTATTTATACTGTTATGACAATTTCTTATTAATAAAATGTGTTCTAAATTTGACGAATTTAACTTATTGCGTTGTTTGGAAGAAATGAATTTTAAGTCTGAAAAAATTTGTTCACAGAGGTAAGTAGAAGGAAAAACCGATAACCATTTTATAACTTAAAAGGCAATGCATGTTACCAAATGCATTATCAATCACAAAATATTTTTCGTAATTCATTATCAATTTGAAATGTTTGTTGGGGAAGTATTGCTGAAAAAAATATAAAAGCATCCGCCGCATGTGCATACATCGCTGTCTCAACGACGACTAAATGAAAGAGCATAAGTATATGTGTGAAGTGGTCTCTGCACAATTGTGCTATGAAATGCCGACCACTGATGTATATCCATAATAACTGCATGTTAGAAATAAATCGGTATATTATTTTATTTACATAAAATTCTGCAATATTTTGTTGTGGGGAAAATACATATCTTTTGCATTAACAGAGTGTCACTTCATTTTGCTCAGCGTGACTATGCCGCAGTAGATGGCGCCACATTTTTTGTTCTAATTAGCTTTGCAATAGTTATTTCTATTTTAACATGAAGGCCAATATTTTCAAATAGATATCATACAGCACAATGTTAAGAGTATACACGGACTGGTCTTTTATTTCATATGTTTTTTCATTATTCTTTTACAAATATGAACATAAGTTTGGTATATTAACTTTTTGTTGTCTTTACAAAATAGAGTTACCGAGTTATCAATGAGTTTTTTGCTTTCAAAAAAGTTCTACATATTTATATAGAATTATTATTCTGCTTTACGTACAAAATATTTGATTGCGATTGCATCTAATTTTTAAAAATTGTTTATAATTACTAAAGCATTATTATTCACATAAATACAATATTGCACTTTTTAAATTTTCCATTCAAATTTTTGAAAATATCAATTCTAAATGCTGGAATTAAAATTTCCAATTACAAATTAGAAAATATTAACTGAATTTCAGAAAATCATATCAAAACGTCGGAAATAATAATATATAAATTTTATTCGTTAAACGCAAATTGAAATTCCAAAAAAAAAAAAAAACACCAAATATGTTTACATTTAAAAAATGTTTACATTCTTTTAACGATAGTCGAATCGTTAAAAAAAGAAAATAGCAATATTATCAGTAAAATTTTTAAACGATATTCGCTATTGTTAAAGTCAGCTGTTGTTATTATCTAAACGACAACCATTTTTGTATTGTTTATTCAATCGATAAAAACATAAATTTTTAGGTTGAAATGTCGCCATACATAAATAAAAATCATAAAATAGTGAAAATATTTTGCTTTTATTAAATAACTTTTTTATATAAATAAAAAAATTAAATAGCATATTCAATTCATTTTCTAATAAATAAACAGAAATATTAGTAAAAAAATAAAGATATTAAACATAAAGATAAAATCATCCTGTCAAAAACGAAGTAATTTGTTTTTTTCTATTCTTCTTTGTGTTTTTCGCTTATTTTGACAGAGATGCGACTCTATTTACAATTTAAATAAATAAAAAAATAGAGATGTCGACTGTCGTTAAGATGTCTGTACTTAGTGAATCATTTAATCCTTAGTGCAAACAACAATAGCTGTCTATATACTCTATTTGGCGATTGTCGGATCGTTGAAATTTACAGAATCGGACTTCAGAAAACATTGATTTAAGTTCCATGAATTTTAGAAAACCTCAAATGATATTTAAGAATTGCGAACACAAAAATTGTTACATAAATAAACGCAATTTGATGAGAATGTTATTTATATATTATTTTTCACAATTTTTTTAGATGAAAATTTTAAGTTTTTCAGAAAATAAAGATAACAAATAATTTTATTTAAAATGTTTGGGACATTTGGTTTTTTGCGTTTGGCATCCCTAATTTGATTATTTATTATTATTATAAATTTATTCTCTATGTTTTCCAAATATGGCAATATTTTAACAAAAAAAGTTGAGAGAGCTTTTTTTTGGTTATTATTTTGTTACTCCATCCGACCTATATGGCCGCAATGAAGAAATATTTGGCCAGTTAAAATAAACTATACAGCCATCTCCAATTAGCACGATTTAATGCATGTAGCCACCCTACACAACCATTACCTTTGCAATGGAGGTTAGGGCGAGCTATTCAATTAGCAAAAACTAAATTAAACGAGAAGTTATGTCATATAACCGGAAACGCATGCATATAGGTATATAACCTAAATGCATGCCGATCAGCAACCACAATGACCAAAAAGCAAACACCGAAATAAATACGATATAATAGAAAAGACGAAAACCAACCCAAAGAATTTGCTGAAATAATCTGGTATTAAGTTTAACAAATTGTTTACTTTTTCCAATAGTTTGTTTACATTTATTATCATTACTCAAACCGAGGTGGAGGGTATCAAAGATTCGGCACAGCCGAATTTAACACTCTTACTTGTTTTTTTTTTTTTTTTGATTTTTGCTAGAGTTTTAAGATTTTTTTAAACTTTATTAAGTTTTACAAATATTCCTTTATCTATTCAACAATAGATATATGTCTAACAAATATGTCAAAATAATTTATACAAACCACACTCCACATGTCAAATTTGTGAAATTTTCCTATTTTGATACCTTCCACCCCACTGTACAGAGAGTAAATAACATTTTATCATTCCGTTTGTAACGCATCGAAAAATAAATTTGCGACCCCATAAAGTGTATATATTCTAGATCCTTATAACAACTCGTGTCGATATAGCGATGTCCGTCTGTCTGTCTGTCCGCCTGTCTGTTAAAATCACGCTCAAATGCAAATGTTGATTCCGATTGGCATCCCTGATATGGACTTACCTTAGATATAAATGAAACAATATATATATATTTTCAGTTTTAAACACACAAATATTTCATTTTTTAAATATATCAAGTTAATTTTAAACTATAACAATATTATTTTGATTTTTAAGTTACCTTTTCTTAGATATTGTGGTTTGATTGATTGTTTGTTTGTTTTTTTTTTATAGAAATAAACACATATAAAATTTTACATTTATAATTTACAAACATTTATAATAATATTAGTTATTATTTTCTAAATTACTATATATTTTTCTTACATTTAAAAAGTAGCTAGTCATAAGTACATTGCTTTTATTTATTATTTAGGTTAAACTTACAAGTATTTTTTTATTTTAACAACATTTATTTTTATCAAATAAGAGAGTAAATACATACAAACAAATATAAAACAATGAGTCACTAATAATAATAAAAAAATGAGTGGATAAATCATAATGATTATAAATTTAATAAGTATCATAATTTAATGTCGTACTGCAAGACATTTTTTAAATTGATTTTATGCTGATGTTTGGAAGCAAAAAAAATAATTGACTTAAACCTAATAAAAGGTCCGATCGATTCAGAATCACTGAGTTGATTTATCTATGTCCATGTGTACATGTCATCAAATATATTTTGATGAAATTTGACATGTAAGCTTTTGTCAGCCATAGGGCGACCGCTACAAATATCTCCTATGGGTACGTCTTCTAGATTATCATAGATATGTTCACGAAATTTAGTCTCTTATTGTTAATTGCAGCCATAAATAATAATTAGGTTTTATCATAGTCCACATATCGCTCATTTGCGAGAAGACCGGCATAACTCAAAAAAAGCGATAAAGCGATAAATGCATTTAAGTGGGGGGGTGGGTAAGGTTTTAAAAGTTAAAAAAAGTCATATTTTCATAATTCATTTTTGAAGATACGAATAATGTTGGATTATTTATTTCATATACACGTTTAGCATAACATTTGAAGAATCTTTGAAAAAATTTAAATTAAAAATTTTAATAAATAAGTCCGTGACTGCGAATCTCCGGAGACGTTGTTGTATTGCGGTGAACATCATAACTCGTTATCGGATCATGTGAAATAAAAAAATCAGAACGCACTTAAAAGGTGACATGTTTCCTGAGGTAGTGACGAAAAGTTTTCAATTATTTTTTATTTTTTTTTGGTAGCATTTTGAAGTGAAAAACACGATTTTTGCTATAAAATTTCGGGAATTTTTTGTTAAAAAATGTGAAGGGAATGGAAAATAAAAAAAAAACTCTTCGTGGTTACCTAATGATTTAAGTGTAGATATAGTGTGTAAAATATCAAAAGAATCTGTCAAGAAGATTTTGACTTATGATGTTCACGGACTTCGAACATTTATTTGCGAGAAAATCGATTTAAAGTTTTTTAAAAACTGATTTATATACGATATACCGTATGAGGCCGGTCGCTGGAAACGTTGTATCTTCCTAAGTTTTGCTCTGATTTACTTGAAATTTTGAAACAACACTCTCTATGTTGTAGATTCAGAAATAGAAATGCAAAAAACAGGTTTTAAAACCTTACACCCCCCCCTTAAAGTTTTCAATTGAGCCTAACTGCTGAGTAAAGTACAAAACACTTTTGGTCGCCACTCTATGTGAGAAAGAGATAACAGTACCATTTTTGATATGTTCTAGATTACGGTGTGACCCATTTTTCTGCATCATTAACTCAAAAATCGTCTTTATTGAGTTATGTCGGTCATCTCGCAAATAAGCGCTATGAAGCTGCTGACTTAAATAAAAAGGCTAAAAATTGGCCAAGATTTTACTCAAATATGCTTTTTATATGATTTATGGACATGGTCGATTCATTTTTTGATCTAGGCCCCACATAAGAAAAAAATCCGCTATGAACTCTTCCACATCTTCAAACGACATATTCCAAACAATGCCACTCAAATTTTAGGTTATGGGGGTTTCATGTCAAGTGCACCAACTTTTGAAACCGATGTCTTCCGATCGGGATGAAATTTGCACCAAGGTTAGTCCTATTGGATAGTAGTTTAGACACACTTTTTCAACAAGATCGGTCAAGATCTCTCTGAGTTAGAGGGGATCAAAATATGACATTTTGGCCAAACAGGTGGTTTTTCTCATCCATGTAACTTATTACCTATTGTTCTTAGAAAATTTTCTCCCAAATAGTTTAGATAGCTATTTCTTCAATATTTCGGAAAAAAAAAATACTTAAAAAAAATAAAAATTTTTAGACTTTTTTTTTGCTAAATCAAAGCATTTTTTGCCTTTTTTTTTAAGGAGGGGATTTTTTTTTTTTTCATAAGAAAGCTTAGGATTTTTCCTTTATGAGCTTTTTTGTCGCTTAGTGGGATGGGAGTGGGATATCTATCAAAATAAATGTTTTGTAACTCAAGACAACGGTTTTTCAATTTTTCACAAATGCACTATTTTGAATTTTTTCCTATTTGTGTGAAAACTCTTACAAATAAAACTTATACTGAGAAACTAGAGAAATTAACCTTTCCGGAGATATGTAACATACCTTCATAACATTACAGAAGAGAATGGTTCTCTGTAACCTGAAAGAGTTATTTGCAACATTTCAATCTGAACAAGAGGATGTTAAAATTGGCTTCACGAAATTTACCCAAATGAGGCCAAAACATCGCGTTTTGGAAGGAAGCAGCGGAACTCACACAGTAGGCGTTTGCATTTACCATGAAAATGTTAAACTGATGTTGAAGGGAATCAACTTAAAGTATTTAAATTGACTATGTGTCCTAATGCAACAACTTCTTGCCACTTAGGTCAATGTACCAATTGCCCGAAAACCACATTCATCAAAGAAAATGTAATCAACTCTTTAGATGGAGAATATATAGAGGAGGTCAAATTTGATTCTTGGATTCAGACTGACAGATGCACATTGAAAACAATCATTATATATGTGGATGATTTTGTGGAAGAAATGTGTACAGGATTGCTAAACTTGAGAAACCATGACTTTTTAGTCAAAGAGCAATGGTCATTCTTCAAGGATTTGAAGATACATTTGAAGTCTGGTGAATTCGTTATTTCATATGATTTCAGGATGCCATACAAGCATTCCACTTCAATAACGACCAAGAAACTATATTCACAGTAGTTATTTACTACATGAAAGATGAAAAACTGGAACACAAAAGTATGGCAATCATATCCGACGATTTAAAACATGATACCGTTGCAGTTTATGAGTACCAGAAGAGAATACTAAAATATCTAAAATCTAAATTTACAGTAAAAAATGTATACTACTTTTCGGACGGAGCTCGTCAACATTTAAAAAAAAAAGTAGCTTCGCAAATCTTATGGCTCATGAAAAAGATTTTGGAAAGCCAGCTGAGTGGCATTTTCATCCTACTGCTCATGGTAAGGGAGCATATGATGGTATTGGAGCAAACCTTAAAAGAAATGCAGTGAAGTATAGCATCCAGTGCTCTCATCAAGATCTCATCTTAGATGCGACTGCTTTATTCCATTGGGCAAAGAGTTATTGTAAAGAAACTAAAATTGTTTTTAGTAGCAAAGAGGATCATCAGGAAACATTGAAAACACTGAAGAGCAGATTCGATGCTGCGGTAACAATCGATGGCACCGCTCAATACCATGCTTTTATACCGCTTGTCGATGGAAGACTCAAGTTGAAAAAGTTTTCTGCCTCTATTCAATGCGATTTCTTTCCAAAGACAACAAATAAGCCAGCAGCGAAATCAGCAGCTGAACCTAGTAACGCCAAGAAAGGATTGACAAAAAAACGCAGTAAATAAAGGCTACAAAAAAAGCTGGATGAAAGACTGGGTGTTTAAAAATTTACAAGACTTAAATACTTCATCAGCTACAATAAATTAAGTATAAAAATAGTTATGATATAAATGGATCTAATGTAATTAAGATTAAATTTTATTAAATTATTTATCTTTTTATTTTAAATATTATTATTATTATATATTAATTTAATTATTATTACAAATAAATAAAAAATAATAATATTTTAACATTTCTATAGAAAAAAAGTGTTTTTTTCCTGAGGTTAACATATTCTGGGTATTACAGTATCGAGAGTATGAAATTTTAGTTAGGTATGTTACATACCTTCGGAAAGGTTAAATTGTCTAGTTTCTCAGTACAAGTTTTATTTGTAAGGTTTTACACAGAAATAGGAAAAAATTCAAAATAGTGCATTTGGAAAAATTGGAAAACCGTTGTCTTGAGTTACAAAACATTTATTTTGATGGATATCCTACTCCCATCCCACTAAGCGACCTAAAAGCTCTTAAAGGAAAAATCCTAAGCTTTCTTATGAAAAAAAAAATGCCCTTTTTGAAAAAAAAGGCAAAAAATGCTTTGATTTAGCAAACAAAAGTCTAAAAATTTTTATTTTTTTTAAGTATTTTTTTTCCGAAATATTGAAGAAATAGCTATCTAAACTATTTGGGAGAAAATTTTCTAAGAACAATAGGTAATAAGTTACATGGATGACAAAAAACACCTGTTTGGCCAAAAATGTCAAATTTTGATCCCATCTAACTCAGAGAGATCTTGACCGATCTTGTTGAAAAATTGTGTTTAAACTACTATTCAATAGCACTAACCTTGGTGCAACTTTCATCCCGATCGGAAGATATCGGTTTCAAAAGTTGGTGCAGTTGACATGAAACCCCCTTATACTTATTACCCATTTATATATAACTTTCTTACTTATTTATAATGAATTTGATTGTTTTTTTTTTATTTTTACCAGAAAATCTTCTGGAGGTTTAGCCCTAAATGCAATTTGGATATGTTAAAATCATATAATCGTTTTTTATTCAGACATTAATAAGTTTTTTTTTAATAGTCAACAGAACAAACTTCAAAAATATTACTCTGTGTTGAATTATGCGGGGCCAGTAAGGCCATAGCTCGGGGCGACTGGTAGATTGGGGCGTCATGTATAAAAAAATTAAATCAATCCTTCACACGATATTATGGTACGTAACAAGAAAAATAAAAAAAAGTAATATGTAAAAAAAATCGTAAATAACGAATGATGACATACAGTGTTGATCAGAACAAAAGCAACCAAAACAACTATTGACCTTTTTTGTATTTTTGTATTTTTGTACCCGATACCACTGTGTGGTCTGGGTATAATGACTTTGTGCTGATGATTGTAACTACCAAAAATATTTGACCTAGACCCATCTTTTATTAAACCAATCGACTTAGAATCACTTTCTGATGTCCGTCACTTTAGCGATGTCCGTCCGTCCGCCTGTTCGTCTGTCCGTCCGTTTGTGTGTCCATGTAAACCTTGTAATCAAATTTGGTATGTAAGCTTATATCGGCCATAGCATGAACGCTATTGAAATTGGTGAAAATCGGTGCATGTTCAGACCTAGCCCCCACACAAATGACCCCTGTGAATACTTAAATTGTCATAAAATCCAAATTATGTTATATATCTCGGTCAAATTGGGTTTTTATATGTTCATTGCATCCATTTATCAGTAGTCCAAAAATAAAACCTATAGGACAATTCTTCATAGCCCCCATATAAAGCTGCTTCCCGATCTTTGCTTAAATCTATCAAAAAACAAAAATATTGCACAGATTTTTCTCAAATTTGGTTTGTATATGTTTTTGCAAAATATAAGTGATTTTAGTAAATATGGTCAAGATAGGTCCATTTTTCAACCTAGTCCCCATACAAATATAGCATCCGATATGAACTTTTTCATATCTGCAGCCAAAAAAATTAATAACAATGTATATCCGAATAGTTGGGCCTAAGATGTAGGGTCTCAAAACGCATGGTATAGGGTATCGTATAGTCGATATAGACCGACTATAATAATTTTCTTACTTGTTAAGCATGTTATTTTTGTTTTTACAAAATCTTTATCATTTCTAACTCTTTATAACATTACAAAACAAGTAAGAAAATTATAGTCGGTCTAGACCGACTATATGATACCATGCGTTTAGAGACCCTATCTCTCAGACCCAACTAACTGGATATAGAAAATAAGCATAAACCAAATTTGAGTGGGATTTTTCTTAATTTTTTTTGGCTGCAGATATGAAAAATTTCATATCGGATGCTATATCAATATGGGGACTAGGCCCAAAAATGGACCGATCCTGACCATGTTTGGTAAGGTCTCTTGTATTTTGCAAAAATATATACAAACAAAATTTGAGAAGAATCAGTGCAATATTTTTGTTTTTTGATAGATTTAAGTGAAGACCGGGAAGCAGCTCTATATGGGGCCTATGACTAAGAGTTGTCCCATAGAGATCATTTTTGGACTACTGATTAATGGATGTAATAAACACATACAAACTCATTTTGAATAAGATTTATATGATAATTTGTATCTTATGGGTTTGAACAGGGACCGATTCCCACCAATTTCAATAGCGTTCATTCCATATACCAAATTTCGTCAAAATATATTCATATTTACGACCTGCAGTTTGATTACAAGCTTTACATGGACACACAGACGGACGGACGGACATCGTTAAATCGAATCAGATAGTGATTCTGATTCGATCGGTATAATAAAAGATGGGTCTAGGTCAAATATTTTTGGTAGTTACAAACAGCAGCACAAAGTCATTATACCCAAACCACATAGCGGTATAGGGTATAAAGACAAACTGAAATTGTAAACTAAAATAACCGTTATATATTATATTTTTTTTTTTTGCGAAAAAAGCTCAAAGTGGCACTATTTCAGTTTGTATTTCAGAAAACATTAATTGATTTTCAAAAATTATCAACTGATATTAAAAAAAAATCAAGTGTATTTCAGAATTCATCAAATATAATATTTCAATTGGTATCAAATGAATTACAGAAATTGTCAAATGTATGTATTTCCGAAAACATCAAATGTTTTTTAGAAAAAGAAACAAATGAATTTCAGATATTTTAAAATTTATTTCAGAAAATATAAACTGAATTCCAGAAAATATTTATTGAATTTCAGATTCACAAAAAATTTACCCCACAATACAGAAAATATTTACTTACTTGGACTTACTTTTACTTACTGCGAAGGCGGACTCTCCATGGAAAGAAGAAGATGACTTAATTTTATTGATCAACTTCAATATAAAAAGCAGATCAGGATTCGGGAATAAGGTCTCGGCTGCATCGTGGCAACCGATTTCGAAGACATGATTTCGAAAAAAATACTTAAAAAATATGTTTTTGTTCTTAAATCCAATTGATATTTTCTGAAATTAAATTGACATTTTCTGAAATGCATCTGATTATTTCTGAAATACATTTCAATATTTCTGACACTCAATTAATATTTTCTGAAATACATTTGACTACTTCTGAAAATCAATTGATGTTTTCTGAAATACAATTGGATAATATAAAACCGATTTTTATAAGGGTTTGGTTCGACTGAATAATTTTTATTTTATTTTCTTAATAAGCCATTTTCTTTAAATGTGCCGAAATTGAGAGCTCCAACCACATTTTAGAATTTATACAAAAAAACGAAGATTGCATTTCACAAAAGAATATATTTTAGAAGTCGATCATTATTAATTGTGTTATATGAACACTAGGGTGGCCCTTCGTTATATGGAGGGAAAAAAGTGTCCAAACTGTCGGTCTCACCCCCTAGAAATATGCGAATAGCAAAATAACTGAGAAATACAAATTTTTGGGCCAATCAAAAAACGTTTAGTCGTGGCGCAAAGAGAATGAAAATTTCAAGTGTGTTTATATGGGGAAAATATGACTTTTTTTCAGATTTTATGAAAATTTCGTTCTATAATTTAATTTTTCCGACAAGCTGTTATAAAATTCGGGAACAGTATTAAATTATCCCTTCAAAAGGCTATAAAACTTCAACATCGAATAAAACCTCGCCAAGAAATAGCAAATGCTCCAGACCACTTTTGTGCCAAAAAAAACTAGGTCATGAAATTTGATGGCATTTTTTTCAACTTTGAGAAATTGATTAAAGCCATCATTCTTTTTTGGTCTCTATACTTATAAGTACTCAGATATGAAGTATTGTTTTATTACCACGTTGTTAACCTATTGCTCATTGAGACCGAAATTGGAAATTTTTTTGATAAAATTTTTAAAACTCTTTTTTCAAAAATTTTCTTAAACAAAATTTAAAAAAATGCATCTATCACTTTAAGGTTTTATTAAATGCATGTTGCAGATGAACGGTGTGAATTTTTAAGTAAATCGCTCTGCCAGTATTTTTTTGACAAGGATTTTATTTTTGCGGATTTCGAGAAAAATTGGATTTTTGTGAAATATTCTGTAAATGTACTCTTTCTAAATACTTTGTATCAAAAATTCATCACTTTTCTATATTAAATGTTATATTTTATCTCAATAGTCTAGAGTTTCGGAAAAAAAATAATATGACTCCATTAAACCGTTTGGAATTGGGGTCACATATGACCCCAAGCTAATAAAACCAATTTATTCAAAAAATTCAAATATTTTGAATATTTTCCAAGCGGAATGAAATTTTTCTACTTAAATGTTGCAGCAAAGCCTATTCCGTTTTTTGAAATTCACTTTCATTTATTTTGTAATTTATTCCATTAAGAGTAATATTAATTTAATATTCCCTTTTTATATATGTATACAGTACGAGCTCGATTTTCGCAACTACCGAATATTGCAACACCCCGATTTGCGCAACCGCTCTTTTTTTACACATGAGTTTTTATAAGTAAAACACGTTCAAAAAAGCAGTCTCGATGAGCGCAACTTTTCAATATATTCACAGAAATTATATGTTTTTTTATTTTCATGCTATGTAGTGTACACAAAAATGTGATTTCAGTGGCGTATTTGCCAAAACGACGTCTGACTGACTTACCACTTACCCCCCATCTTTTTAATTTGTATTATTATTTTTGTATTAAGTCGACGCCACTGTTCAATGTGAATGAGCAAATGACTGTTATAGTACAGTTATTTTTTTTTATGCTTTAAACATCGTTGATTTTAGTATAGAAATATTAGCGTGGAGTGAAGACCATTGAAGACCATGGGTGTTGTGAAAAAGATTGAAAAGCTAACAATCAAACAAAAATGTGAAATATTAGATAAGTTAAAAAAAGGAGAGTCTGTAAAAAGTATTTGCTTATTTTATAATGTTAATAAGTCCACCATCAGTAGAATTAAAAATAATGAAGTGGTTATAAAGAAATTTGTGGAAAATACTGAGGCTGGACCAGGAAAACGTGTCACTGTGAAGGCTGCGGAACTTCCTAAAATGGAAAGGGCACTATTTAAGTGGTTTTTAAAACAAAGATCCCGAAATGTACCACTTTCAGAAGAAATTTTAAAAGCAAAGGCAATTTTCTTTCATCGAAAAATTCAAGAGAAGAGCTCCGATTTTAATGCTAGCCTTGGTTGGTTAAAAAATTTTAAAAAGCGCCATGGAATTCGTTGGTTGAAAGTGTGTGGTGAAAAGCTTTCCAATAAGCCGGAATATGTCGATCCTTTTCTAATGAAATTTAGGAATAGAGTAAAAGAACTTGATTTAACCCCGGAACAAATTTACAATTGCGACGAATCGGGGCTATTTTACAGACTTCTACCACACAAAACTCTAGTAAGCTCCAAAGAAGCATCAGCACCTGGACGTAAAATTTCAAAAGAGAGGATCACTTTTTTGCCTTGCATGAATTCAAGTGGAACTCACAAACTGAAGTTATTAGTGATTGGGAAATCTGCTAATCCTCGCGCTTTTAAGAACTTTAACAACAAACCGGTTCATTATAAAGCAAATAAGAATGCATGGATGACATCCGTTATTTTTGAAGAATGGTTCAAAAATATGTTCGTACCAGAGGTTTGTATTCTAGAAATTACTTAAAAGTTTTTATTTTAATTTAAATTCTTTCAGGTGACAAAGTTTTTGCTTCGAAAGGACTTCCTAAAAAAGCACTTTTACTCATCGACAATGCACCGTGTCACCCCAAGGAGAATGAATTGCACCTAATTTCACAGCTATCCTCCAACCGCTCGACCAAAACGCAATAAATCTTACGAAACTGTATTACAAAAAAGTCTTTTAGCACATTTGGTTGGAGTACGCGGTTTAGATTTGGAGGAAAAGCTTAAAATGTTCAATATTAAAAAAGCCGTCATATTATTGGCAATAGCGTGGGAAAAGATTTCAGATGAAGCTATTAAGAAATGTTGGAACGTCCTTATGTCTAATAATGTCGAATGGGCCCCTGAAGACGATATCCCTTTGTCTAATGTAAGGGACCAATTACTTATTGAACAGGCTGAACTAGCTCCATCCGTTGAACAATTGATAAATGACATTTCTCCCGGTATAAACTTATCAAATATAGATATCGCAGAATGGTTAAGCGAATGTAATCTAGCTGAGGATGAAATTGTGGATGAAGTTTCAGACGATGAACATCCTGTTGATGATGAGGCCTTAGAAACAAACATCATTAATACGGACGATGTATTGAGAGCACTAGATTTAGCTATGGAATTGGCGTCTTTGAATGATATAGCGCATGAAAAAATTTTTGTCATTCAAGAAATAAAAGAAGCGGTTGTAAAAAAAAGTTCAAAAATCTAGAGAATGGAAATTTTTTTTCCCAAAATATAATTTACTTTATTTTTTTACTGTCCTAATTTATGTTTTTTTTTTTTGTCATTAATGGAATATGTATATGTATGGCTCTTACAAATGTTATGTTTTTTTTTTTGTTTTAATAAATGAATTGAATATGGATGCTTACAAAAGTATATTTTTTTAGTGACGTGGGGCATTTTGCACAAAGTAAAATAACAATTTTCAATAGAGGTTCGGTAAGCGCAACAATCTCGGTAACTGCAACCGGCTTGGGCTGCTATCGGTTGCGCAAATCGAGCTCGTACTGTATTATTATATTTGAAATTTACTTTTATTTAATAAACTATTTAAAACTGGGAAATAAAATGGTAGAAGTTTCAAAAGATGTAGACGGCATTGAAGATAATATAAAGCGACCGATTATAAAAAATCAAAAAATGTCAACCATTATAAGTAATGGCATCTTCACCGATTGACCTGAAATTTTTTTTGTCGTTTTTTATCAATATCCACCAAATTGGTGGGTGAGACCGCTAGAAATTCAACTATTACTTTATTACATAAAGTAATTTTAATAAGCTGATAAGTGCAGCAAATATATAGCACAATGGATTATTTTGATCCCAGGAGCTCTGAAGGGTTAAATAAATAAAAATTAACCGAATTATTTTTCTTAAATTCTAAATAGTGTTTTCATCGATTTTAATAGAAAGACTCGTTTTCGGTAATTTTTATTTAAAAATATCTTAAAATTCAAAGCTGGCCTTGGCAAATAATGGGTTAACGTTCTTGGATTAATACCAAATTTTTGGAACGAAACTTCTACATATTTGATTATTATATTTTAAGCGTCGCATCTAAAAATTGGACTGCACTTACAAAATATTTGAATTTTTTTAATAAATTGGCTTTTATTAGCTTGGTGTCATATGTGACCCCAATTCCAAAAGGTTTCATATTATTTGTTTCCGAAACCGTAGGCTATTAAGATAAAATATAACATTTAAAAGTAGAAAAGTGATGAATTTTTGATACAAAGTATTTAGAAAGAGTACATTTACAGAATATATCACAAAAATCCAATTTTTCTCGAAATCCGCAAAAATAAAATCCTTGTCAAAAAAATACTGGCAGAGCGATTTACTTAAAAATTCACACAGTTCATCTGCAACATGTATCTAATAAAACCTTAAAGTGATAGATTCATTTTTTAAAATTTTGTTTAAGAACATTTTCTCTAACTTGAAAAAGAAGTTTTAAAAATTTTATCAAAAAAATTTCCAATTTTCGATCTCAATGCGCAATAGGTTAACAACGTGGTAATACAACAATACTTCATATCTGAGTACTTATAGGTATAGAGACCAAAAAGAATGATGGCTTTAATCAATTTCTCAAAGTTGAAAAAAATGCCATCAAATTTCATGACCTAGTTTTTTTTTTGGCACAAAAGTGGTCTGGGCCATTTGCTATTTCTTGGCGAGGTTTTATTCGATTTTGAAGTTTTATAGCGTTTTGAAAGGATAATTTAATACTGATCCCGAATTATATAACAGCTTGTCGGAAAAATTAAACTATAGAACGAAATTTTCGTAAAAGCTGAAAAAAGTCATATTTTCCCCATATAAACACTCTTGAAATTTTCAATCTCTTTGCGCCACGACTAAACGTTTTTTAATTGGCCCAAATCTTTGTATTTCTCAGTTTTTTTTTGCTATTCGCATATTTCTAGGGGGTGAGACCGACAGTTTGAACACTTTTTTTATTAAGGGCAACCCTAATGAACACCTTCCTGTATTTTTGTTTTTTATAAGAAAAAATCAAATTATATTTTGTGATGTTTTATTTGGGGTCTAAATGTATTCCAAAAGCAGCTAACACTTTTTGCTTCCGAAAGGCGGAAGGCACAAATTTTGGTTTACTACATTATAAACCACATTGTATGGCATGAAGCACCCTTGCAATTATTTTTAATTTTTTTCCTTCTTTAAATCTCTAAAAATCGAACAAATTTTAGTTGATTATACGATCTGTGAGAGCAAGACTTAAACTGTGAGTTTACAGCTTCTTAAAAGCGATATTCTTTTCAGTGCTTCTTTGTAGAAAATGTGTGCATTAAAATCACACATCTGCAAGTAAATTAAAAGTGCATTTTTCATATTTTTAAAAACAAATTAAAAATGTCTGCCTTCCAATAAGCTTTTTTAGAAACAGTAAAGATAGGGTATTCTGTCAGAAGGGCGTATCGACCAATTTTGCCAGTTTTTAAATAATTTGCCAATGCCTTCCAATTAACAAATGGAATAAACTGGAAAAATATCTCAGAATCGGAAAAATTAGCACGCAGCTCTCGATAACAAGCTTTAATTTCTTTTATTCTGATTTTCTTTTTGGCCATAAGGACTAACTTACGACGTGCTGCTGCTAAAGGCCAAATATTTTGAATGACAAATTATAAAATTTCAAAACAAACACGTTTATTGTTTGGTTTATTTAAATGATAATTTCAAGTTTAGTTAACCAGACAGTATTTTTATTTCAAAAAATTGAACAGTTCTTGAAATTTTTGTATAGAAAAATTTCTTGATTCTAATAACATTTATGTGTACAACTATAACTTCATAAATATAAAATTGATGAGGTAATCGATTACACTGTGCTAGTTTTTGTTTTTGTCCAATGAACCAGTGGAATTTAAAGGTCTGGTTGGGTACTGAACAATATAAGAGCAATTATTATACGATACCCTATACAATGAGTTAATTGAGGGGATGCAAGTTTGAAAAAAATCTGTGTCATATTTTTATACCCTACCCCTGTGGTCAGGGTATAATTTGTGCTGATGTTTGCAACTACCAAAAATATTTGACCTAGGCCAATCTTTTATTATAGCGATCGATTCAGAATAACTTTCTGAGTTGATTTAGCGATGTACATCCGCCCGTCCGTCTGTCTGTCTGTGTGTTCATGTAAAACTTGTAATCATACTACAGGTCGGTCTATTTTTTGGCCTTGACCCCATATAAAAATTATATCAGATATGAACTTTTTCATATCTGCACGATATTATTTAATAACAATGACAGCAAAATATGGACTATGGTTATTTTCTATATCCGACTATAATGTTCTTACTTGTTATTTATATATTTGTAATAAAATTATTAAGAGACTGAAAGGATTTAATGAATGTTGTAATAGTGCATTGTAATTGCAATAAAATAGTCCTTTGTAAAATTAAATCGATATCAAATGTACAGCTGTTTTTCAAAGCAGGATATTCAGAAATTCATTCACCACTGCATTGTTTCCCAAAAGTTGCTTTGGTATCCCAGTTTAACAGCTGGTAGTTTAGGGTTAGTAAAAACGGAGAATTACGCAGTAGGATAACGCATGTCCATTGTTGAACAATATTTCAAACATGAATGCTGCTTTTTCGAACAAATCATCCTAAGCGATGAAGCATATTTACACCTTGATGGCTTCGTTAATCGTCAAAATTACCGCAATTGAGGTTTAGAGAACTCACATGTGTTTGTCGAAAAATAAATGCATCTACAACTTGTCACTATTTGTCAAACATGTCAAACAGTGACTGTTACTGGAGCTCGATATCGCGACAGATAAAAGAGTTCTTGAAATTAATGTGGACGACGTGTGGTTTCAATAAGACATGGTGCCACATGCCGTATAGCCTGTGAAACTATTCAGTTACTGCATGAGTCATATCAGAATTGTCATTATTAATTTTTACGTCACTTTGTTTTGGAAGTAATGAGTTCAAATGTCCATGTCTATGAAAATTAATCTACATTCTAATTTAGGGTTCTTCGCAGAAAATTGGACCCAAATAAGCATTGAATACTGTGAGTAATTACAGCAAGGTATATTAGAATTCGAAAAGACATCGATGGAAAAAGCCAAATCAAAATGATAGCTAATTACTGTAAATCTTGAAATTATGTTAAATTTTGTAAGAAATGTTTATTAATTTCGTAAATAAAATATTATTTAAGTAAAAAGTAGTTACACACTAATCTATCTATATACATATACTAGCAGATTCCAGCCCTCGAAATTTGAGTGCAAATTCTAGGAAATTTTATTTTTTCACTAAATAAAGACCCTGAAGGTATGCTAATCAATTATAGCCAGTTCACAAATCAACACAAAAAACAAACTCATTTTTATTACAAACACATTAACAAATTTAATAAATACACACATAGCATTGTATAATTTTATGTATGTGTTAGTAGCAACTTTAAATGCAATTTACTCAAAATAAAGAAAAAAATTTTAAAATCTGTAAATCTGCAAAACGGCTAAAAAGAAATACCTTTCAAATAATATATGTTTGGTCAAAATCGGGATCAAACAGTAGAACAAAACATCGGTCACAAGAAATCGCCTAGCCTATTAATATTATAGATAAAAGCGAAGGTATGTATGTTTTGACTTTATAGGAGACTAAACCTCCCATACAAAGTAATTAGTCACTATCATATATCGCCAGTACTATGTCAGAGACAGCTTTGAAAATTTAACTGAGGCCATCTATTACTAATGGACCGGATTGGCGTAGGACCCCCATACAAAGTAAATGTTAATTGTCATATATCCGGAGTACTGTAAAAGTGAGAGCTTTGGGACGTTGCATGAGCCCATAAGTTATTCATGTGATTAGTCGAACAGAGTGCATGGCGCCGCCCGTACAAAGTATATAAACAATATCACTTTATACGAGACCATCAGTTATAAATAAGGGAAGTTGGATAGGATTAGTTGACGTGGCGCCTCCTATACACAAAATATGAAGTACTGTAACAGCGACAGTCTTGAAACTTTTGGCAAGTACATTAATTACCAAGTAGCAGATTCCAGCGATCAAAATTCGAGTGAAATTTCTAGGCAACTTTCAACTTAGCCATCTCACAAACCAACACTTTTTTGGTTTATTATTATTGTGAATAAAGATAACAAACTCATTAACAAATTTAATAAACACACACATAGCATATGTATAATTTTATGTATGTGTTAGTAGCAACTTTAAATTCAATTTACTCAAAATAAAGGAAAAAATTAGAAAATCTGTAAATTTGCAAAACGCCTAAAAAGAAATACCTTTCAAATAATATACGATTGGTCAAAAGCGGGATAAAACGGTAGAATAAAAAATCGGTAACAAAAAACCGCCTAGCCCATTAATATTATAGATCTGAATAGTCGTGAAAAATACGGGCGGAATCGACAAAATTCAAAAAGCGACAAAATCAAAAATCGCTAAAATAAAAATTGCCAAATGATATTCTTAATTCAAGGCCAATATTTAAGTGTTGCCCGATTTAATTTGGAAACTCCATGTATTTCTCATGGGCAGCTACATATATGTAGCTTGCTCCAGTGTAGGAACGCCGAAAAAATATTGTGTATCGGCAAGCATTAAAACAAAAAAAAAACAAAAAATTCATGTGAGTCCGACCACAGGGAGGATGTGTAAACATCTAATAATTAAAGATTTTTTTATGTCATTTTTTAAAATCAAACAGAAAGCGTCATCTATGTGTCACTTATAGCAAATACTGTTTCAGCTAATTCAACAACCCTTTCCTGTAAAACGTAAAAATATCCCAATATAAACGTATATAAGTGATACATAGATGACGCTTTTAAAAAAGTGGCATCAAAAACAATGTTATATAATAATTTTTTCACCAATACAATCATAAGTCACACAACGTTATGTGTCAGCTCTCACCTATTACGTGTTACACTATGTTGTGATTGTATTGTGAAGTAGAAATTTACCCCCCCCCCCCCCCCTGCGCGTATAGATGTTAACACATAAAAAAAAAAAGAAAAATAAAATAAATAATATATAATGTTTTAATTGCACAATACAAACTTCGTAGAAAAAATTGATTATGAAATAAGTAAGAAAATTATAGTCGGTCTAGAACGACTATACGATACCTATACTATGCTTTTAGAGACCCTATCTCTTAGGTCCAATTAATTAGATATAGAAAATTTAAACGGCATTCTTATTAATTTTTTAGCCTTCGGATATAAGACTACTGTTAAATGGAGTTAATAAAAAAACACAAACCCATTTTGACCGAGATCTATATGATAATTTGAATATTATGGCAATCTCATAGGGATCATTTGTATGGGGACTAGGTCTGAACATGCACCGCTCTTGACTAATTTCAATAGCGCGCGTCCTATGGTCGATAGACGCTTATATAGCATATTTCATTAAAATATATTCATATTTGCGACTTGTAGTTTGATTACAAGATTTACATGGACGCACTGATAGACGGACGGAGGGACGGACGGAGGGACGGACGGACATCGCTAAATAGACTCATAGTGGGATGGTAGTCGTAGCGAAGCATGACGGGGCAGACTAGTTATAATATAAACTATGAAATATTATTTAGTTAAAAAGGAGATTAATAATTAAACTTTAATTTAAATAATATTTTATTTATAACGTTAAAAACATTTCTTACAAAACTGCCGTTTTGCTTAGTTTGCCAACGATATATTTAAATTACTTGCTCTATAAACGCCTTAGAAATTCATTCATCACATCAATGAATAGGATGTGTTCTGGGTAGCGATAACCAAAAAAAAAAAACAACATATTTCTCACTTATTTTGGTTACGATCAAGAATGATAGATTTAAAATTTTCTGCGCCTGTTAGACATATGACGTCACGCAAACTGTGTTCACGATCTTAAAATATAGCTACACTCGAAACTGTTTGGTTTATGTGTGTTCGAATAAAACAATACGTGATAGAAACATGTTCGTGTTCACAATCAAATATTAAAATGAAACGCAATCATGACTGTGTTCGGCAAAGTACAAAATTTTGAAACACACATAATTGACATGAAATTAGAAATATATGTTGGTTGTTTTGGAACAGCACATTGTGTATTTGACGTGTGTATTTTCTGAACCTTGATTTGTATACTTAGAAAGAATATTATTTTATTCTATTTCCAAACTCATTAGCAAATTAAAACTCGGTTGGAAAATGACAGAGTTAGAGAGTGTTTAGTGGGGGCAGTAAACCAAAAACATGTCTTACAAAAATTCTAAACACAATTTTGTAATGTACTCAATCAGCCTCCTATGGACTCCACTAACTGACTTGACAAGTTTATTTAAAATTTTTATTTTGTAGCACAGTGTTATCAACTATATAAGGTCCTATGAAAGTAAAATTGATTTTATAAATTTTTGTAGAAAATACATTTTAAAAAACTTAATCACATTGATCTGTTTAATAACACTTGAAAAAACTATGTGTATTAATTCTTAACCTGAAAACGTATTTACAACATGTATGTTAACAAATCTTGTAACGTGTTTTTTTTTTTTTTTTGTTCTTATGCCTAAATTTGAATTCTTATGAGAGAGATATCGGATTGTATAAATTTAAATCTAGTTTTAGCTCAATTGATTATTGTAACTGTTGTGACATTTAGAACATTAATTGTTTTCACGAGGAATCTGGATCCATGTGTGTGTGTGTGTTTTTTTTTTTTTTTTAATTATGCAAGCCTTTGTTTATACTCCGGGCTGCCGTTTGTATTATCGAGAATTTATTGAACTAATAAAATACTACTACGATTAGAAAACAAACATTTAAAATTAATTTTAAAATTGCTACACAACTTTAAGTTGCAAAATAACACTAAATACATTAAATTTGTTTAACACTTCTAGACATGTTCCTTATTAGCCTTAGAAGAAGGCGAATCTATAGGATCACTTTTCATATCTGATTCAATTTGTAATATTGTATCATCAGTAGGTTTAACATTCTCTATTTCCAAAGGAGTTGGTGCTGATTGCTCTACGATTTTTTCGGGTATTGAAAGAGAACTCAATTTACGTTCACCCAATGCCGTTTCACTATCCGCTTTCAGTAAAGTGGAACGTCGTTCTTTAATCACCTGTTCGGAATCGTAGAAATCGGTGCTGTGTTGCAGGACTCGATGTTCGGATCGTAAATAGAATATTGAATCATCATGGTCGTTGGTTTTATGAGTCTTAGGTCGATCGTATGTGCGTGAAGAGTTGCTGCGTTGTAGATTTTTATAACGTTCGTGGTTGGAGGATGGTTTATTTAGATTAACAATGGTTGCATTTTCCACAAGTGGTAATGAGTCGGGTCGGGATTTTTTAAGAATTCCAGAACGACTGGGTGATTTCATCTGATGAGATGATGTGGGTGACGGAGGATTATCAACGGGATTGATGGTGGTGGATGTTATAATTGAAACTGATTCGGTTAATGTTACTTGGATATTGTCATCCAGCAATTCATTGGCCTCTTCGGGTAGGCAGGGTTCTAAACTGGACTGACCAGAAAGTTGGCGTATAGCAGCGGGTGGTTCAGAACAAACTGATAATTGTGATCTGTAAACGATGTTGTAATATATAATTTAGAGTATAAATGATACAATTTTATTGTGTTTTCATGTTTATCTACGTCTGTCTGAATATGTTTATTTGTCTGAAGCTGTGTGTCTTTAAAACTTTACTTTGGCTGACTTTCTATCACTAAATTCCTTTAAAAGAGCATTTATATTTGAGCAAAATAGAGCATCCATACAAGTGAAAAAGATGCTCTGCTTTAGCTGCGGATTTGATGAAATGTTGGATTAACAATTATTAATTTATTATGGGCTCGCCGGTTGTTTAAAACAACATCCAAAGTAGTTGTTACTTTGAAGGCAATGACAAAGTGATTTTTCAAATTTGTCTATTTGATTGAAAATCTTTCCTTTGGTCTCCATAGCCGTATTTGTTTGTCCCTATCTATATTTGTATAATTGTATATGTCTTCGTCCCTGTTTAATATCACCATTTATCTAATTCGACCTATTATTGTATGGCTTATTTTTACCCTTTAGTTTTTATCTTCGGCCTTTTCTGAAGTTTTAGATTTTACCGAGCTACAAAATAGCCGATCATTGTTCTTCTCTTACCTAAATTCCTTTTCTACGGAAGGTGTGGTTGATGGGGCTGAGGCTAAATATCTTTTTGGAGAGCGTAGTATTGATTTAGGCATTACTTCAGGACTGTGCAAATCTACTTGTATGCGTCGAGAATCTATACTAGACGCACGACTGGCTAAAGAGGAACAACGTATCGTCCAGCGACCACTATATGAAGAATCAGACATTGTGGAACTTCTGAAAAGCCACAATAACATTATTAGGAAACCGTTTTTTCTGTTATTCGAATAATTAAACCTCACCTTCGATTTCCTAATGGACTCGATGATAATTTATCTTTATCTTCATCATGCTCTATGGGCTTTTGGCGGGCCAGAACATGTCTTTTTGCCGTGTCCGATCTTTTCGTTCTCTCGGCAACTCTTTCGCGTTGCTTGTCAACCACACGACAACTTTCATCGAATGAGGCTGCATGCCAGTGCAGTTTGTTCGTGTTATTGGGAGGTTGCAGCAACGTACATGTCGCTGATGTTGCACTCTCCCTTGTAGTTCTTTGAATTAAACTATTACTAATACGTGTTCCACGATTTTTGATCTGACGACCGCTATTATCGAAATTCGGCCGTCGGTTTTGTGGATTGGTATTATGATGATGATGGTTGTGGTGGTGATGCCGATGTTGGCGATGTCGTTTATGTTCCAGCACCAGCAGGGGTTTGTGATTCGGCGAAAGTAAATGTGATATATTAGTGGAATAAGCGAGGGGATGTGTGACATGATGAGTGGAGAGATTTGGCACAGAACCAGTGTAGGTGAGACGTCTTAGTTGTGGTGAAAAGCGAGCAGATGCACTAATTCGTTTGTAATAATTTTTGTTTGAAATATCAAAAAACATGTTTGTTCAAGCATGATACACAGTACAGTTAGATAGATTTAAAGATAAGTAAGTAAAGAATATGTATGCAAGTAGTTGATTTCTTATGGTAAGTTTCATCTTTTGATCAAATAAAGCTTTTGAAATATTATGAATGGAAGATTTTGAAAATTTTGGATAGTTGGAGTGAATTGGAAACGTGGACTAAAGATAATAAAGGTATAGAAAATATTATACATACCCGAGTGACTTGGAAAATTTAATCAATTCCGCAGTTAACGCATCTCTATCGAAGGGCATCGGTGTTGGCTGGGGTACTTCTGCTGCGGGTGATGACCGAAATACACCAAATTGTTGATCCCATCTTGAGTTTTGTAACTGCATTCCTGCAATTGGGAGTTAAAAAATGATTGGGAAATTTTTAAATTTAGGCGATCTGTTTGTTGTCTGCGAATTAACTACAAACTAATTTTGAGTAAAAATTTTATTTGTATGTCTTTCGAAAGATTTAATTGAATATTGGTAGAGTGTGTTTATATGAGAACTAAAACTAAAAAAAGATTTGTCCTTAATTTGTTCGAGATTTATCATATATGGCTCAGTGAAATTCAGAAAAAATGTTTGTATAGCTGGTCATGCACCAATTTTTAAAAAATTCCATAGGGATCGTTATTGGTAAAAGCTTATTTGTGGACACACAGATATGCTGAAAAATATTTTAATTAAAAAACTAAATTTTTTTACAAACTACTCTTTTTTTAAAAATGCACCCATTTTGAAACAAGTAAAATTTTTTTAAAAAAGTAAACCTTTTTGGAAAAGTACCCGTTTTTAAGAAAGAACATTTTTTAAAGTAACTTTTTTTAAACCCAAATAATTTTTTTAATAAGTACACTTTTTTAAAAAGTATGCTCTTTTAAAAAACTACCCCTTTTTTAAAGTATCCTTTTCTAAACTAGTACCTTTCTTAAACAAGTACACTTTTTTATAGAAGTATAATTTTTTTAAAGTGCCTTTTTTAAAACAGTGCTCTTTTTGCTCTTTTTTAAATAACTACACTTTATTGAAGTACCCTTTTCTAAACTAGTACCTTTTTTTTAAACTAGTGCCCTTTTTACAAAAGTACCTTTTTAAAAAAAGTACCCTCTATTTAAAAAAGTAAATGTTTTTTATGTACACTTTATCTTATAAATTTCGCTTTTTAAAAAAACGCCAAGGTTTTTAAAAAGAACTTTTAATTTTAAAGTTCTCTTGTTGAAAAAAACTTCCCTTTTTTCTAACAGTATCTTTTTCTAATTTAATGAATAAATTGTAATTTAGAAAGGTCGAAAGAATACAACATATTAATTAGTATCTTTTTCTTTTAAAGTACCCTTTTTTAAAGTACCCATTTTTTTAAATTATCCTTTTCTTAAAAAAGTACATTTTTTGGATATAACTATACTTTCAAAAATACCATATTTTTAAAAAAATACCCTATAAAAAAAGAATTACCCTTTTTTAAGTACCCTATTTAAAAGAGAAGCTTTTTGAAAAGTACCTCTTTTTAAAAAGTACCACTTTTTAAGAAGCACCCTTTTTAAGAAGGGTACCCTTCATTTTTAAATACCACCCTTATAAAGAAATTATCCCTTTTTTTAAAGTACCCTTTTTTAAAGAAAGTACCCGTTTTTAAAGTAACTTTTCAAAAAAAAGCATTTTTTAAAAAATTATCCTTGTTTAAAAAGTGCCCTTTTTAATAAGTTCCTTGTTTAAAAAATACCCTTTTTTTAAAAGTACCCTGTTTAAAAAGTTCCCCTTTTTAAAAGTACCCTTTTTCGAAAAGTACCTTTTTTTGAAAAGTACCCTTTTTTTAAAGTACCCTTTTCTCAAAAAGTACATTTTCTTAAAAAGTACCCAACTTTTTTAAAAAGTACCCTCTGGACATTTTCAGCGAAAGTTCATTTGAATTTTTTTTGGACTACCGTATGACTTTTAAGGTCTCGAAAAATTCTTATGGGGATCAAACTTTGAGTATTACAACGCTGGCTGCGTTAAATAATTAATTTCATTGGTGTTCTATAAAGTACATAGGGAACTTATAGCTTCTCCACTCTAACTAATAACAGAAAAATAATAGATACTATAGATAGTAATTAATTCTTTCTATAGAATCGGTATCCGAATTTAAAGTTTCAACATCGGCAATAGTTTTAAAGTGTCGGCCATACCCAACTTTTTATACCCTATACCACTATGTGGTTTGGGTATAATGACTTTGTGCTGCTGTTTGTAACAACCAAAAATATTTGACCTAGACCCATCTTTAATTATACCGATCGAATCAGAATCACTTTCTGAGTTGATTTAACAATGTCCGTCCGTCCGTCCGTCCGTCCGTCCGTCCGTCCGTCCGTCCGTCCGTCTGTGTGTCCATGTAAAGCTTGTAATCAAACTGCAGGTCGCAAATATGAATATATTTTGATGAAATTTGGTATATAAGCTTTTATCGGCCATGGGATGAACGCTATTGAAATTGGTGAGAAACGGTCCATGTTCAGACCTAGCCCCCATACAAATTACCCATATGAAATCGACATAAATTGCCATAAGATCCAAATTGTCATATAGATCTTACTCAAATTGGGTTTATATGCGTTCATTACATCCATTAATGAGTAGTCCAAAAATTATGCCTGTGGCCCCATATAGAGCTGCTTCCCGATTTTCACTTAAATCTATTAAAAAACAAAAATATTGCACTGATTCTTCTCAAATTTTGTTTGTATATATTTTTGCAAAATACAAGAGACTTTACCAAACATGATCAGGATCGGTCCATTTTTGGACCTAGTCCCCATATAGATATAGCATCCGATATGAACTTTTTCATATCTGCAGCCAAAAAAATTAATAAAAATCCCACTCAAATTTGGTTTTAGCTTATTTTCTATGTCCAGTTAGTTGGGCCTAAGAGATAGGGTTTCTAAACGCATGGTATAGGGTATCGTATAGTCGGTCTAGACCGACTATAATTTTCTTACTTGTTTTTAAATTGAGTTTAGACGCAGCACTGTGGTCAATATTTTGAGATAGCGGCCAAAACTCCTTTTGGTTTTTGTTCTCCGATTTTAAAGTTATTAGACTCATATGAAAGTAGACAGTAGTAAACCTCGGGAGCCAAAAAATTAGAACTCTATTTCAACTATTTCACTTAGAACATGGTGGTCCAAAATGGGCTTTTTCAGAATTTAGTAAATTTATGATATTTTTAGTTAATTTTTAAAGTTTAAATGATCATAACTTTTTTTTTTTCAAGATTTTTGGACGAAATAAATTTTGTGTGGTAACTTAACTTATTTCCTATTACTGGCAAAAAAATTGAAGCTCCAATGCTTTCAGAACAATTTAAATTTTTTTTTTAAAAAAGGTCAAATTTCTCGGAAATTTCCTACTTCATAGAGCACAACTCCTGTGAGTCAAGCTGAGTCAAAACACAAATTTACTATTTTGTAGTCATAGCTCTCCCCTACATTCCTATATATACATGTCCATGCATCGGGACCGCACTTTTTGAGCTACAGCAATTTTTCTGGCCCAAGGTAAGATATTCGGTACAAATGCACGTCATATTTTTTGAGAAGTTATTTGTATGTGAAAGTGGCTATTATGCATATATTTTGATGAAATTTTGTACAAGAGTTCTTATTGACCCAAAAAATAATTCTGTTGAAATTAGGAGAAGTTGGCCCATATTTGGACCTAGTCCACATAGAAGGGTGTATCAAAATTTTGACAAAAATGACAATAGAACTCTCAAATTATGTGGTATCTGGCAATTCATTTGGAAAAGGTAAAAAAGATTTTATTGCCATCTAATATTACACAACTTAAGTACGTGAAAATTGCAAATAAATTTAAAACCAATGGAAATAACTGGTAAAACCAACTACCTATTATATTATGTTTCAAAGAGGTAAAAATGATCATGTTGAAACTTCGAGCAATAGTATATTAATCCATGCATTCATTTTTTTTCTTCATTATTGTTTAAACAATGGCTAAATTCAGTTATAGTGTTCTATCTGATATATATTTTGAACGGAAAGATGAAAACGACATTATTTTACATATAATGAATAATCCATTCTTCAAAATATGCGACAAACAAGAAATTAAAATTCATAACTTAAAAATAAAAAACTTTTTAAATACTTTAAGAAAACGGTACAATCAATGTTCCAGAAACAAGAAATTGTTTTACTCACGCAACCAAGAATGGCTAAGAAATAAACTTATTTTTAAAAAGCCATCAGCAACTACCACGGAAACTGGAAATGGTGGTCGACCAACAAAGCCAATTGATAATTGTAGTGAAAAATCACGAAGACGCAAGCTTAAACATATCAATGAAGAAGTTTCTTGTAGCATCATAAAGGATCCATTTCTGCATCAAATTCAACCATCGAAAACTAAAAAGGGTAAAATTGCTATCATTGAAAAAATAGTGGAATCAAGCCCCAGACGCACAAAAAGGATTTTAGAAAGTATGCCGACACCAACTGAAGAAAATAAATTTACTCCAGAAGAAGCATTTGCACTATTTTTGGATTTGAAAATGACTAAAAACCAATATACAGAATTGCGGAAGCGAACCAATGAAAAAACCACAGTTCACAAAATTTTGTTCCATGGGGAACAAATAATTCAGCACAATATGCTTCCAATTGGAGATCTCTCAGAAGAAGCCCAAGAAAAAAGGAACAAAGACTACAGATTCTTTCGCGAGCACAATACAAGAAAAATTTCCAGATATTGTACTAATGAAGATCTTATTAATATTTTGTTGTGCACATCAGACCCATATATGTCCAGTATTCGACAAAAATGGAAATCAATCTCATTAGAGTTAGATGAAGAAGCTAAACAACAACTGCAAAATGAAAATCAAAGCTATTTGGAAGAAATTTTTACTAATATTGTTTAATTAATACTAGTTTAAAATTTATAATTTGTTTCTAATTTTCGTATAAATTTTTATTAATACATTTAAATAAAATATATGTGCACTTTAAATCAATAGTAAAAGTTTACTTAAAATTTTATCGATGTTGTGTTCTGTATATAATATATCCAAATGGTATTGATATTGTTGGGAATTTCAGTGTTATTTTTCAGTTTAATCCTCACAAGAATTAGCTTTCTTCCAAAAAAACCAACCTTTGGCCCCTGTGAATATTGAGACTAAATAAATGTCAGGGGCCATATGTTGTCATTTTCTGACCAAAATTAAGTTTAGGAATAATAAATAAGTATTGGTTGTAAAATACGATTGAAGAAAATAAGAAATTATAAAAAAAATACCTATTTAAAATGTCAAAATATTCAACTTTTACATGGAAACTCAACAAAAAATTAAAATGCATTTTTAACTCCAAATTACTTACGTTCCTATCAGTCGATTTTTACGTTTGAACACGCAAATAGAAGCTTAAAGTCCCTCCTATTGAACAAAACAAATTGCGTAAAAAAATACCAATCCGGTCAAAAGTTATAGAGTTTTGACCGCTATCTCGCGAAATTGACCACTGTGCGCAGGTGGAGGGTATCAAAAATTCGGCACAGCCGAATTTAACATTCTTACTTGTTATTATTATTATTTTTATTTAATTCAGCTACAATATAACAACAGGTCAGCTAAAAATTTAAATATTTTACAAATTTTATATAATACATGCTTTAAATACAGTTATAAACTCAATCATTAGAGTTCAAGTAAGTCGTTGATCTTCTTTTATTAACATCAACAGCAATGATAAATTAATTAATCTGTTTACTTCGCCACATTCTAAAAAGTGGTTTCATCGAGTTTAATAGAAAATCTCATTTTCATGATAGTATATAATAAATAAAGAAAAATAATATGTATATGGGATATTCAATTTATCCCTAGTATTCTGCATTTCTTGTTCGTTTGTCCACGTTGCCTTCCCATTTCAAATTCTATATACAATTTACAAATAATAGACAAAACTTTTGATATTAGGAAAGATTCTTTTGATACTGTTCTTAAAATTTTTTAATGAAATACGGATTTTTTTTAAAGCGAAGGTAAATGTGCGGGTTTGACTTTTATATAATTTATTGTCGTTCAGTTTAAAATCTTCCCTATTCCTCTAATAATAAAAATAATACAATTGGAATTAAATGAATTTTTTTGTCTCATTTCCAAATAAACGGTTATTTAACACTAATAAACAATCGTGGTGTATGACTTTGGCTTTTAGCCACCAGTGTACATACCTAAATAATAAACTTACCTATTGCTCTTCTTTGTGATGCTGAACTACTTTGATTGCTACGTACAGTCATTTTACTGCCAACACCAGCTCTTAAACGAGCCGGTACAACTTTGGCAGCTGAATCACGCGCTTCGAATGTCATTACACATGAGGCCACCACAATGAAGCCACCAAACCCCATTACAATAGGACCAACGTATGAAAAGTTATTAAGATGAAATCCCTTAAGATCATTTTTCACACGTACCGTAGCATTTCCACGTATTTCGGAGCCAATTGACAAATGATCAGCATAATAACCTGATGAAAATTGGTGGAAAAAAAAACATAAAATGTCAATTAAATACTTTCTGAAAGAGACTTTTAAAACCTTTAAATGTTTTATTATTGTAATCCATATCATAAATTCTTTCATTAAAAAAATTATAAATTTCAGCAAGTTATGAAAAGTTCAGTGCAATTAAAAAGTTTTCATAATGAAATGAGCACACATCAAATAGACAATTTTGAAATTTAATTTGAGATTACTTTATCTATCGCACTCACCTAATGTGGCCATACCAGCTCCAAGTAAGAGTAGTGTTAGACCTAATATTAAAGCACGACATGCATGCCATAGGCATTTTGATGACATTTTACCACGCACCACTTGCACATTCCATGTTGCACCTGAGGCAGGATGAGCACGCCGCAAATTACCCAAAGAATGTTTGCGACGTTTGGTGCTTACACCTCCACCAGCCCGCCGTGCAGGCATTACATCGGCTTCTACTAGCCCGTTATGCGTTGTTGTTGTTAATTACAATGTCTATTTGTGTTTTTCATGCGAAAGACAAAAAATATTATTCAAAAACTGTGGTTGTGGTTGTACTGAAATAAAAAAGCGTAAATAAGTGTACATTAGGGGTATAACTTTTGAAGAATTTTTGTGAATATCAAATTGGCATGAAAATAGGCCTTGAAGAACTATGAAACAAGATAAATAAATAAATTTACGTTAGTTTTTTTTCTCAAAATATTCTTTAAAAATATACAGTTTTCGTTATTAAACAATATGGACCATCACGGATTGATAGGAAAAGAAATTATTGAGGTTTTTTATGATTTGGGGAGGTGTCTGGAGTAATTTTAATTCAAACTGGCACATTGTAGCCAAAAGGAACTAAATTTTAAAAAAATGCTAAAAATTATAATTTTTTAATTATTTACATATTTCTTATTTCAAATTAAATTAAGAAAACAAGTTATAAATTGTTAATTTTCTAAGCCATTGTATTTAATGAGTAAAAACCAATAAAATATAATATGCTAATTTTAAAAGCTTTCATTAACCCATTTTAAGCTGAGTTCAAACTGAGCTCATGTATAATCAAAAATATAACAGTTTCATTATTAATAAAGACTTGTGAAACAAAAGATAAGCAACAAACAATTTTTATAATCTATACCACTATGTGGTCAGGATATAATGACTTTGTGCTGATGTTTGTAACTACCAAAAATATTTTACATAGACCCATCTTTTATTATACCGATCGACTCAGAATCACTTTATGAGTCGATTTAGCAAGTTGTTATTTTGCACCATTTATGTAGTAATCACCGCGGAAATATAGGAAATGTTCATCAAGTAAATATCCACCGATATTCACTTAAATCTATCAAAACAACAAAAATATCGAACAGATTTTTCTCAAATACCAAATATAGCCAGGATCGGTCGATTTTTCAAATAGTCCCCATATAAGTATAGCATCCGATATGAACTTTTTCTTATCCGAAGGCAAAACAATTAATAATTAATTAATTTTTAATTTTTAATTATTAATTTTTAATTTTTAATTTTTAATTTTTAATTTTTAATTTTTAATTTTTAATTTTTAATTTTTAATTTTTAATTTTTAATTTTTAATTTTTAATTTTTAATTTTTAATTTTTAATTTTTAATTTTTAATTTTTATTTTAAAATTTAATTTTAAATTTTTAATTTTTAATCTTTAATTTTTAATTTTTAATTTTTAATTTTTAATTTTTAATTTTTAATTTTTAATTTTTAATTTTTAATTTTTAATTTTTAATTTTTAATTTTTAATTTTTAATTTTTAATTTTTAATTTTTAATTTTTAATTTTTAATTTTTAATTTTTAATTTTTAATTTTTAATTTTTAATTTTTTAATTTTTAATTTTTAATTTTTAATTTTTAATTTTTAATTTTTAATTTTTAATTTTTAATTTTTAATTTTTAATTTTTAATTTTTAATTTTTAATTTTTAATTTTTAATTTTTAATTTTTAATTTTTAAATTTTTAATTTTTAAATTTTAATTTTTAATTTTTAATTTTTAATTTTTAATTTTTAATTTTTAATTTTTATTTTTAATTTTTAATTTTTAATTTTTAATTTTTAATTTTTAATTTTTTAATTTTTAATTTTTTAATTTTTAATTTTTAATTTTTAATTTTTAATTTTTAATTTTAATTTTTAATTTTTAATTTTTAATTTTTAATTTTTAATTTTTAATTTTTAATTTTTAATTTTTAATTTTTAATTTTAATTTTTAATTTTTAATTTTTAATTTTTAATTTTAATTTTTAATTTTTAATTTTTAATTTTTAATTTTTAATTTTTAATTTTTAATTTTTAATTTTTTAATTTTTAATTTTTAATTTTTAATTTTTAATTTTTAATTTTTAATTTTTAATTTTTAAATTTTTAATTTTTAATTTTTAATTTTTAATTTTTTAATTTTAATTTTTAATTTTTAATTTTTAATTTTTAATTTTAATTTTTAATTTTTAATTTTTAATTTTTAATTTTTAATTTTTTAATTTTTAATTTTTAATTTTTAATTTTTAATTTTAATTTTTAATTTTTAATTTTTAATTTTTAATTTTTAATTTTTAATTTTTAATTTTTAATTTTAATTTTTAATTTTAATTTTTAATTTTTAATTTTTAATTTTAATTTTTAATTTTTAATTTTTAATTTTTAATTTTTAATTTTTAATTTTTAATTTTTAATTTTTAATTTTTTATTTTTAATTTTTAATTTTTAATTTTTAATTTTTAATTTTTAATTTTTAAATTTATTTTTAATTTAATTTTTTAATTTTTAATTTTTAATTTTTAATTTTTAATTTTTAATTTTTAATTTTTAATTTTTAATTTTTAATTTTTATTTTTAATTTTTTATTTTTAATTTTTAATTTTTAATTTTTAATTTTTAATTTTTAATTTTTAATTTTTAATTTTTAATTTTTAATTTTTAATTTTTAATTTTTAATTTTTAATTTTTAATTTTTAATTTTTAATTTTTTAATTTTTAATTTTTAATTTTTAATTTTTAATTTTTAATTTTTAATTTTTTAATTTTTAATTTTTTAATTTTAATTTTTAATTTTTAATTTTTAATTTTTAATTTTTAATTTTTAATTTTTAATTTTTAATTTTTAATTTTTAATTTTTAATTTTTAATTTATTTTATTTTTAATTTTTAATTTTTAATTTTTTTAATTTTTAATTTTTAATTTTTATTTTTTAATTTTTAATTTTTAATTTTTAATTTTTAATTTTTAATTTTTAATTTTAATTTTTAATTTACAATTTCCATTTTTTATTTTTCATCTTCAAAAAGGTTATTACATATCGTAATGTTTTCACCAATACAATTAAGACTTTGTCTTACGCTTACGCTTACGCCTTTTTTGTTATTGTATTGTGAAATAGATTTTTACCCCCCTGCGCGTATAGATGTTTACACATCAATAAGAAACAAGAGGTTTTCAAATAAAGTATGGAAAATACATGCGCCAAAAGTTTGGAAAATTAAATAAAGAAAAATAGGAAATGTCGCCCAATGAAAAAAAAATTAAAAATGGCCCAAAAAAACTCTCCCATACAAATTCCCTCAAATAAAAAAATTATAAACGACCCGTTTTAAAAAGTAAGCAACCACTTTGGCGAAATGATTGAGCTGTTTTCACTCCCCATAGTGCCAAGAAGTTTCACAAAACCCTCTTATTTTATTTTTTTAACAGTATTCATTGCATAATTTTATGGGCTATTTTTCCATAATGGAAAATAAACTTCTATATAAATAAATATTTAGTTTTGAGTGAATTTTCATATGCAGGGTATGGATTAATTTGGAAATTTTTTGAAATTTTTGCACCATTTTTCATATTTTTGGGCAACATTTTTTTTGTGATTTTTTTCATTTTTTTTCATTTTTAATTTTTTCGGGTTATTTTTCATTGGGCGATATTTCCTACAGCCTATGCTTCCGCCATTTCTAAAAATCATTATCTAAGATTTCAGATCGCAAATACAGCAATCAATTTTCTAAATTGTTAATCATGTCTTGTAAAATCGTCACTTCGCCTGATGTTAAAACGATATAGCCAACAATCTTATATTCTATAACCTCTGTAGAGCACCTCCCAGTTTGTCATGAAGATGATATATGTACAACGAAAACATTTCATTCCATACTGTAGACTATGTTTTTTTTACACATTTTCAATAAAATTTACATTTTTGTGGATATACCAATTGTTTTTAGTTTAAACCTTAAAGATCTTCAAATCTACGAAGAAAGCGTCGACTTTTCCATTTTCATTAAGTTTGTGGTATACTATTATTTTTCAATTATTATGTTTTCTATATATTTGGAAAGCTTAACTATTCATCTTTCTAAAACCCTTCTAAAATATAAATTGGATTCAAAACTGATTTAGTTAAGAATAGTTTAGTACGTGAAGCGTTACAAAAATGTTTTTTATTTGCCGATAACTACGGATTTGGAAAATTAAAAAGTTATTTATTTAACTTGGCCTACAACTTACACAAGGTCATTTTAAAATTATATTTTCACTGTAACACCGTTCTTGAGTTATAGTTGGAAAATTAAGCAAACAACATCAAGATCAGAAGAAAATATAAAGGGCATAGAGAAGGCTTAAGGACGCCAAACCCTTCAGAGGTTTTACTATACTGGCCTACTACTTTCACTCTGACTTTGAAGTTCTCACCTCCAGACGATGACACTGAAAATGTGTCTGGTTTTATATTCTTCAGACATGAGAAAATTCGAAAAATTTTTGGTATTAGTTTAGATTAAAAACAAAATTCTTGGCCAACAGTTTAGAAAGAAATAATCAAATTTAAATGAATTATTTTATACACCTAATTCCAGATAAAAGACGAACAACTAAAAATAACCAACTTAGTGGATTTACGATGAAATTGTAGGCAACATTTTTATACTAAAACCTTTGACATTTACAAAACAAGTAAACAATTCAACAAAAAAAATCTAAAACTTTGACAAAGCAGTACAATCATTTGCGTAAGTAATGTATTGCAGAAGATTTACAAAACTAAAAATATAAAACTCATACACATAAGAGTATGTGTATGTGTAGTGAATGTGCTACATGACAGTAAAATGAAATAAGTAATAAAAACACCACGGTTACTACATTTTAAATAGCACATCCACCTGTTGTTGTAGGCTGTTAAAGTATGTTAATATTTAAACACAACAACGTACTAATGTGATATAAAAAAAAAAACAAAATATGAAAAAAGAAAAGGAAACTTTTGAAAATAAATTTCATTGTAGGAGGATTAAAATCTCCTGACATACATAAATAAATATAAAACAAATACTATAAATACAAATACACTTGTGCAAAAACTGAATATATAAATATCATTTTATTGAAATTGCTTCCCAACGAATGTGATAGAATATATAAAGCAATTACTCGACTTCACTTCGGCTCTAATCGGGATTTATATAAGTATATGCAAGAGTGAAATTTAAGGGCGATGGGAATTCATATTCAGAGTGCTCGCAGGCAATAAATATATAGAAAAATGGTATAATTAAAAAAATTATCAAAATTTAAAATTTTATGAAATGAATTTTACATGATCGTATTTGTACCCACAGAAAAAAAATACGCCAACCGAATTGTTCTAAAGTTTCAATTGTATCAACAGACATTTTATAGCAGTTAACCAATTTCTATTGTGATAAAAAATTTAGTGTTACGACAACAGCATTGTGATCATAATCAACTCGAAATTCGGTTATCAACTTTATCGAAATTTGGTAGGTACGATGAATCTATTTCTGTGTGTAAGAAATATGCATAATTTTTCTAGCATATCTCTAACATCATTTTATTTGAGGACGAAAACTATCTGAATATATATTTGTACAATATCAAATTTACAATAATTTTTTCAAATTTTTAATTATATATTCTTCCTTTATTTATATATTTTAACAAATTTGATATTTACATATGAGATCTCGTCTCAACATATAAATATTGCAACAAATAATATACAGGATCTAAAGATATTAAATATTTGGTATTTTATTTTTAAATAACTTTTAAAGGAAAATGGGAGGAAAAAAACTTTATATGACTTAATATATTCTTCTAATACTATCTGAAAATATTTATATGCTTATAGGAGATTTATTAGAAATAATAGATCTCTATGAGCATATTATTTTCAATTTGGTGATTTCTTTTTAAATTTACGTTATTTCTCTACATTCTCCAAACATTTCCAAACATTTTGCATTAACAGCTTTGCTGTAATCATAAAATCTGCTAAAAACCCATAAGGATCAAAAACTGACATCGTAAGACATAACAACTCCCTTTTCGTTGGTCGCTTTTGAAAGTTCAGTATCTCAGGCTTAACTTTATTCAATTTGAGAAGAAAGGAAAAGCTATCGGATTTTGAAGACCAATACATACCCAGAATTCGGCTATCATTACCTTCAATATTAATAATACCACTTGCATCGGCGTCACCATATTTTAACATAACCTTTTGAGAATTGGATTGAATTTTCCTTAGCTCAAAACCACCAACTTTATGTATATTAATAATATCTCCAACTACTTTAAGAGCTTCTTCCTCACAATTAAAGCAATCGACATAATAATCAACATAGTGGCGATCCACTATACCTTCCACCGCCCGAGGAAACTGTTCTTTAATTTTTTCTGCGTTAAAATTTTTTTACAAATTGTGCTATAGCAGGAGAACAAGGCGCACCAAAAATAATTCTGTCCATTACATATGTTTCCACAGGTCTTGAACTGTCATCATTTCTCCATAAAAAACGTTGAGAATCTTGATCATCCTTTATAGCATGTATTTGATGAAACATTTCCTTTATATCTCCAACTACAGCATATGGAGCTTCTCTGAACTTTATCAAAATAGAAATTAGTGGCTTATTTATGTCAGGTCCAGGCAATAGAGCATCGTTAAAAGAAATGCTATCTACTTTTGCGGCAGCATCAAAAACAAGACGAATACCAGGTTTATTTGGATTGATGACACCAAAATGCGGCAAATAAAATGTTTTTGGCGACGTTTGCCGGATTTCATCATTAGTTAGCTTTCTTGCATACCCTTTATCAACATAATCTTCAATTTTCTCGCAATATTTTTTAGCATATTCAGAATCACGTGCATTTTTTTCTCCACAGTTAAAAGCCGCTTATAAGCCAGTGAAAAACTTCGTAGAAATGTGAAAAAATCTTCCCTCCATAGTAAACCGCACTCAAATCTTTTTCTTTTCTATTTATAGTATCATTTAAAATCTGCATTGATCGTTCTTCTGCAGCACTTAATAGAGGTTTCACATTGCTTTTTATACCAAATGTTTCCATATCAAAATATCTTGCCATCATGTCACTCATTTTTTCCTCATCATTATCGTTTAGCTTATTCACTAGCAACGACTGTTTTGAACTAGATTTTACTTTTTTTTTTATTTGATCCATATACAATCCATCCCAAACGTGTTTTAATAGCAATTAATCCAGGCTCTTCAGATGATATTGGAGTTTCCAAAGGTGTTATTAATTGTTATGTTATTATGAGTGAGACTTATGATGATACGAGGTTGAATCTGTCCATAATAAGCAATGGGTAGTTGACTGATGGCAGAAATTCGTTGACGTAGAATTTCTTCAGAGATATGACATATAGTTAACTTCAGCGCCTTCGTGAGTGCCACTTATTTCTAATTGAACTACCTCACACCCCTCCTGCGTGGTATTCTGATTTAACCACTTTATTTCCAACAAATAAGAAAATTATAGTCGATCTAGACCGACTATACGATACCCTATACCATGAGTTTAGAGACCCTATCTCTCAGGCCCAACTAACTGGTTATAGAAAATAAGCATAAACCAAATTTGAGTGGGAATTTTATAAATTTTTTCGGCTGAAGATATGAAAAAGTTCATATCGGATGCTATATCTATATGGGGACTAGGCCCAAAAATAGACCGATCCTGACCATGTTTGGTAAAGGCTCTTGTATTTTGCAAAAAATATATACAAACAAAATTTGAGAAGAATCAGTGCAATATTTTTGTTTTTTGATAGATTTAAGTGAAGATCGGGAAGCAGCTCTATATGGGGCCTATGACTAAGAGTTGTCCAATAGGGATCATTTTTGGACTACTGATTAATGGATGTAATATATACATACAAACCCAATTTGACTAAGATTTGTGCGATAATTTGGATCTTATGGCAATATATGTTGATTTCATAGGGGTCATTTGTGTGGGGGCTAGGTCTTAACATGGACCGATTCTCACCAATTTCAATAGCGTTCATCCCATGGCCGATAAAAGATCAAACACCAAATTTCGTCAAAATATATTTATATTTGCGACCTGCAGTTTGATTATAAGCTTTACATGGACACACAGACGGACGGACGGAAGGACGGACGGACGGACGGACGGACGGACATCGTCAAATCGAATCAGATGGTAATTCTGATTCGATCGGTATAATTAAAGATGGGTGTAGGTCAAATATTTTTGGTTGTTACAAACAGCAGCACAAAGTCATTATACCCAAACCACATAGTGGTATAGGGTATAAAAAGTCTTGATTTCCTTCAATACCAAGCTGTCGTACAAGTTCTTTATCAATTATAGTGGCATTGGTGCCATCATCTACGAATGCATATGTTGTTAATTTTCTATTATTCGCATATAAGTTTACTGGAACAACTTGGAACAGAACACCATCACCAAATGTATCTAAAAGACAGCTTCGACGTTCTGGATTTGAAACGTTGGCATTATCATCATGAAGTAAAGGATGATGTCTTCTGCCACATTTGTCACATCGTTTTTTAGAAAAACACTTTGAAATAAGATGACCCTTCTTCAGACAACAGTAGCACAATTTTAGGATTTTCACTCGTTCATTGCGACCGGATACATTTAAATTTAAAAACAGTGTACATTCTTGAATATTTTTGCACTCACCCTCTCAACAAACACATTTCGGTGTTGTTGCTGTTGCTTGATGAATACTTCTAAATTGGTTGTACGGCTTTAATTTACCTTGGCTTATTGTAGGAAGTGTATCCATTACAACATTTGTTACTTTGCGTACCGCATTAATCCATGAACTGAAATCCAAAATAGTTGGATGAGTTTCTAATGCTAAACTCTTCTCCGCCCATTGTATTTTGCGAGAAATTGGTAACTTGCATACAAGCTCGCTGAAAAGTGGCGGCTTTGACAAATGACACAAACCTCGAACATTTTTCAAGAATTCAGCCATATTAATTACTTTGTTGGCAAATATTACCAATCCTTCTAAGTCTCCTTCAAGCACAGACGCACCTTATCGATTTGGCTTCTAATAAGTTGCTCTGATCTCCCAAAGGTTTCCTGTAAAGTTTCTAAGATGATTTCAACATTACCGCAATTCGATAGCAGAGCTTCTACAGTCGCCCTAGCACGGCCTTTTAAAGTTTCTCGGAGACGCATTATATTTTGTAAATTAGTGTAACCAAACTCTCTGGTAGTACATTGAAATTCTTCAAAAAATATGGTCCACTTTTCAGGAAAACCATTGAATTCAGGTAATGGATAAATCTTCTTTGGCTTTTGTACTGCCACAACTGATTGACTTATGACTGGCCTCTCAAACTCTATACCTTGATCCCGATTATTTATAGAAGGTTCTGTACGAGATTCAACATTGGAATCTATTGGACGACAAGATTCTTGTATTTGAGACACTATCAGTCCCTGCATATCAAACATCTGTTGTTGAAATTCTCTACGCATAATCTCTAATCTCTTTTCAATTTCTTGTGAGATGCTATCCGAAATAACTTCTCTTGGAGCCGGATTAACCGAAACATTTTCCATATCAGCTGATTGTTCTTCGGATTCATCAAGGGTTCTATTTAATGCAGCAGTTGTCAATGTTCCTTTGCCTTTTCTAGGCGTCCGGTGAGCTGGCATACTTCAAATTGTTGGTAATCTCCAAATAGCAAAGGGTGAATCACAGGATACAAGGCTTCTCACAAAAATTCCACAGAGAACACGTAATTGCTGTTGATATCCTAACCTACGAGCGTAAACTCTTACCAACTCAGGTCTCTAGGATTTTTAACCATGAAACAGCACACAATTAACAATAAAAATATATAAATGTCGCTTCAATAAAACTCCAGTAATTTTTCTCAATAACAATCTTAAAACTGCGTTTTATTCTATAAAAATAATAAGTATTAAATTTACAAAATTGAATTATGTTTTAAACATTAAAAGAAACTTACGGTAATTTTGCCTTCACAGTTCAAACGACAAATATACAATGAAAAAATATTTAAAATTACACTGTCCAACAGCATTTTTGGAACAGAATAGCGACCCTATGATTCTGAAAGGGTATGTTGAGTAGATCATTTTTGTAGAACAAACTTATGGTCCAGCACGTCGGAGTATTTTTTTACAGTGGGTCAAAGTTTTCATATTTTGGTCGAAGGGAGCATTATACTTTATGAAAAAAATGCTGTAAGTTAATGTCTGAGAGAATTCTTATGGTCAGAGTTGTATTGTGGAATTGTATGAGGATTATTTTTGTGGAAGATCTTAACCCTCTAACTGGTCTCTTTATGGGTCAATTTGACCCTTTTTTCGAGAAAATCAAAAAATATCATTTAAAAAAGGACATTTAAGGATTAAAATATTCTGCGAAAATGTTTGCCGAAAAATTTTAGTGGGGGTCAACACAGACACCATTGTTGTAAATAAAACTCTTTATGCTTAATTAGTAAAATTATACACCAACATATACAAAAAAGGTAAAAACGGCGTCAAGTTCGGCCGGGCCAAACACTGAGTTCTCGCGTCTAGTCAGCTGTGACTTACAAATCGGGTGTGATATTTATTAAAATTAATAATAAAAAATAAAAGAAAAAATTGAAGCATAATTGAGCTACTAAGCAGTACATATCGGGTGTGATTTTTACTAAAATTAATATAAAAAAAGAAAAATTAAAGCTTAAATAAGCATGGCGGATTCTGTTTGCAAATTAAGAGATTGGTTTTGTTTTATTTGTGGACATTTTACGCACCATCAAAGCAGAAGAAAGATATTGCCTACAATTGAAGAACCATATTTTCTTTTCTTTGGAATACGATTTTTATCTGAAGCTTGGATACAAAAAACCGTATGTAATACTTGCGAAAGTGGTCTTTTGACCTGGTACAAAGGCGATACTAAGGCGCTGCCATTTTTTGCGCCTATTACATGGATTGAACCTGAAGATCACAAATCAGATACATGCTATTTCTGCGTAAATTACAAATTTGGTAGAAGCCAAAGGCACTACGCGACAATGACATACGAAGCATTTACCAGAAGTGCGCTGTGAAGGTGTTCCGGTGCCTCAACCGCCTACACATACATTTTCGGCCAATATGACAGTCGCCAATACAGAAATAACAGCGGCGGTTGAAAACATATCAGATATAAGTTACTTGCCTCTTGATGGTTTAAACATATGTCCTAATTTGGTAGACCAAGCTTATTTTGAAGATCTTGTAAGAGATTTAGGACTAACAAAAGAGAAAGCTGAAATATTATGTTCCAGATTGAAAAACAGGAATTTGATAAAAGCCGATGTAAAAGTTACATTTCCAAGAAAAAGACACGCCGATCTGGAAAGTTATTTTAAAAAATCAGAAGAACTTGTATACTGTTGCAGTATTGAAGAAGTTCTAAAATATCTAAAGCTTCCACTGGACTCTTCCGCTTGGCGACTATTTATAGATAGTTCAAAACACAGCCTAAAAGCAGTTTTACTGCACAATGGAAATCAGCATCCATCAATACGGGTTGCTTATTCCACAAAAAGGAGGAAACATACGCAAATATTTCAAATCTCTTAAATAAAATTGAATACTATAAATATAAATGGGAAGTATGCGCAGACTTCAAAATGATTGCAATATTGACTGGAATGCAAACAGGATACACAAAATATATGTGCTTTCTTTGTAAATGGGATTCACGTGCTACCAGCAGCCATTATCATATTAAATATTTCGAAGAACGTAAAGAAAATATTATTGGTGACTTAAATGTAATCCATGAATCCCTTGTCCCAAAAGATAAGGTCATACTTCCACCGCTGCATATTAAGTTGGGCGTGGTGAAAAATTTGACTAAAAGCTTAAATACACAAGGAAATGCTTTCAAACGCATTCAAAAAATTTTCCCCAGGTTATCTGCACCAAAATTAAAAGAAGGTAACATACGGTTTTAAGAAATAATTTATTTTATTCAATGTAAATTACCTTTTCTAGGAATGCTCGTTGGACCCGATATAAGAAAATTATTACAAGATGAAGAATTTTATGGTCATCTGTCGGATATGCAAAAGACAGCATTTGACTTTATGCAGCTGGTTATATCAGAATTCCTTGGAAACTCAAAAGCACAAAACTATGCAGAAAATATTGAAAGCATGCTAATCGGTTTTAACAATATTGGCGTTAAGATGTCACTAAAGCTGCATTTTCTGCACTCTCATCCCAATTTTTTTAAAGAAAACCTTGAAGCGGTTTCAGATGAACACGGTGAAAGGTTTCATCAGGATATAAAGGTATTGGAAGAAAGATTCCCAAAGTGTAATGCTTGCTGAATACGTATGGGGCTTGTACAGAAACCTTGACCCAAACATTCACGTCAAGCTAAATACAGGAAAGCGTATTAAGTTTAATCTTTAATCCATTGTCATACTACTGCTATTTCCCAATTCCCTTTTACTCGAAAATTTGAAGCAAAAAAATAAATATGTACATACTATAATAAACCAGTATTAAAACAAAATTATAATTTTTTTATAGAAGTTGGCGTGTAATTTTGCCAATTAATCGTAAAGAGCTTTATTTACAACAATGGTGTCTTTGGTGACCCCCACTGAAATTTTTCGGCAAACATTTTCGTAGAATATTTTAATCCTTAAATGTCCTTTTTAAAGATATTTTTTGATTTTCTCGAAAAAAGGGTCAAATTGACCCATTAAGGGACCAGCTAGAGGGTTAAGATCTTCTACAAAAATAATCCTCATACAATTCCACAATACAACTCTGACCATAAGAATTCTCTCAGACATTAACTTACAGCATTTTTTTCATAAAGTATAATGCTCCCTTCGACCAAAAAATGAAAACTTTGACCCACTGTACAAAAATTATCTACTCAACATACCCTTTCAGAATTATGGGGTCGCTATTCTGTTCCATTCAAAAAGTCTTAATTTGTTGGACAGTGTTATTTAACATTAAAAACTATAAATCAAAGCATTATTGAATTAAAGTTATAAAATATTATAAAATATTTAAAGTAAAAAAGAACAAGGTATTTTAAAAATTAGGAATAAAAATGTATCAACAACAAGTGTGTAAGAGGAATTTTCAATTTTGACAAATTAATTGTTATTAATCCTTGTTATGAAATCGATAATTTTTTCGTAACCTGTTTCTTCATGAAGAAGATTTATAGGATACCTCCAGGGCTTTTTATTTATCATTTTAAGACATTTGTTTTGTATAATTTGTAAGCGTTTTAGGTGACAGTTGGCAGCGTCACTCCAAATAGGACACGCGTATATTAATGTCGGCCTTATAACACTTTTGAAGAGTAGATTTTTGTTTTTGTGGTTTAGAAATGACCTTCTATTTAGTAGTGGCCACAATACTTTAAATGATTTTATAGCTTTTTGACACGTAGCCATAATATGTCTTTTAAATATAAGCTTTTTATCCAAGATAACTCCGAAATATTTGTCATCGTTAAGAACATTTATGGTATTATTTCCAATAAGAAGAGTACGTCTTGGCAGTCTTTTGGTAGATTTGTTAAATAGAAAAATTATTGCTTGGGTCTTGTTTGGATTAATTTTTATTTTCCATTTGTAAAAATATTTACTGCAATTTACAAGTCCCTTTTCCATTTTCTTCAGGAGTGCACTTGTAAGTTTGTTTGAAGAATTTAACGTAGTATCATAATAAGCGCAATAAGCAATTTTCATATATTTTGGGACTTTAAACTCCGATGTATATATCGAGTAAAGAAATGGCGACAAGACCGATCCTTAAGGTAACCCTGTGGTAATGGTTTTTGGAGATGATGTTTCATTATTAATAGCAACCTTAAAGCATCTGGTGTGAATGAAATCTGAAATAAGTTTTCAGAAATACTAGGCCATTGTGCCAAACGGCGTCAAACGCTTTTTCAATATCTTACAATATTAGACCCATTGAACGTTTATTGTTTTTATACCCTATACCACTATGTGGTTTGGGTATAATGACTTTGTGCTGCTGTTTGTAACTACCAAAAATATTTGACCTAGACCCATGTGTCCATGTAAAGCTTGTAATCAAACTGCAGGTCGCAAATATGAATATATTTTGATGAAATTTGGTATATAAGCTTTTATCGGCCATGGGATGAACGCTATTGATAATCGGTCCATGTTCAGACCTAGCCCCCATACAAATGACCCCTATGAAATCGACTTAAATTGCCATAAGATCCAAATTATCATATAAATCTGAGTCAAATTGGGTTTGTATGTTTTTATTACATCCATTAATTAGTAGTCCAAAAATGATCCCTATGGGACAACTCTTAGTCATAGGCCCCATATAGAGCTGATTCCCGATCTTCACTTAAATCTATCAAAAACAAAAATATTGCACTGATTCTTCTAAAATTTTGTTTGTATATATTTTTGCAAAATACAAGAGACCTTACCAAACATGGTCAGGATCGGTCCATTTTTGGGCCTAGTCCCCATATATAATATAGCATCCGATATGAACTTTTTCATATCCGCAGACAAAAAAATTTATAAAAATCCCACTCAAATTTGGTTTAGCTTATTTTCTATGTCCAGTTAGTTGGGCCTATGGGGTAGGGTCTCTAAACGCATGGTATAGGGTATCCTATAGTCGGTCTAGACCGACTATAATTTTCTTACTTGTTATTGGTGATTATTTGATTTTTAATTCTGTTTATTTGGTGAGTAGTGCTATGCTCTTTTTTAAATCCAAATTGTTCTTTAGCAACAATAGAATTGGTCGTTACAAATTTACTAAGACGAGAATGTAGTATTTATTCAAATATTTTACTTAAGTTACTTAATGGACTAATAGGTCTGTAGCTGTTTGGGTTATTTTTTTGGCCTATTAGGTTTGTTTATGGCTATAATCTTAGCATTTCTGAAATGGTTTGGAAAATAGTTGAGTTTGATGCAGCTGTTAAATATTATAACCAGTAATTTAAAAGCTGTGATTGGTAGTTTCTTTAAGAGCATGTTGGGAACATTGTCAAAACCAGGGTATTTTGAGGGTTTCATTAATGAGACAATATTCATTACTTCTTCAAGAGATGTATAAATTGCTGATTCAGAATAAGGATTTTCCTTCTTAAATTTATTTACTGTTGTATTTATTAATGTATCCGCTAAGTGGTTGTAGTTCGAAGTGTGATTATTGGATTGGAAAAATGTATTTGCCAGGATTTCAGCCTTGTCCTTATCATTTGTTATTTTTGTATATCCAATTTTAAAGTGAGAGATTTGATTTTTTCCTTTTCCTCGCAAGTTTGTGCTAGTTTTCCAAAATGATTTAATACCTGGTTTTAAATTGGATAATAATTGACACCATTTCTTATTGCGTTCCGAATTAATACTTCTATCTATCGTGTTAATTAGAAACTTAGTACATTGATTATAAAAAGTTTGCTCGGCTATATTTGAAGATAGTTGGCTTTTTCTTTTAAAGCTTCTTCTTATTTTGTTGAGTTATTTTTTATTGTGTAGATACGTTCCTTGCTTCCAAAAGTACATTTATAAATTTTAAGATTTCCTGATCAATAGGGTTGGACTATTAGGATAGTGAATAAAAGGTTGCTTGATTGCTGTAGGTTGTTGAGTGCGGCAATTCCAAGAACAATGTTAGGCATTTAAGTCACCAAAAATTATATATTCTTTGATAGAAGTTGTTTAGTTCAAGATATCTGCACGGAAGTTATAGGTATATCTCAGTGAATATAATGAAGATACAACAATAAGTCTGTTATTTATAATAACTTCAATTGAGATGTTTTCGATTGATGAGGTATTTGATATAGAGAGGTTTTTATGTGCGACAGATTTGTGAATTAAACGAGCAACTCCTCCTCCGCTTCCATCTGTTTTATCATTTCTATATAAATAATAATTTTTAAAATAGGGTCTATGATTTTCTGAAAAAAATGTTTCATTCAAAGACGCTATTTTAATATTTTCTCGTTCAATTAATATCTCAAATTATTTCAATTTACAAAAGTTTGAAATGCCATTAGCATACAAGTGAAATTGAAAGTTTTTCAATGAAAGTTACAAAATATTAAAAATTGTTAGCATTTTTCAGGGCCCTAATTTTCTCAGTCGTGATCGAAATAATTCCGTATTGAAATATATTTTGGTTGTGAAATTATTTATTTAAAAGCAAAAAACATATGTTTATTATAAAATTGAAAAGAAGTGACATTAAAACGAAGTGAAATATTTACAAATTGATTTCACTTTGTTTTTTTTTTTTATTTATCATCTTCCGATTCGTAAAGGAGAGATTCTTATCTCGGATGGTGATGGCAACTTGTATACAGCTCCAAATACATTCAACAACATCTCGAAGCCAAACAACAAAACGACAAGCATAAATAGGTTATTATTGGGCTCTCTGCTGGTTGTTTTGTAAGGTGCTTTATTCTATGTGATCGGCCATAAAGCAATTGACAAAATGTTCATTATCGTAAAAAAAAATCCCAAAACTACAAAAATTCGCACGTTTGAATAAAAATAGGTTCGCTTGCGACTGTGCAAATTAGACCCCTGTATACGCACTAAAAAAACCGAATTGTTCTCAAGCTTACCAACTACATTTTCGATTGTATCGACAGAAATTTAATAGCAGCTAACTATTTTGGTGCATTTTCCGAGCTAGTCCCCATATAGATATAACATCTGAAATGAAGTTTTTCATATCCTAAGCTAAAAGAATTAATAAAAATGCAACTCAAATTTGGTTTATGCTGATTTTCAGTATCCAATTTGTTGAACCTAAGAGATAGGGTCTCTGAACGTATGGTATGGGGTATCGTATAGACGGTCTAGCTTGTCTAAAATTTTTTTACTTATTTTAAGAGAAGAAAAGGCTTTTTATACAATAAAAACCACATAGTGGTATAGGGTATAATAACAAGTGTTAACCAACCAGAAAATGGTAAAAAAGTGAAAGATATAGCACATGATCTAAAACTGTCTCATTCGACAATATCCACGATTTAAAAAAATAAGAAAACGAATTTTGAAAGCTGTTCAAGAATTGACATCATCGTAATCAACAATAATAACCGAAAATAGACAAGGTCCCATACATGAGATGAAAAAGTTATTAGTGATTCAAACCAAAGCAGGCGGCCTTTTCGAAATTAAAGGAAGGTAAAAATTATGATCAGATTTTTACAGCAAGCCATGAATGGTTTCAAAGATTTAGGAAGAAAACAAGTTTTAAAGCTGCTGATAAGTTAGAAGTTAAATTTAGACGCCTTTCGTAAAGAAGACAATTATAACAAGTAAGAAAATTATAGTCGGTCTAGACCGACTATACGATACCCTATACCATGCGTTTAGAGACGCTATCTCTCAGGCCCAACTAACTGGATATAGAAAATAAGCATAAACCAAATTTGAGTGGGATTTTTATTAATTTTTTCGGCTGCAGATATGAAAAAGTTCATATCGGATGCTATATCTATATGTGGACTAGGCCCAAAAATGGACCGATCCTGACCATATTTGGTAAAGTCTTTTGCATTTTGCAAAAATATATACAAACAAAATTTGAGAAAAATCAGTGCAATATTTTTCTTTTTTGATAGATTTAAGTGAAGATCGGGAAGCAGCTCTATATGGGGCCTATGACCAAGAGTTGTCCAATAGTAATCATTTTTGGACTACTGGTTAATGGATGTAATATATACATACAAGCCCAATTTGACTAAGATTTGTAGGATAATTTCGATCTTATGGCAATATATGTCGATTTCATAGGGGTCATTTGTATGGGGGCTAGGTCTGAACATGGACCGATTCTCACCAATTTCAATAGCGTTCATCCCATGGCCGATAAAAGATCAAATACCAAATTTCATCAAAATATATTCATATTTGCGACCTGCAGTTTGATTACAAGCTTTACATGGACACACAGACAGACGGACGGACGGACGGACGGACATCGTTAAATCGGATCAGATAGTGATTCTGATTCGATCGGTATAATTAAAGATGGGTGTAGGTCAAATAATTTTGGTTGTAACAAACAGCAGCACAAAGTCATTATACCCAAACCACATAGTGGTATACCCAAACCACATAGTGGTATAGGGTATAAAAATGAACAAATATTTAATGTAAATGAGACCGGTCTATATTGGAAGAAGATGCCTGAACGTACCTACATTCGTAAAGAGGAAAAAAGTATGCCAGGATTCAAAGCTTTTAAGAACCGAATAACAGTTTTATTAGACGGAAATATAGCTGGTTATTAATTAAAACCTTTTGTAAAACATCGGTCAAAAGAACATTTAAAGAATTAAATATTAATATGTTACCAGTACATTGAAACTCAAATAAAAATGCTTGGATAATACAATTTCTTTTTGAGGAATGGTTCTCAAAAGTATTTGCGACCGAAGTAAAAGAATATTGTAATCAACAAAACATTAATTTGAAAATACTTTTACTATTGGAAAATGCACCTGGACATCCACAACACTTACACCCGAACATTCAGATTATGTATCTGCCTCCAAATATTACAAGTATTATACAGCCCATGGATCAGGGTGTTATAGATACATTTAATGACTATTATTACATTTGCTCAAGCAAATATGGCCCTTGAAATAGGGAAGACTTTGAAAGAATTTTGGTGGAATTATAAAATTCTTCAAATAATTTAAAATTTATCAAGTGGCTGGAAAGAAGTCAAGCTTTATTGTATGAGAGGAATATGGAAAATATTAACATTTCGATTTGAGGAATCTACTACAAGTTCTTCGATCGATTAAAAGGGATCAAAATTGATCAAATTACAGATCAGATAGTATAACTTGGTCAGCAGCTTAATCTTGAAATTAACAATGAGGATATTAGCCAAATCATAGCATACAAATTGGATGGACTTACGAATGAAGATTTATTGGAGTTTGAATCACAATGTGTTGCTGAAGGCGTGGACAAAAGAAAAAGTAAAAAAAAATTTTTTTTGGCAAAGAAATGCTAAAATTACAACAAATGGATGCAAACAAAAAGAAAGATTCTCAAAAGTGAAAGGAAAATTTGTATTGTTATCATTAAATTTATAGTGAAATGAAAACTCAAACTGTTCAAGCGGATTTGTTAAAAAAACGACACTGGATATTCTGTTGCTGAAAATGAGGCAACGGATTGCACTCATGTAATAAGTACAGATGATGAATACATAAGTACATGTAAATAACTCTAACATAAATGACATATTTTTGTTTAATTAAATTTTTATATTATATTTATGTTTTTGTTATTATATTATGCATTATTATTATTTTTAATAAAGATTGAACTATAAATATGAATTTTGAGTTGTTGCATGTATACTGACCTTAATAACATTAATAATTCATGTAAAATTAGGGATAATTATAAAAGGTAGTCATAAGAAATTTGTACGAATATGTACTTTTTTCTTGTTGTTATTTTTTATAAAAGTCGACTTACGACTAAATCTTACTTACGACCAATGTCCAGGTACCTACTACACTCGTAAGTCGTGGACTACCTGTAATTGTATAATGATAGTAACTTAAAACCAACATTTAAATAAATATTAGCATCGTAAAAGAGAAGAATATTTGGCCAATATTTCATAAGAAACCAATTTCCAAAAATTAATGCTAATGAAAAATTTCAGAAATTAATAAACACAAGTGTTGGTAAAGAACCTTTTTACAAACAATAGGATAACGCCTCAACTAAATACTTTACTAATGATTATTTTATGTAGCATTTTCAAACAGTGCTTTGTTTCATCTACCTAGATTTCCGTTTTGAGGAATGGTTTTCTTGTGTAAAAATACAAATGGAAACGATAATATTTTGAAATTGATTAATGATGTTTTCTAATGAGGAAATGTTTCGTAAAAAACAAGAAATAAATATATTCATTCTAATATAGTTATTAGACCATTTGAGAGGTTATATTATATATTTAAATTATGCTAGTAAGGCCTATATATTTAATCTAAATAAAAGTGGTTTCTTCTTATTATAGGGACGTAGTAACATGATACTTTTATATTATTTTTTTTTTTATTACATTATATTTAAATTTACACACATCACAACACAACACAAAAACTACATAGAATAAAATTTAAAAATATAAATTCTTTTTTTTTAACATCACAGCTTAAAATTAATATCACAGCGACGTTATATATGGGGCACAATTCCTCGACGGTCCCAAAAAAAGTCGACGTTGTTCGATTTTGGTAAAATGTTGCTGTAATGCATAACAGTCTAAATCCGAAATATTGAAAGCTTTGAAGAAATATTTTCAGAATTGCAGTGTTGGAAAGTTTTGTGTTTCTAAAAAAAATGCTCTTTTCATTATTTATGTATTTGCTTATTAAATTAAATTAAAATAAATAAAACAAAAAATGATTCTAAAAGTATTTTTTATGGGCTTTACAATGCCGTTGTTTTAATTTTGTTCTAGCCGATAATTGACCTTTAAATTCAAGGTCAAATTAGTAAATTTGATGTAATTCAAAACACCCCATTTTAATTTTTTAAAAATTATTTTTATTCAAAAGCTTGCCTTTTTTACTATTATGTGCCAAAAATTCAGACACACCTGTACATAAAAAAGTAGAAGTAGGCAATTTATTTCTTTTCTTATTAAACGATTCAAAAATTCATGTAAAAAATTATAAAAATAATAATCTAAAACTCTTTCTTTCCTTATGCATATAAGTTTCGAATATCCCCGTGACTGTGCGTGACAGTGTGTGATCATCTTAAAATTAATCTTTGACCACAACAAGTGTACGGACAAAGTTTCAGATCCATCGGATGTGGAGAAGTTGGGTTTTAATCTCTCCGTGACTGTGCGTGACTATGCGTGACTGTGCGTGACTAAGTCAGAATTAGTCACATCATTAGTTACATCACTCCGCGACTGTGCGTGACCATGCGTAACTGTGCGTGACTACCCCAAAATTAATCTGTAGGCACAGCAAGACTATGGGCCAAATTTCAGATCAATTGGATAAGGGGAATGGGATTGCCCCACGACAGATAGAGAGATTGAGCTAAAAGAAAGAGTTTAAAAAAAGGAATATTAAAAAATAATAAACAAAACAATAAAAAATAAATACAAAAAATTTAAAAACGAATAAGAAAGAAAAGCTATGTGAGTCAGATCACAGGGGAGATGTGTAAATCTATTTACACATCAATTAAAATCAGACAGAAAGCGTCGTCTATGTATCACTTATAGCAAACAACTACAGGGGCTCAGGTCATATAAAAATTATTCATTATTATTTTTTCATTCAACTGGTTGTTTTTATACCCTCCACTCCAGTGTGCAGAGGGTACATATAAGTTTGTCATTCCGTTTGTAATAATTAGAAAAAAAATTTTGGACCCCATAAAATATATATATTTGTGATCCTTATAACAACCGGAGTTGATATAGCGATGTCCGTCTGTCCGTCTGTGGAAATCACGATGACGGCATCAATCGGGCAGCTAGGGTGCTCTTTGACATAAAAAATGATTCATTGATATCCTGAAAAGTTTGCTATTTAAAATCGTCCAAATCGGTCCATTACGTCCCGAGATTTGAATGAAGAACTAAAAAAAGTCTTGAAAAAATATAATTTTCTATGTTGTTCTTGTCACGATCACGCCCTGAATGGTGCAGCTACAGTGATCATTTTTAGTGAGAATGACTCAACAAACTCATGGGAAGATTTCTATTTCAAAAATCGTTAAAATCGGTGGAACAGGTCCAGGGAAATCTCTGAAAAAGTAAAAAAAAAAAAATGAAAAATATGATGTTTCTATATTGTTCTTGTTGTTATTCTAAATGTTGTGTTGTTGTCATAGCTAGACTTATTGTTTTTGTGGTCGTTGTGGTAATAATATAATATAAACTAACCCTTTGCACATTTTTTTATTAACTCTGGTAGAAAACTTTAAAAGTTTCCATTGTTTTGGCATCACTCTAAAAATTTGTTAGATCATTTCTGTTATTACCACGAACCTGCATGCAAAATTTCAGATCGAATGGCTCACGGGAAATTGGTTAAAATCGATCCAAAATTTTTTCGACAAGCAGACACTACGAGTTAATATAAAGGGAGTAAAAATTCACCAACATCTAAAGCAAATAATGCTAAAATACCTAGTTGTTAATAAAAAAAAAAAACAATGTAAATATAGCAAAAAAAAATTTTATGTATAAATTTATTTATAAATTTATATAAACATATTAAATAATACAAATAATATACATATATTATATATGTACATCCGTAACAACTGCAGGTTAGTAATAAGTCGGTATATTATTTTATTTACATAAAATTCTGCAATATTTTGTTGTGGGGAAAATACATTTCTTTTGCATTAACAGTGTCACTTCATTTTGCTCAGCGTGACTATGCCACAGTAGATGGCGCCACAATTTTTGTTTGTTCTAATTAGCTTTGCAATAGTTATTTCTATTTTAACACGAATGTTAATATTTTCAACTGGATATCATACAGAACAATGTTAAGAATATACAAGGGCTGGTCTTTTATTTCATACGTATTTTCATTATTCTTTTACAAATATGAACATAAGTTTGGCATATTTTTTGTCTTTACAAAATAAAGTTACCGAGTTCATCAATGAGTTTTTTGCTTTCAAAACATAGTTATATAGAATTATTATTTTGCTTTACATACAAAATATCTGATGGCGATTACATCTAGTTTTTAAAAATTGTTTATAATTACTAAAGCATTATTATTCACATAAATACAAAATTGCACTTTTTAAATTTTCCATTCAAATTTAAGAAAATATCAATTTTAAAAACTGGAATTAAAAATTTCCAATTATAAATTACAATTAATTGAATTTCAGAAAATCATATCCAAACGTCGGAAATTATAATTTTAAATTTAGAAGACATCAATTGCATCTTTAATATATAAATTTTATTCGTTAAACACAAATTGAAATTCCAAAAAAAAAAAAAAAAACACCAAATACCTATGTTTACATTTAAAAAATTTTTGCATTTAAAAAAAATATTGACATTCAGGAGAAATTAATAGCTTTTCAGTACCGCGATTCAGTAACTTCTTTTAACGATAGTCGAATCGTAAAAAAAAGAAAATTGCAAAATTATCAGTAAAATTTTTAAACGATATTCGCTATTGTTAAAGTCAGCTGTTGTTGTTATCTAAACGACAACCATTTTTGTGTTGTTTATTCAATCGATAAAAACTTCAATTTTTAGGTTTAAATGTCGTTATACATAAATAAAAATCATAAAATAGTGAAAATATTTTGCTTTAATTAAAAAACTTTTTTATATAAATAAAAAAATTAAATAGCATATTCAATTCATTATTTCATTTTCAAATAAATACACAGAAATATTAGTAAAAAAATTAAAGATATTAAATATAAACATAAAATCATCCTGTCAAACACGAAGTAATTTGTTTTTTTCTATTCTTCTTTGTGTTTTTCGCTTATTTTGACAGAGATGCCACTCGTTTACAATTTAAATAAATAGAAAAATAGATTGGTCGACTGTCGTTAAGATGTATGTATTTAGTGCATCACTTAATCCTTAGTGCAAACAACAATAGCTGTCGATATATTTTGCGATTGCCGGTTCGTTGAAATTTACAGAATCGGACTACAGAAAACAATAATTTAAATTCAATGAATTTTAGAAAACCTCAAATGATACTTAAGAAATGCGAATATAAAAATTGTTACATAAATAAACGCAATTTGATGAGAATGTTATTTATATATAAATTTTCATAATATTTTTTGGATGAAAATTTGAAGTTTTTCAGAAAATAAAGACAACAAATTATTTTATTTAAAATGTTTGGGACATTTGGTTTTATGCGTTCGGCATCCCTAATCCCTAATTTAATTATTTGTTATTATAAATTTATTCTCTATGTTTACGTCATGGCAATATTTTGATAAAAAAAATTGAGAGAGTTTTTTTTTTGGTTATTATTTTGTTACTCCATCCGACCTATATGGCCGCAATGGAGAAATATTTGGCCAGTTAAAAGAAACTATACAGCCATCTCCAATTAGCACGATTTAACGCATATAGCCACCCTACACAACCATTACCTTTGCAATGGAGGTTAGGGCGAGTTATTTAATTAGCAAAAACTAAATTAAACGAGAAGTTATGTCATATAACCGGAAACGCATGCATATAGGTATATAACCTAAATGCATGCCGATCAGCAACCACATTGACCAAAAAACAGACACCGAAATAAATCCGAAATAACAGAAAAGACGAAAACCAACCCAAAGAATTTGCTGAAATAATTTGGTATTAAGTTTAACAAATTGTTTACTTTTTCATTTACATTTATTATCAAGACTCAAACCGAGGTGGAGGGTATCAAAGATTCGGCACAGCCGAATATAACACTCTAACTTGTTTTTTTTTTAATTCAACTAGTTGTTATAGTTGAAGTTGTTGAATAAGCTGAAATAATTTTTATATTAGTACAAGTACGGTGGGGTTTTTGAATTATATGTTAAACGTTTATATTATGAAATCTTTAACGTTATTATAGCAGAGGTTGTTGAATTAGCTGAAAAAATTTAATTTCATAACCTTTGAATCAATACACTCATATTTCACACCGTTTTGATCTTACTTCTTACTTCCCAATAAACATTGTTGTTTGCTATCAACGTGAGGTGCATTTGGGATCAAATACATTTCTCAAATCTCCAACGTTTATTCTCAAATGCACCTCAATAGTCCGATTATAGTCTTCTCAACTTAAAAGCACATTTTTTATATGGTGATTTTCTTAGTTATCAAATTGAGAAATTTGTGATTCTCAACTTGATAGCAAAGAAATTTCTCCAATCGGTATCAAATAGAAGGTACGGAATTGCCATATTAAAAAAATTATACTAATTTTAGAAATAAAAACAATGTACTTTTTTTAATGTTTCAATTTAATTTCATTGCATATTTAACATTATTATGTACATGTTAATATTTTTTAAAATTTAGAATTAAAAATAAATGAATTAATTATTTGTACATTTTATGAATATTAATATTAAACTAGCAGATTCTAGCACTCGAAATTCGAGTGCAAATTCTAGAAAATTTTATTTTTTCATTAAATAAAGACCCTATAGATATGCTTATCAATTATAGCCAATTCACAAATTAACACAAAAAACAAACTCATTTTTATTACAAACACATTAACAAATTTAATAAACACACACATAGCATTGTATAATTTTATGTATGTGTTAGTAGCAACTTTAAATGCAATTTACTCAAAATAAAGGAAAAAATGTAAAAATCTGTAAATCTGCAAATCTGCAAAACGGCTAAAATGAAATACCTTTTAAGTAATATATGCCTGGTCAAAATCGGGATAAAATGGTAGAACAAAACATCGGTCACAAGAAATCGCCTAGCCTATTAATATTATAGATATGTCATAAATAAGAATTTAAATTAAATAATTCGACAAAAAGCAGAAATAATTAAAAATATATCAATTAATTATTTGTACTCTTTTGGCATTTTTTAATTTAATTTATTATTTATGACATATTTAAATAATATCTCAAACTTTACGTTAAGAAAAAATGATTGTCTACCTGTATACTTAAACGGTGCTAATATACCGATAAGCAACAACATAAAGTATCTGGGTCTTTATCTTGATAGAAGACTTACATGGAAAGAACATGTTAAAAAGAAACGTGAACAGTTAAATATTAAAACGAGACGAATGTATTGGCTGTTAGGTCCAAGCTCTGAATTAAGTTTAGAAAACAAATTCATCTTATACAAAACCATTCTTAAGCCAGTTTGTACTTATGGTATGCAACTTTGCGGGACTACCAGCAATTCGAACATTGAAATTTTGCAGAGATATCAATCAAAAACATTACGACTATTAACAAATGCACCGTGGTTTATAACTAATAGTAATATACACAATGATCTTAAAATTCCAAAAGTAAATGATGATATTAGCAGTTTTAGCGAAAGATACCTTAATAGACTTAACAATCACCCAAACATATTAGCTATAAATCTCTTAGATGATAGTGATGAAATAAAAAGGTTGCAAATGTTCCATATACTTAACCTACCCTTTAGAAAATAAAATGTAAATAATAAAAGTTTTTCTTGTAATCTCTTCTTTACTGAGTTCATTGGAATTCAGTATCTGAATTAATTTTAATTATTATAAGATTTGCTTATTATTTTAATTTTTGTAAAATAGATTGCAAATAAAGACGAATTGAAAAAAAAACAACACAAATCGTATTCAAGTTGAAAAAATTTTTGGTCTCAAGTGGAGAAAAGTGTTGGATATCCAATTGAGAGTAAAAATATTTCTCAAAGATTGGAAAAAAATGTTAAGACTCAATTTGATGTCAAGTTGAATGCAAACAAGGAGAAAAATTGTTCAAATCAGGTTGAGAATTACATTTGACATCAATTTGAGAACTTAATTTTTCTCCAACATTGGAGAAATAATATTTCAATGCATACTGGGTTATTATGGTATTTTTGTGATTGTACGGGTATTGTGAAATAGATACCCCCCTCTGAGCGTATAGATGTTTACACATCAAAAATTTAGAAAATTAAAAAAAAAATGATTTAAAAACAAAAAAAAAAAATAACTTAGTACCTAATTTCATTCTTTGTTACGTTTTTCTTTGCTTGTTGTTGTTGCGTGATAGAAAAGTAATTTGTCTTGTTTTAATAGTTGGTCGCTAAAATTAACGTGCTTCATTATTAACGGTACTTCATTATTACCGGTATTCATTATTGTTACAAAAATTAATTTTATTTCGTGTATTATTTGTTTATGTTGATTCATTTCATATTGTCGGTGTTACTTAATTCTTAAAACGTTTAAATTTTGATATTTTGAATGCCGCCCTTACGGAAAATTCAGAATAAGCTAAATTTACTAACTGAATGTGCTAAGTGTAAAAGAAATTGTTCGAAAAACAAACAAAAAATATCCATCCATTTTTGACTAAAAATGCAAAAATGTGTAATGTCGATGTGATTTATTAAACTCAAAAGTTAAACTAGATGATATTTCACCAGAATTGACATCCGAAGATAGTGATAGTGACTCTAACTTCGTTCCCTTAACAGAGAAGCAATCTATGGATTGTAACGATGATTATCATATAGCGGAAGTTGAAGTTTTGGAACAACTCAAGGATGCATTTAACAATGCTATTAATCAAAAAGAAAAGATTTAACTTCTTACACTTGCTCCGAAATCCTAGTATTGTTAGAATCTTATTAAAAAATTTGGTGCAAGTGAGAAACAGGCAAGCGTTGCTAAGCAATTGGTTTCAAGCTATGCTATTTTCACACAGCCACATGAAAAACCTGGAAGATCTCTCAGCTTCGAAACTGAAGAACTCGTAAAAGCTTTTTATGAATGTAATGACATACGTCGGCTTTTGCCGGGCAAAAAGGCTTATGTTTCCGTGAAAGCGATGCTGGAGATCATGTTCAGAAGAGGTTAATGCTTTGCAATCTAAGCGAATTGTATGCACAATTTAAGACCGACAATAACGAAAATAACTAATTCCACAACCCCAACTATAACAATCAGTTGAATTAAAAAATAATAAATAATTTTTATATGACCTGAGCCCCTGCACTTGTTTGCTATAAGTGATACATAGATGACACTTTCTGTTTGATTTTAATTGATGTGTAAATAGATGTTTACACATCTCCCCTGTGATCGGACCCACATAGTTTGTTTTTATACCCTATACCACTATGTGGTTTGGGTATAATGACTTTGTGCTGATGTTTGTAACAACCAAATATATTTGACCTAGACCCATCTTTAATTATACCGATCGAATCAGAATCACTTTCTGAGTTGATTTAACAATGTCCGTCCGTCCGTCCGTCCGTCTGTGTGTCCATGTAAAGTTTGTAGTCAAACTGAAGGTCGCAAATATGAATATATTTTGATGAAATTTGGTATGTAAGCTTTTATCTGCCATGGGATGAACGTTATTGAAATTGGTGAGAATCGGTCCATGTTCAGACCTAGCCCCCATACAAATTACCCCTATGAAATCGACATAAATTGCCATAAGATCCAAATTGTCATATAGATCTTACTCAAATTGGGTTTGTATGCATTCATTATATACATTAATGAGTAGTCCAAAAATGATCCCTTTGGCCCCATATAGAGCTGCTCCCCGATCTGCATTTAAATCTATCAAAAAACAAAAATATTGCACTGATTCTTTTCAAATTTTGTTTGTATATATTTTGGCAAAATACAAGAGACTTTACCAAACATGAGCAGGATCGATCCAATTTTAGGCCTAGTGCCAATATAGATATAGCATCTGATATGAACTTTTTCATATCTGCAGCCAAAAAAATTAATAAAAATCCCACTCAAATTTGGTTTATCTTATTTTCTGTGTCCAGTTAGTTTGGCCTAAGAGATAGAGTTTCTAAACGCATGGTATAGGGTATCGTATAGTCGGTGTAGACCGACTATAATTTTCTTACTTGTTTCTTATTCGTTTTGTAAATTTTTAGTGTTTTTTTTTTTGTTTTGTTTATTATTTTTTAAATATTTCTTCTTTCTTTTTTTAGTATTGTTTGTAGACTGTTTAGGAAGCTTAATTCTATCTGCAAAACTGACACATATAAAACAGATTCACTGTGGCTACCAAATTTACTGCCAACCGAATTTCTATTAAGTCAATAATGGGCTTTCGAGTTTATTACAATAAGAATTCTGTTGTCTCAACTTAAATTAATAAATTACAATAGAAAATTGTTAGCGATTATCAAATATCTGTTACTACAATCTGTTGTTAAACTTGAGAAAAATTGTTATACTATCTATTTTGAGAACAAATGCGATTTACTTATTTTTAGCCACAAATTAATGTTTATTTATTGACATTTAAGAACAAGTAAGAGTATTAAATTCGGCTGTCATAACCTCCACCCGTGTTCTAAACACAGTATTATAATTATCGGCACTAAGACACAAAAAAGGATAGATTTCAAATTTAATGACTAGATTTTTTACATTGATGTTTAAAATGAATAACATAACAAAAATTTTGATGTTTAAAATTAATAACATAATTTAAAAAAATGTTTAGGTATTTTCGTGCTTTTTTAATTAAATCAATTATTTAATGCAATAAGCATAAATGTTAACTCATCTTTTTGTATATATAACAACGATACCAATCCATTTCAGCTTTTGAATAGCAGCTGGATGCTAAATTAGTGATCAAAACGATATTGAGGAATGGTAACGTTTGATAACAGTGTGGAACATTTTCGCGGTCATTGTCTGGGAGTGACCTATAAAATTGTAGCTTAGTAAAATTGTAGCTAAGGCTAATATCAATGATTTTTATTAATATATCCATGTCAAGAATAGAAAAATAAATGTTTGATTTAGGCCCAGTTTTTGAGATGTCAGTTAAACCTAGTTTAGTTAAACAAAACTAGGTTTAACTGATATCTCAAAAACTGGGTCTTAATAATAAAAGTATAACTCATACGTATACATCACTTCTATTCTACTGAAAAAAAAAAAAAAATAATCATACGCCCTCACTATGTTATATGATTAAAAAAAAAAATATTAAAAAGAGGGGAAAAATTAAAAAATTTTCAAGATTAATTTCGTCATTAGAAAAATAGTCCCAATTTTAAATTTTATTAGACCTATAACTTTATAGATATACCATTTCAGCCAAGGATGAATAGAAACTATATACATATAAATAAGTTAACATCAAAGTTGCAACGATTGAAAATTTTTTCAGGAATTGCAAAGAAATGTTCACGTACATTTTCAGTAAATTTACTAAAAATTAAAGTGTACTTCAAGTAGACTTTATCAACAAATTTTGTATGCAAAACGTAAAATAGAGTCTACTTGAAGTACACTTTAAAGTTTAAAGTTCACATGGACAAATTTGAAAATTATATCAAAGTTTTAAATTTTGCATATAAATTTTTATCATTTCATTATGTTTCGTTTGTTAGGAATGAACCTCCAAATTTAAGACTTTGGATTTATTTTTGATTTGTTTCAATCGAAGCAAAAATATTTAAATTTATTCAAAGTTTTATATTATTGAGAGTATAAAGATTATTTTCATCGTCAGGAGAAATGGGCGATGTCCTCTCAAACAAATATTTCATACCTTTATAGTGATGATCAAGTAGAATGTAATCAGTTAAAAATATAGAAAATTTTATAAAACTAGATTTTTTGGAAATTTTCATTTTATTATAGCCGTCACACCACTATGCAGGGGGTTTGTCATTCCGTTTGTAACGCAGGGAAATAAATTCCGAAGACTCCATGATCCTTATAACAAGAGAAATTGACTTCGTGATGACCGCCTGTAACAAAGCTAGACTTTTCGTTTTTGCAACATATCCCGAAGGAATTGCTATTTAAAACCTTCAAAATCGCGCCAATGGGTCAGGAGATATGAAGCAAAATGTGAAAAAGCTCTTGAAAAAATAAAAATGTTCAATGTGTTTGTTGTTTCTCTTAAGTTATATTTTGTAAGTGTTATTGTTGTAGTCGTTGTAGTTATGGCAAGTGCTTCACGAGGGTGTGTATGCTTTAATGCACGTATCACGTTAGGTTAAGCTAGTATTACCATATTTTTTTTACCTTTATCCCGATATAATGAAAAAAATCGCCATTATGAAAGAAAAACTTTAATCCCTAAAAAAGGACCGATCCTGACCATATTTGGTAATGTTACTTCTTTTTTGCAAAAACATATACAAACCAAATTTGAGAAAAATCTGTGCAATAAATTTGTTTTTTGAATCGGGGATCAGCTTCATATGTGGGCTATGACTAAGAATTATCCTATAGGGCTTATTTTTGGACTACTGATTAAAAGATGCGATGAACGTATGCCGACCCAATTTGACTGAAATCTACTCTATATGATAATTTGGTTTTTATGGCAATCAAAGTCGATTTTATAGGGGTCATTTGTATGGAGACTAGGTCCTATGGCCGATAAAAGCTTATATACCAAATTTCATAAAAATGTATTCATATTTCCGATTTATAGTTTGATTACAAAGTTTACATTACGGTCAGGTGGACAGACGGACGGACGGAGGCAGGGGCATTGATAAATCGACTCAGAAAGTGATTCTGAATCGAACGGTATAATAAAAGGTGGGGTTAGGTCAAATTATTTTTTGGTACATACAAACATCAGCATAAACTGATAAAAATTTCATGGCGTTTTTGGTTAAACAAATATGTACTAATGTTAACAATTTTTAGTTTTTAGGTTCATCGTTCCTTTGAAATTTTTTTTATTAATCATTTTCGAAGTTTTTTGAAGATGTCCTACCCTCAGTACTTTTTCTTCAAAAGGTTAATTTTCTTAAAAAATACATTTTTTAAAAAAAGATAAGTATGTAAAGTATGTAAATTTTCTTAGTAAAGTGTAATTTATTAAAAAAAAATTATTCAGGCTCAAGATCAAATATTTTTACTTTAAATAAAGCAAAAACATTGGCACATTTGTTTCAAAAAATTGATCTATATTCTGCATGACAGGTTATACAGCTGTTTCGGGAAGAGTCACCAACCCTCATCAGTAACCAAAAGCAGTAGATAATTTGTTTGGTAAAAAGTTAAATTCATATATATTTGCTGAAAACAACCAAATGAGAATTCAAGCAAAAGTTATACTATTTAAGACTCTTCCAATATAACAAACTAAAATATAGAACAACTTTGAAACAAATATGTTTTGTACACGGGTACACATTGTATACTACAACATTGTATACTACAATAACAAGAAGCTTTTCTTATAAAATAGCTTTTTTAAAACAAATACATTTTCTAATTTTTTTTAATGTATAAACATCTATACGCGCAGGGGGTAAATTTCTATTGCACAATACAATCACAAAAACAGCATAACATGTGAGCCGTAAGACAAAATCGGTGTGACTTATGATTGTATTGGTGAAAAAATTAAGATATGTAATAACCTGTTTGAAAATGAAAAATGAAATATTACAAATAAAAAATTAAAAATTAAAAATAAATAGGGAAAACTGAAAAATAAAAAATTAAAAATGAAAAATGAAAAATAAAAAATGAAAAAAAAAATCATGTAAGTCCGATCACAGGGGAGATCTGTAAACATCTAGTAATTAAAGATTTTTTTATTTCATTTTTTAAAATCAACCAGAAAGCGTCATCTATTTATCACTAATAGCAAAAACTGTTTCAGCAACAACCCTTTGTTGTAAAACGTTAAAAATATCCCAATATAAACGTATATAAGTGATACATAGATGACGCTTTTAAAAAAGTGGCATAAAAAAACCATTTTATGTCATAATTTCTTCACCAACACAATCATAAGTCACACATCAATTTGTGTTACAGCTCTCACCGAATTGTGTTACGCTGTTTTTGTGATTGTATTGTGAAATATAAATTTAACCCCCTGCGCGTATAGATGTTTACACACCAAAATGAAAAATAAAAAATTAAGAACAAAAAATGAAAAATAAAAAATGAAAAATTAATATTAAAAAATAAAAAATGAAAAACGAAATCTGAAAAATTAGAAATAAAAAATAAAAAATTAAAAATGAAAAACAAAAAATGAAAAATAAAAAATGAAAATTTAAAAATAAAATAAAAAATGACAAATAAAAAATAGAAAATGAAAACCGAAAAACGAAAAACGAAAAATTAAAAATTAACCGGTTGAAATAATAAATAATAAATATTTTTATATTGTTATTAATATTTTTATATTGTTATTTATTATTAAAAGTATAACTCATACGTATACATCGCTTCTACTCTACTGAAAAAAAAATAATGATACGCCCTCACTATGTTATATTATTCAGCAAAATTAATAAGAAGGGGAAAAATTAAAAAATTTTCAAGATTTAATTTTAATTCCGCAATTAGAAAAATAATCCATATTGAAAATTTTATTAGATCTATAACTTTATAGATATGAAATATTATTTTGTTAGGTTAGAGCTAACACCATTTCAGACTCTAGACTCTTCGTTTTTGCTATTTAAAACCATCAAAACCGAATGAAAAATAAAAAATGAAAATTTCAAAATAAAATAAAAAATGACAAATAAAAAATAGAAAATGAAAACCGAAAAACGAAAAACGAAAAATTAAAAATTAACCGGTTGAAATAATAAATAATAATAAATATTTTTATATTGTCAGAGCCCCTGCAGTTGATTGCTATAAATGATACATAGCTGATGCTTTCTGTTTGATTTTAAAAAAGAGCCATAAAAAAATATTTAATTACTAGATGTTTACACATACCCACCGTGATCGGACTCACATGATTTTTTTTTAACAGCACAGCTTAAAATTAGTATCACAGTGAAGTTACATGTATGTATGGCAAGTCTGTGGCTTGCATTAATATTGTTTCTAGACTGGTTAGGAAGCATAATTCTATTTGCAAAACTTACACACAGAGAAGAGATTCACTGTTGCTACCGAATTTATTAAAGTCAGTATTGGTTTAAAGTCAGAAATGGAATTTAGAGTTTATTATAATAAGAATTCAGTTGTCTTAACTGTAATTAATATATTTCAATAGAAAATTTTTAAATATTATTAAATATCTGTTACTACAAATATTGTTAAACTTGAGAAAAATTCGGTTGGCGAATTTTTGTTCTGTGTGTATATAAATTAAGGGTTTCTAAAATGTTATTATGTTGCCATTGTTTATACATATAAAGCATTGATCACATGAAATTTTCTCGCACATATGTTATACTATCTTTTTAAGAACAAATGCGATTTACTTATTTTTGGCCACAAATTAATGTTTATTTATTGACATTTAAGAACAAGTAAGAATATTAAATTCAGCTATCATAACCTCCACCCGTGCTCGAAACAGAATATTATAACCAAAATTGTCGGCATTAAGGGACAAAAAGGGTAAGATTTCAAATTATAATTTTTTATTTTTTTCTTTATTTATTGAATCTTCACATAGGTTTGTGCACTAACAATAAGTTATTCAAATCTTAAAACTAAAACTTAAATATTAAATCCAGCCAGTGCCAGACAAAATTTAATTTATTCTATACACATATGTAATCTAAAGATAAAAATGGAAAAAATATAATGACTAGATTTTATACATTGATGTTCTAAATTAATAACATAATTGACAAAAATTTTTGGTATTTTCGTGCATTTTTAATTAAAGCAATTTTTAAATGCAATGAGCATAAATGTTAACACATCTTTTTGTCTGTAACAGTGATACCAATCCATTGCAGCTTTTGAATAGCAGCTGGATGCTAAATTAGGGATCAAAACGTTATTGAGGAATGGTAACGTTTGATAACAGTGTGGAACCTTTTCGCGGTCATTGTCTGGGGGGCGATCTATAATTCAAGAACCGTTGATGATTTCTCATCTCATTCTTTAGGTTCAATTATACCTAAGGCTAAAATCAATCATTTTTCTTAAGAAGAGAAAAATAAATGTTTGATTTATTATTAAAAGTATAACTCATACGTATACATCGCTTCTACTCTACTGAAAAAAAAAATAATGATACGCCCTCACTATGTTATATTATTCAGCAAAATTATTAAGAAGGGGAAAAATTAAAAAATTTTCAAGATTTAATTTTAATTCCGCAATTAGAAAAATAATCCATATTGAAAATTTTATTAGATCTATAACTTTATAGATATGAAATATTATTTTGTTAGGTTAGAGCTAACACCATTTCAGACTCTAGACTCTTCGTTTTTGCAACATATCCCGAAGGAGTTGCTATTTAAAACCATCAAAACCGCGCCCGGACATATGAATCAAAATGTGAAAGAGCTCTTGAAAAAATAAAATGTCCAATGTGTTTGTTGTTTCTCTTAAGTTAGATTTCGTATGTATAATTGTTGTAGTCGTTGTACTCGTAGCTATGGCATGTTCTTCACGAGGGTGCACGTATCACATTAGCTTAACCTAGCATTACCATATTTTTTCACCTTTATTCCGATATAATGAAGAAAATCGCCAATTTGAAAGAAAAACTTTAATTCCTAAAAAGTATATTTTTTACAAAGTACTTTTCCTTAAAAAGTGTTTTTCCCCAAAATGTACCTTTTCGTTTCTTAAAAAGTACCTTTCCATAAAAAATACCTTTTCTTAAAAAAGTACCTTTTTAAAACAAGTACATTTTTTAAACTATTTTTTGATATACGCGCAGTGGGGTAAATTTATATTTCACAAGACAATCGCAAAAACGGCGCAAGCGTAAGCCTAATACAAAATCAGTGTGATTTATGATTGTATTGGTGAAAAAAATTATGATATGTAATAACCTGTTTGAAAATTAAAAATAAAATGTTACAAAAAAAAAATAATAAATGAAAAGTTAAAAATAAATAGTGAAAACTGAAAAAAAAATTAAAAATGAAAAAATTAAAATTGAAAAATAAAAAGTGAAAAATGAAAATCAAAAAGTGTAAAATAAAAAATGAAAGTGAAACACGAAAAACAAAAAACGAAAAAGAAAAATGAAAAATAAAAAATGAAAACTGAAAAATAAAAAATGAAAATTGAAAAATAAGCAAGTAAGAAAATTATAATCGGTCTAGACCGACTATATGATACCCTATACCAGCGTTTAGAGACCTTATCTCATAGGCTCAACTAACTGGACATAGAAAATAAGCAGAAACCAAATTTGTGTGGGATTTTTATACATTTTTTTGGCTGCAGATATGAAAAAGCTCATATCGGATGCTATATTTATATGGAGACTAGGCCCAAAAATGGACCGACCCTGACCATGTTTGGTAGAGTCTCTTGTCTTTAGCAAAAATATATACAAACAAAATTTGAAAGGAATTCGTGCAATATTTTTGTTTTTTGATAGATTTAAGTGAAGATCGGGAAGCAGCTCTATATGGGTCCTATGACTAAGAGTTGTCCCATAGGGATCCTTTTTGTTCTACTGATTAAGGGATGTAATATACACATACAAACCCAATTTGACTAAGATTTATATGATAATTTGGATCTTATGGCAATTTATGTTGATTTCATAGGGGTCATTTGTATGGGAGCTAGATCTGAACATGGACCGATTCTCATCAATTTCAACAGCGTTCCTCCCATGGCCGACAAGAGCTTAAATACCAAACTTCATCAGAATATATTCATATTTGCGACCTGCAGTTTGATTACAAACTTTACATGCACACAGACAGACGGACGGACGGACGGACATCGTTAAATCGAATCAGAAAGTGATTCTGATTCGATCGATATAATAAAAGATGGGTCTAGATCAAATATTTTTGGTAGTTACAAACAGCAGCACAAAGTCATTATACCCAAACCACATAGTGGTATAGGGTATAAAAATTATAAATAAAAAATGAAAAATAAAAAATGAAAAATAAAAATGAAAAATAAAAAACTAAAAATGACAAACAAGAAATGCAAAATAAAAAATTTAAAAAGAAAAATAAAAAATGAAAAATAAAAAATAAAAAGTGAAAATGAAAATCAAAAAAAGTGTAAAATAAAAAATGAAAATGAAACACGAAAAACGAAGAAGAAAAACGAAAAATGAAAAATGAAAACTGAAAAATAAAAAATGAAACATGAAAAATGAAACATGAAAAATGAAAATTGAAAAATAAAAAATGAAAAATAAACAAGTAAGAAAATTATAGTCGGTCTAGACCGACTATACGATACCCTGTACCATGCGTTTAGAGACCCTATCTCTCATGCCCAACTAACCGGATATAGAAAATAAGCAAAACCAAATTTGAGTGGGATTTTTATTAAATTTTTCGGCTGCAGATATGAAAAAGTTCATATCGGATGCTATATCTATATGGGGACTAGGCCCAAAAATGGACCGATCTTGACCGTGTTTGGTAAAGTCTCTTGTATTTTGGAAAAATATATACAAACAAAATTTGAGAAGAATCAATGCAATATTTTTGTTTTTTGATAGATTTAAGTGAAGATGGGGAAGCAGCTCTATGTGGCCTATGACTAAGAGTTGTCCAATAAGGATCATTTTTAGACTACTGATTAATGGATGTAATATATACATACAAACCCAATTTGACTAAGATTTGTATGATAATTTGGATCTTATGGCAATATATGTTGATTTCATAGGGGTCATTTGTATGGGGGCTAGGTCTGAACATGGACCGATTCTCACCGATTTCAATAGCGTTCATCCCGTGGCCGATAAAAGATCAAATACCAAATTTCGTCAAAAAATATTCATATTTGCGACCTGAAGTTTGATTACAAGCTTTACATGGACACACAGACAGACGGACGGACGGACGGACGGACGGACGGACGGACATCGTTAAATCGAATCAGATAGTGATTCTGATTCAGATAGTGATTCTGATTCGATCGGTATAATTAAAGATGGGTGTAGGTCAAATATTTTTGGTTGTTACAAACAGCAGCACAAAGTCATTATACCCAAACCACATAGTGGTATAGGGTATAAAAATTAAACATAAAAATTAATAATAAAAAATTAAAAATTACAAATAAGAAATGCAAAATAATAAGTTTAAAAAGATAAATAAAAAATGAAAAATAAAAAAAGAGAAATAAAAAATAAAAATTAAAAATTAAAAATAAAAAATATAATATGAAAAATAAAAAATTAAAAAAGAAAAATAAAAAATGAAAAATAAAAAATGAAAAATAAAAATGAAAAATTAAAAATAAAAAATGAGAAATAAGAAGTGAAAAATTAAAAAGGAAAAATAAAAAATGAAAAATAAAAAATGAGAAATAAGAAATAAGCAGTGAAAAATAAAAAATTAAAAAAGAAATATGAAAAATAAAAAATTAAAAATAAAAAATGAAAAACGAAAAATGAAAAATTAAAAAATTGAAAATAATAAATGAAAAATAAAAATTAAAAATGAAAAACGAAAAACGAAAAATGAAAAACGAAAAATAAAAAACGATAAATTAAAAATTAAACGGTTGAAATGATAAATAATAATAAATATTATTTTATTAACAAAGCCCCTTTTTTAATAATTGCCATTTCTTGAAAAATGATTCATTTTTTAAAAGTAAATTTTTTTAAAGTTCTTTTTATTTGAAAGTACCCTTTTTTTAAAAAAATTACCTCTTTTGAAAAGCGCCTTTTTTTAAAAAGGTACCTTCTTTAAAAGGTACCTTCTTTAAAAAAGTAGCCTTTTAAAAAAGTATCCTTTATTTTAAAAAGAATCGATTTTAAAAAAAGTACACTTTTATAAAGCTACCTTTTATACATAAGTACCCCGTTTTGAAAAATTATCTTTTTTTTAATTAATGTTTTTTTAATTTACCCCTTTTATTTAATAAACTATGCTCTATTTTTAAAAATTACCCTTTTTTTAACTAGTACCGTTTTTTAAAAAAGTACTCTTTTCTCAAATATATTTAATAAGTTTGTGTTGATGTTTTTAACTATAAATCATACTTTACACAGGCACACCTCGTATCGACTCTAAAGCCGATGCCACGCAATGAGCGGCAAAGTGACGGGCGGCAGAGCGATCAGCGGAAAAAAATTAAAACATATGAAATACTACTGAAGTAGCCTCACAATGAGCGGCATGTGTTCGGTATTTCTAAGCGACTAAGCGGCGCCGCTCAGGAATAGAACTTGTTCTAATTTTTAGTTGTTTTCTGAGCGGCAACGAATAAAAATGGCAAACAAAATGGCTTTTCTTTGTTTTGTCAATCTGTAGCGCGATTCAGTAACTTGTTTTTAACGATAATCGAATCGTTAGAAAACAAAATTATCGATTTTGGTATTCAATAAAATTTTTAAACGATACTCGCTCTTGTTAAAGTCAGCTGTTGTTGTTATCTTCACGACAACTATTTTTATGTTGTTTTTCAATCGATAAAAAGTTAAAAAGTTTGAAATGTAGTCATACATAAATAAAAATCATAAAATAGTGAAAATACTTTGCTTTTATTATAAAAACTTTTTATATAAATAATAAATAATAACATTGACAATGGCATTTTGACAACTAACCACTCAGAAATGACGCTCAGTTATAAGCCACTTGCCGCTCACCGCTCTGCCGCTTGCCGCTTTTCCGCTCTTTGCGTGGCCTCGGCCAAAAGCATATTCTTAACGACGTTCGCCCATCCGTGTGCCAGTACACATAGTATGCAAAACCATAGTTCGCAATTATGCAAGTATATACTTAGATGGAATTTGGGTATATTTCTTAGTCTGTATAGAGCAACTTTAATTTCTTGCCTGTTTTTATTGAATTTTTTTTTGTTTTTGTTTTTGTATTAAATTAAAATATTACTAGCTGACTTAGATAAAACTATTTTAAAATTCGCTTCTTTTAATATTAATATCTGGATATTTTAGGCAAGAATCGTTTAAAACATTCTTACAGGGATAAAACTTTGAATATTATAATGCCGCGGCGCACCGGCTGTGTTAAATAATGAATTTCATTGATGTTCTATGAAGTACTTAAGGAACATATATGTACACCCCTGTTCTTGAAACCACTATCACAAAAAGAAACTCGTAAATGAAAAAATTCTTAAATCTACGAGTATTTTGCTGTTCTCTAATTCCAACAAGAATATTTTTTCTCGTTTTAATTCACATTGAAAAGGCTTTGTGAAATCAAAAAAAATGCCCTTTTTTCTACTAAGCAGGTCTTAAGAGATAAAAAAAACTAATTGATATTTAAACTCTAACATGTTTTTTATTGAACCTTGTCATTATTTTAAAAAATTAGACATTACATTTTGCGCTGATTTAAAAAAAAAAAAACTCGTAATAAGTGGTCGATGTTAATAAAACACACTTTTTGCGATGATGCTGTTCTATAACTATAATAAAAACTTTTTATTTACATAATCTATTTTCCATTATAAATTTTTCAATTATAACATAGATTCATCGAAACAGTAGTGATGCCAGTCAAATCCAATTTATTTGAATATCGAAATTTTTTTTGGTGATGCATAACTTTTTAAAAATATAAAAGTCATTTTTAATTGAATGAAATTGAAGAACAAAAACAATTAAATGAACAAATAAGATGTTATTTTAAAAGAAAATATTTTTCTTTATACTTTTTCTATAAACTTAAGAAAAAACATGCACAAAATACTTAAAAGTTTTTTGTGAAACTGAATAAAGAACCATATGACACCTCGGTTTCTAGATAACATATGCTCTTAACTCAAACATATGGTTCTTAACTCAAACATATGTTTCCATTAAATAAATAAAAAAAGCGGTTTCAAGAAACCCAAAATTTCAATTTTATGTGATTTTAAATTCACTCTTATTCAAATAACAACGTTTCAAGAACAGGGCTGATAGTTTGTCTACGCCAGTAAGAGAATAATAATGAAATTTTTCATTGTTTTTTATATAAAGAAAAGCAATTTACTTATAATTTTATTAGTATTCGCATTTGAAGTTTCGGTATCCGCAATAGTGTTAAAGTGGTAGCCGTAGCCAATATTGGTGAAATATTGTGTTTAAGATGCAGGTGAAGGGTATCAAAGGTTCGGCACAGCCAAATTTTACATTCTTACTTGTTTTTATGATCTTTAATGGCTGCGGGGATCCTGAAGCTGACTTCGATCATAAACAGTATTTTTACAGCTATTTTGGTAGATCCCACTTTGAGCCAAAGCTAAATTCATTTCATTTCATTTCATTTTCATTTATTAACTTTCCATTTCCTATACAACAAGAATAAATCTTATAGTTAAAGTACAGGAATGCATTATTCATATAAATATAAATACAATCAAATACAAAAAAAAAAAAAAATATGAAAACAATAATTTAAAGATTTAATGCAAAGTTAACATACAATAAGAAAATATATACATTTAAAAAATTAAGGAAAAAAATTTAATAGGAATTGTTTAAAGCTATTTGCGTTGCTATTGAGTTGTTGGTTGTGTGGAAGAATATTCCATAGACGTGATGCATTTATATAAAATTGCCACTCAGATACGAGGGCGCTATGACGAGGGATTATAATTTTTCTACCCCTTCGTGATCTGGCAAACCAAATTTTGGCGTATAGATATTGAGGCTTTTGTGTGTAGATTACCTTATGCAGAAAGATGAGAACACGAATTTTTAGCAAGGATACAAACGATACTCCATAGACATTACTTGATACATGTGAAACTTCCCCAAATTTACTTATTCCATATAATATCGTATAATGTTGTTGTAAAAGACCTCTAGCTTACGTTTGCTAGTACAATAACAGTTGGCAAATAACTCACAACCATAAATTAGTGCAGGAATCAAGTAACATTTAGCAAGAAGTACTCTTATTCTTAATGGAGTAAAGAATTGAGTCGACCAAAGTGACCTCGACTTTATATAAGATTGGCCAACCAGTGTATTGACATGATTGGTCCAAGTTAAATTGTTGTTAAAAATCAGTCCAAGATTTTTTGCAGTATTAACGAGTTTAATTTTTTCACCATTTATTAAAACATCATCGTCTAAAACAGGATCAGCAGTTCTTTTATGGATTATCATGAACTTTGACTTTTGAGGATTGAGACAGAGGCCATTTTAGTTGCCCAGGCATATATTTTACGTAAATCTTCATTAAGTTTAGCAATATTAACGGGTGATTTTTTAAGAGCTTGATAACTTTTTTTTAAAAAAAAACGCATAAAATTTGCAAAATCTCATCGGTTCTTTATTTGAAACGTTAGATTGGTCCATGACATTTACTTTTTGAAGATAATTTCATTTAAATGTTGACCGCGGCTGCGTCTTAGGTGGTCCATTCGGAAAGTCCAATTTTGGGCAACTTTTTCGAGCATTTCGGCCGGAATAGCCCGAATTTCTTCGGAAATGTTGTCTTCCAAAGCTGGAGTAGTTGCTGGCTTATTTCTGTAGACTTTAGACTTGACGTAGCCCCACAAAAAATAGTCTAAAGGCGTCAAATCGCATGATCTTGGTGGCCAACTTACCGGTCCATTTCTTGAGATGAATTGTTCTCCGAAGTTTTCCCTCAAAATGGCCATAGAATCGCGAGCTGTGTGGCATGTAGCGCCATCTTGTTGAAACCACATGTCAACCAAGTTCAGTTCTTCCATTTTTGGCAACAAAAAGTTTGTTAGCATCGAACGATAGCGATCGCCATTCACCGTAACGTTGCGTCCAACAGCATCTTTGAAAAAATACGGTCCAATGATTCCACCAGCGTACAAACCACACCAAACAGTGCATTTTTCGGGATGCATGGGCAGTTCTTGAACGGCTTCTGGTTGCTCTTCACTCCAAATACGGCAATTTTGCTTATTTACGAAGCCATTCAACCAGAAATGAGCCTCATCGCTGAACAAAATTTGTCGATAAAAAAGCGGATTTTCTGCCAACTTTTCTAGGGCCCATTCACTGAAAATTAGACGTTGTGGCAGATCGTTCGGCTTCAGTTCTTGCACGAGCTGTATTTTATACGGTTTTACACCAAGATCTTTGCGTAAAATCTTCCATGTGGCCGAATAACACAAACCCAATTGCTGCGAACGGCGACGAATCGACATTTCACGGTCTTCAGTAACACTCTCAGAAACAGACGCAATATTCTCTTCTGTACGCACTGTACGCATTCGTGTGGTTGGTTTAATGTCCAATAAAGTAAACTGAGTGCGAAACTTGGTCACAATCGCATTAATTGTTTGCTCACTTGGTCGATTATGTAGACCATAAATCGGACGTAAAGCGCGAAACACATTTCGAACCGAACACTGATTTTGGTAATAAAATTCAATGATTTGCAAGCGTTGCTCGTTAGTAAGTCTATTCATGATGAAATGTCAAAGCATACTGAGCATCTTTCTCTTTGACACCATGTCTGAAATCCCACGTGATCTGTCAAATACTAATGCATGAAAATCCTAACCTCAAAAAAATCACCCGTTACTAGCAATGGTGTGAGAATGGCTACTTAAATATAGTTGCACATCATCCGCGTACATATGGATTTTACAGTTGGAAAGTTGTTTTGGCAGATCATTAGCATATATTGAAAATAGCAAAGGCCCAAGAACAGATCCCTGAGGCACTCCTCGAGACATGTTTACAGAATGAGACCATGTATTATTTACATAAACAGCTTGCGTACGATCGGTTAAGTATGAAGATAAAAGATTAGTCGCTGTTTGAGAGAACTTAAAAAAGTGTCGTAATTTCAGGCAGAGTGTGTTATGATCAACAGTATCAAAGGCCTTTGAATGATCAAGCAGCACCAAAAAATTTATTTTACCATTATCTAGTTCACGTCGGATATTTTCAGAAACATCCAACAAAGCAGACACACAACTGTGGTCAGGTCGAAACCCCGATTGCATATTAGTTAGCAAAGAATTTTCATTAATAAATGAATTTATTTGGCCATGAAAAATCTTCTCTAATACTTTTGAAAGGAAACATAAAACAGCTATTGGCCTGAATTCCGAGGTTGATTTTGGCAAAGGTATTATTTTGGCATGTTTCCATTTTGACGGAAAAGTGCTGGACATAATGATGGTATTGAACAAATGGGTGACATATGGCAAATTTGAAGGCAAACGTATCTTAATGAACTTAGGGTGCATATCATCGTATCCCACTGCATTCGATTTTATTAATGAAAAATTTAAGCATACATCAGCCTGACTAACGCAAGAAAATTCAAAAAGATGATCTCCGTCAGAGTTATTTACATCTGTAAAATTGCAAAAACTATTATCTATTGAAACCATGGGTATGTTCGTAAAAACATTATTAAGGTCAAGAGCGTCTGCATGGCAGTTTGACCTATTTTGATTTCCAATTCCAATTTCACGGATGGTTTTCCATGTCTGTTTAGAATTGACAGCATCACAAAACCGCCTAGAGTAGTACTCAGTTTTCGCAATTCTTATGTTTACGTTAACATTTTTTCTAGCAGCACTGTATTCAGCTTTCAATTCAGGAGTTCTAAAGCGTTTCCATCTAGCATAAGACAAATCTCTTCTAACAATTAACCGTTTTATGGCAGTTCAGAACCACGGTTTTGCCTTTGCTGATAATTTATTACATTTTAGTGGAACATGATCATTATAAAGACGTTGAATATTGTACTCAAAAAACGACAGTTGATCATCTACAGAAGTCATTAAATATATGTCATTCCAGTTTACCTGAATAAAATCCTCACGCAGCATATCATAATCCAAGTTTAAAATCACGATAGTAATAAAACTGTTCAACTTTGTTAACTCTAAAGTTGTATGTTAAAAAAATCAAATCATGTTTAGAGAAACACGAAGCAGATATTTGATCATATAAATTTACATTCAGTAAATTCGCCACAAAAAAAAGATCAAGCAATGTACTACTCGAGGCAGTGTGGTGTGTTGGGTTAATCACATTAGTAGGCGTAAGTCCGTAAGTCTCTTAATTGGCGAACTAATATTCGAAATTAGCGAATTTGACGATTTTAGGCAAAATTTACATGGTAAGGAATCTTTTATAAAAATAGCTACACCTCCAGCTTTACCATCTCTATCAGCTCTAAAAACTTTGTAACCATTTAGGCAAATAAGACTATCAGGAGTTGATTCAGCGAGCCAAGTCTCAGAGACGCAAATGATATCAATCTTAGAATTTTCGAAAACCAGTCTGAACTCATCGATTTTGTTGTTTAAACTTTGAGCATTTATGTGAATCAGTGTCAAACCTTTTTTATAAGTAGCCAGTATTTTTTACCATGTTCATCGTTACGTCTACGGAGCTTCCACCAAAGCCAATATCATTATTCATCAACATACACAACCAAGTAAAGAACATCCCTAATAGCAACGAAATATAACTATGTTAAAAGATAATAGAGTTTGTGGTAAAAATTGTAAAACAATAATAATTTTAAACAAACAACAAAATTATAAATATTTAACACATAAGTTAAATATCCACAATAAAAACTTATATATGATATATATTAAATTAAAAAAACATATAATAACATGAAAAATCCCTTTTAGCGACATTCCTACTGTAGACCAGATTTGTTATGCCTATTAAATCTATCAAAAAAAAAAAATAATAATAATAATAAAAATATATTGCATAGAGTTTTTCAAATTTAGTTAATATATATTTTTGAGACATATATAAGTTGTTTGATCTAGTCTCCATATAAAAGTTGGATCCAAGACCGACTCTGACGCATGGTATAAGTTTCTTTCTTGATTTTTTTTCTGTTTCTATAAATATCAACAATGTATGTAATATTTTAAATATTTAAATAAAGTTTACGAAATTATACTGGCTCGAGGTAACAGAAATTTTACTAAAATTAAAGATTTCATTGAAAAAAAAAAATTATAATTACAAAAAGATAGTAGAGCACTAAAAATATTTTGTTCATAATATCAACTTAAAATTATGTTATATAAAACAAATAATTAACTATAAAATAATGATATTAATGTTTCATCTTAAATACTTATAATAACTTCTCGTATTAATTTAAATGTAATGTCAAAATTTTAAAATATTTAAATTCATAAATTCATTTGGTAATCATCTCTTCATTACCATAAATTGAAATTTACATCGTTAGTTATCTCAGTTATACTCCAGCATTTTTTTTTTTTTTTTGTTTTATTTTGTCACTCATTAAACTTCAGTAAAATATACATTGTAACAACAACATAACTCTAACAACATATGTGTAATCGCAACATTTACGGTCACCTTTTAACTTTATTTTTTCACGAATATATACGAGTACATACACAAAATTTAACATTTTAAATTAATGAAATTGAAAACTGTATATTTTTATAGAACTCCTTTAATTTTTTATAATCTTCAGTAAAATGATTTTTTTTTTTTGTAATATCGAAAACAATCTTTTTCAATTATTAAGGTAAGGATTTAATATTCCCTATAAAAATTCTGATAGACATAGAAGAAAAAAGGATGTACATATATGTAAAGATAGATAGATATAAACACCTTTATTTGTTAAGGGCTTTTTTTGTTCTCATGACATTTTTTTATGGAATAACACTTAAGATTTATATAGATTTTGTATGTGTGTTTGACACATACATATTCACTTTGATATTATTTTCCAAAACAACAGCCACATTCTTTCTTTTTCAATCATTTGTTATCTTCTGCTGTTTATTGCAAAAAAAAAAAAATATGTAACAATAAAACAATAGAACCACAACATAAACAAAATTATGCTTACATTTAAAAAAGATTTTTTTTCCGTTTAACGTGTCCGGACACGAAGAGTTTAAACGCGTATCTGAATTTTTGCTTAGGATGTCTTAAAGAGATTCTGGAACAGCATCCTTGTTTGTAAGCAACAGGCTTTTTTAATTTTTTTTTAACAGTTTTCCTTGGTTAACAGTGTTTGAGTAAATTTCGCTTATCTAACTGTACGAACTTGATTACATATAACGTCATGTTAGTTTAGGTTAGGTTGGCCCCATTCAGTACATATATTTGATATCTAAGCAAGTACCAAATTTATAGTGGGCCTAGACCGACTATGCGATACCCTATACCATGTGTTTTGAAAATTGTTCTTAGGTCCAACTAATTGGGTAAAGAAAATAAGCATAAACTAAATCTGAGTGGAATTTTTATTAATTTTTTTGCCTAGAGATTTGAAAAAGTTCATATCGGATGCTATATTTATATGGGGACTTGACCAAAAAATGGACCGATCCTGACCATATTTGGTAAAGTCACTTCTTTTTTGGAAAAACATATACAAACCAAATTTGAGAGAAATCTGTGCAATATACAATTTGTTTTTTGATAAATTTAAGTGAAGATCGGGAATCAGCTTCATATTTGGGCTATGACTGATTAATAGATGTGGTAAACGTACGCCGACCCAAATTGACTGAAATCTATATGATAATTTGGTTTTTATGGCAATTGAAGTCGTTCTTAGAGGGGTCATTTGTATAGGGACTAGGTCCTATGGCCGATAGAAGCTTATATACCAAATTTCATAAAAATGAATTCATATTTCTGATCTGTAGTTTGATTTCAAAGTTTACATTACGGTCAGGTGGACAGACGGACAGACAGAAGCAGGGGCTTGCTAAATCGACTCAGAAAGTGGTTTTTATTTTTTTATTTATTTTTTATTTATTTATTATTATTAATCTATGGAATTAATCCTTACAGACTATTTAAAAAAAACATTTAACAATGAATGAAAAATTAAAAAATTTAATTTAATGTGTTCAAATAAATTATTATATTACTTTTTATGACATTTGTATTTGAAAAAAAATCTATAAATCTATAAAGCTTATTAAATTCAGAACACATTCGTCTAAGCGGATCACCGTTTGCATAATTTGATCTATAAAACTGGACAGTTAAAGGTGAGAAGAAACGTGTTGGCCGTTGGGGGATTTTAAATGAAATATTGTTGATCAGAAAACCAGAACAAACATCGCCATTAATTATGTTCAAAAGAAACGAAACGTTTAGCATAGATCTGCGGCTTTTTAAGGTTGGCAGCTTAACAAGGGCGAGTCTGCTGTTATATGACGGAAGATTTAATTGGTTAAAATTTAAGCTGCGAAGACAGAATAGTAGGAATTGTTTTTGCACCGATTCAATGCTATCAATATGAGTTTGATAGATAGGGTCCCATATAATAGATGCATATTCCAAAATCGGTCTCACAAGTGACGTGTATAGTGTTTTTGTTACATACGGATCGTTGAACTCTTTAGACCAACGTTTTATAAAACCAAGAACTCCTCTGGCTTTGTTTACCGTAATTGTAATATGAAGAACGAAACTAAGTTTTGAATCTAATAAGACACCAAGATCTAAGAAGTTATCAACTTTTTCCAATTGAAAGCCTCCCAACACGTAATTTACAGATATTGGTCTTTTTCGAACAAAACGCATATATTTGCACTTTTTAAGATTGAGCTCCATTAAATTTAAAATACACCATGAGTGAAACGAATCCAAATCATTTTGAAGATAAGTGTGGTCGGAATATTGGTTATAACTCATAAAGACTTTTACATCGTCAGCATACATCAGGATATTTGAAAACTGAATAACCTGTGGCAAATCATTTATAAATAAAGAAAATAAAAGCGGTCCAAGATGGCTGCCTTGCGGTACTCCAGATAAAACATTAATATTTTTCGAAGATATGTTATTAAAAAGTACATTTTGCTTTCTGTTTGTCAAATATGAATATATCCACTTTGTACTAAGATCAGAAAATCCCATTAGATGTAATTTCTTTATAAGAAGTTTATGGTTGACTTTATCAAACGCCTTGCTGAAATCAGTGTAAATTGCGTCAGTTTGCTTTCTTTGAAGAAAGCCACGATTGACTATTGTTGTAAGATGTAAAAGGTTCGTTGAGGTTGAGCACCGTTTTTGAAAGCCATGTTGGAATGGAGAAATTAATGTGTTGACTTGGTGACATAGTTGATCAGTTATAATTTTTTCAAAGAATTTAGGTATAGTACTTAATTTTGCAATACCACGATAATTTGTAACATCCGACTTGTTTCCGGATTTAAATAGCGGAATAATGAAAGAGTCCTTCCATGTATTTGGAAAGTATCCGTATTTAATTGATGAGTTAAACATTATTGTCAATGGAATAGCTAAAGCATCCGCACATTTGAATCGATCGGTTTAAAAAAAGGTGGGGTTAAGTCAAATTATTGTTTGGTACATAGAAACTCAGCACAAACTCATTATACCCTGGCCACATAGTGATATAGGGTACAAAAATTTCATTGCGTTTTTGGTAAAATGATTTCCTGTGACCGATGTTTTGTTCTACTGTTTTATCCTGATTTTGACCAAACGTATATCGTTTGAAGGGTATTTCTTTTTAGCCGTTTTGCAGATATACAAATTTTTACATTTTTTCCATTATTTTCAGTAAATTGCATTTAAATTTGCTACTAACACATAAATAAAACTACACAAATGCTATGTGTGCTTTATTAAATTTGTTAATGTGTTTGTTAATGAGTTTGTTATCTTCATTCACAACAATAATAAACCATAAAAGTGTTGGTTTGTGAATTGGTTAAGTTGAAAAATAAAGCTGCCTAGTTAGTATGTATTAATGGGAACAATTTTTAGTTTTTATGTTCATCGTTCCTTTGGAAAGAAAGCGCATTTTTTTATTAATAATTTTCGAAGTTCTTTTGATGATGTCCTACCGTCAATACTTTTTCTTGAAAAGGTTAATTTTCTTAAAAAAATACTTTTTCTTAAAAAGGTAAGTTTTCTCAAATATGTAAATTTTCCTAAGAAAGTGTAATTTATTTAAAAAAATTCATTTTATTATTAAAGAATCGTTGCTTAAAAGTATCGTTCCTTAAAAGTAACGTTTCTTGAAAGTGGTTTTTCTTAAAATAATATTTTTTTTAAAAACACATAATAGTATTTTTTCTTAAAATTACATGTCCTTAGAAGTATCTTCTCTTAAATAATCATATCTCCTTAAAATTGCTTTTTCATAAAAAATTATCTTTTCTTAAAAAAGTACATCTTCGAAAAGCACTTTTTCTTGAAAAGATTATTTTTTTTTAAAAAAAGTACTTTTTCTTAAAAAGGTCAGTTTTCTTCAATAAGTAAATTTTTTTAGAAAAGTGTAATTTCTTAAATTACTGTATTTTATTATTAGAGAACCTTTTCCTAAAATGTTATTTCTTAAAAGTAACTTTTGTTAAAAGTACACTTCCTTAAAAGCGCCTCTTCTAAACAAGTTCCTTTTTATACCTCCACACCACCGTATATATACGTATATCTGTATATATCAGTTTGTCATTCCGTTTGTAACGCATCGAAAAATGCACTTGCGACCCCATAAAGTATATATATATTCTCGAGTCGATACAGCGATGTCCGCCTATCCGTTTGTCCGTCCGTCCGTCTGTCTGTTGAAGTCATGCTCATTCACAAAAAAAAAAAAAAAAAAAAACAATTTACCTGGGTAAACTTTTGATAATATTGTTTGTCATTATATCGAGTAGGTTGCTATTCATTGGGCAAATCGGGCACCATTGTACCACGCTATGTCAAAAAATATGAAGTCACCTCTAAGCGAATGAAAAGCGAAGTGCGTTTCGGTGAAGTCAAACAACCAATCGAATATTTTAACCAGTTCTTCGATGATGAAATAATACAAAAGATCTGCGATGAAACCAACTTATACGCATTACAAACCAATGGTATAGAACTAAAATGTGAAACTGCCGAAATAAGAAGATTTATAGGTGTATTATTATACCTTGGTGTAATAAATATTCTAAATAGGCAAAAGACATGGTCACAAAATTTCAAATTGTCAGCAGTAGCAGTTGCAATATCACGAAACCGATTTGAAAAAATAAATGAACATTATCATATATATGATAACTCTATACAACCCTCAACCTTCGTACGACAAATTATATAAAATAAAGAAGAAGAATACCAAAGCGTGGACGAGCAAATGATTAAATGTCTTGTGCTATATTCTAATAAAGTATATTTACTAATTATTTATATTTCATTAGGTAAGCACAGTTTGAACCAATATCTGCCAAATAAGTCGCAAAAGTGGGGCTTTAAAATGTTTACTAGAACTGGTGTATCTGGTATTATGTACGACTTTTGCCTCAACATTGAAGAATTCACGTGCCCATCCTTTGGGGAATATCGTCAGACATTGTTTTACATTTCGTTGTTCGTAAATTATTGTGTTCTATATGTTTTTTGTTAAAGTTTAGTTGCTAAAGTTTAGTTGCTAATTAAAAAAAAACTGAACCGATAAAATTGTTAACCACCGTTCAAGAAAGTGGTATATGCGTATCGTTTGCTGGTGCATAAACACATCAGTAGTCAGTCTGTTGTAACGCAGAGGCGTGAAAAACGCAAACGGATACAACAAGTATATGTCACTAGTAAGCTTTCAGTTGGATATTGCAAACGAATTACTCAACGAAAGAAATAATACAACAGCTTCATCACGCAAAAGAGGCCGCCCATCATCACTTCCCCCACCAAATGAGTCAAATCCACCATCATCAGATTAACCAACAACACTTTCATCCACATCTCTGTCAAGTTCTTGTAAAAGAACCTGCCAGAGCCATAAGATTTGATCAACTCGGTCACTGGGTTGAATGGGGATCAAAGGGCAGAGGCAGTCTATGTCACACTGGGTATCCCCAAAGTGCTCTAAGTGTAAGGTTTATTTGTATCCAAACCCACAAAACGATTGTTTTGTCTCGTATCACACTTAAATGCATAAATACATAAGACTCTGAAATTGATATAAATTCATATTTAGGTCTATTAGGCATAAAAGGGTTAACAAGAGCCTTTGTTTGAAAGTGAAATTTCTCTTCTTAAAAAAATATTTTCCTAAAAAGTAATCTTCTTTAAAAAAGTATCTTTCTTAAAAAACATTTGTTTAAAAAGTAACTTTATGAAATCAGTATATTTTCTTAGAAAAGTATCCTTTCTCTAAACAATTTCATTTCTTATAAAGCACCTTTTTTTTAAAGCAGCCTCTCTTAAAAAGTATATTTTATCAAAAAGGTATCTTTTCCCTTAACAATTTCTTTTCTTAAAAAACAGTTTTTCTTACAAAATTACCTTTTTCTTAAAAGTTAATTTTTCGTAAAAAGGTATCTTTCCTTCAGAAAATTTATTTGCTTAAAAATTCCTTCAAGAAAGCACTTTTTCATGAAGAATTTATTTCCTTAAAAAACTAACCCATAAAAACCAAGTTTTTATTACACTTCCTTTCTTTAGAAATTAAGTTTACCATCATATAATTAGATAATTGATTGATTGAAAATGAAACCTGTCTAAAAAAATATTTATGCCAAAAATCTCAAAAATATCTTTTTATCTCCATTTGAATGGTTGCCAATTAAAAAAAACCGAAAAATCAAAAATTATACTAGAATAAAATTTTTTAACGAAAATTTGTCAGGTCATTTTTATCGTCGAAACGAGTCTGCCTGCAAAGTTTCAGCTCGATTGGATCACGGAAAAGGGTTAAAAATCAAAAGTTTTTTCGGCAGAAAAACAGACACTACGAGTTAAAAGAAAGGGAGTATAAAGTTCCTTTCAAAAAAAATTACTTTTCGTTGTCTAACAGATTAAGTTGTAATCGGAGCGTAAAATGAATTTATGGTGTAAAATTAACACTTTGAGTTTTTTAACTAAAGCACATCTCGGAATATAAGTATATGTGTTTGTAAGGGCGCCTTTGTAAGGTACACCTACTAGCTTTCTATATTTTGCAGCGTAGCTTAAAACAACCTAGACAAGAACCCATAACATGCAAACAAATAACGGCGTTATTTTAATAACAGTTAATGTTGTACCAAATAGCATAAAGAGCATTTGTAAATGAGAATAAATAAGTTAACGCAAGATAATTTTTTCTTTACAATATGCGTGACATTTCTCTCTGTTGGATAAACTATAGAAAAAAATATCAAATTCAACAACAAAAGGCAAAACAGATTAAATGGTAAATTGAATGTATTTGGGACTACAACAGGAGAAAACTTTTAAAACATGCAACATAAAATTCATGACTATAAATACTTTGCATTAGGGTGGAGTGTATTGTATTTTTTCTTCTTTCGAATTCTATTTCGGCTCTAAGTGGGATCTGTTAAAATATCACTTAGCATAATGCAGAATAAAAAAATAATATAATAATAATATAATATAAAAATAATATAATAATATAATTATAATATCCAAAATTTTCTTGAAATTATCGGGCATATGTTCCAATATTTTGTGTCATCAATAGCCGAACATATATTATACAACAATATGTTTGTTTATATTTTATTACGGCACACTTTAAACAATTAAACAAAAAAGTGTATTGTTAGATTTATCGTCATTTTTCAGACATATTGCAATTACTACTGTAATTAATATGCAATTTTTTTAATTTTGTTTAAATGGTGCGTGGTAGGTGAGTGTGTTAAAGCGCTGACCAAAAAGTGCAAGTACGAGTGTATGTGAAGGTTCATGGTTCGAAACCTCACGGCCGCCCTAAGTAGAAAAAATTTTCATATAGAAACAATCTATTCAATTAAAACATAACAATTATCATAATTTTCAAAAAATCGCTGATGAAGGCTGAAATGCCAGAAACCGGTCCGATTAAGAATACAGTGCAGTTATGAAATTTTTGAAATATATGCTTTCTTCTTCTTTACCACGCACCATTTAAACAAAATTAAAAAAATTGCATATTAATTACAGTAGTAATTGCAATATGTCTGAAAAATGACGATAAATCTAACAAAACAAAAAATTCTTCTTCGCTTTAAAGCGTCATCTCAAATATATGTAAAGTGCATATGTAGGTATGTACAAAAACCGTACATCACATATGACAAGTCTTACGAAAACTGAGAATAGTGGAAATTAGAAGTATAAATGCAAAAAATAATCAAAAATTCAAAAATAACGATTGTTTGTTTCGACCGAGTTGTATCTTCTGAAATTAATACAAAGTAAAGCTGTATGATACGTAAGCTGAAACTAACCACATTGCTCGTAGGCCTGACTTTACGTGAGTGTGTTAAAGCGCTGACCAAAAAGTGCAAGTACGAGTGTATGTGAAGGTTCATGGTTCGAAACCTCACGGCCGCCATAAGTAGAAAAAATTTTCATATAGAAACAATCTATTCAATTAAAACATAACAATTATCACAATGTTCAATAAATCGCTGACGAAGGCTGAAATGCCAGAAACCGGTCCGATTAAGAATACAGTGCAGTTATGAAATTTTTGAAATATATGCTTTCTTCTTCTTTACCACTCACCATTTAAATAAAAAAAAGTGTATTTTTAATTTTTTTTTTTCATATGGGAATATAAGAATATTTTTTATATATATAAATTATATAAAATTTAATTAAATTTAAGAAAATAGGTGTTAATTTTATTTTTGACTGCTCCAAAAACAATTAACAATTATTTATAAACAACACCCAAACTCACCTTAATAATGGGACTTGTCCTATGTGCATGGTAGAGTGCTTTGGTCAGTCCCTAAATCTTTACAAGTTTCTTCCACAGCCTTTTCAACAAAATATTGACAACTTAAATTCTTTACATGGCTAAAGTCTTTACTTGGTAAAGCAAACCACAAAATTCCGCAGGTTCCATACAACGTTTGAAATTAAATATATCTATAATATTAATAGGCTAGCCGATTTCTTGTGACTGATGTTTTGTTCTACCGTTTTATCCCGATTTTTACCAAACGTATATTATTTGAAAGGTATTTCTTTTTAGCCGATTTGCAGATTTACGAACTTTTAAATTTTTTCCTTTATTTTGAGTAATTTGCATTTAAAGTTGCTACTAATACATACATAAAATTATATAATGTTATGTGTGTGTTTATAAAATTTGTTAATATGTTTATAATAACAATGAGGTTTTTTTTGTGTTGATTTGTGAATTGGCTATAATTGCTTAGCATACTTTTAGGGTCTTTATTTAATGAAAAAATAAAATTTCCTAGAATTTGCGCTCGAATTTCGAAGGCTGGAATCTGCTAGTATAGATATATGGTAAAATTTCAAATTTGATAGAATTTATATTTTAACCGGAAATTGGATTTTGACCAACTTGAAACTTGAAACTTTTATTATTTTTCAATAATTTTCATGGATCATGTAATAACTAGTTAAACGAAAAAAATTTTTTTTGTTGTTAAGTAAATTTTCCGAAAATTTAAAGAAAAAAATGCTTCACATGCCTTAAAAAAATTTATATTTTTAAAATTTTAGTTTTTAAAATTTTTAGTTACATGTTTTCATATTTTGCAATTTTCTTTGAAAAAATTTTCTATTATTGTAAATTTAATATTATACATACATGTCCTCAAATAAAATGGTGTGATCAATATTCCAATAAATAAATATTTCATATCTGTAATATTAATAGGCAAGGAGAATTCTTTTGACATCTCCTTAACTCTCAGTTAGCAACCGATTTTTGTAAAATATACACCATTTGAAAGGTATTTCTTTATAGATGTACACTATCTTTACAGATATGCACCATCTGGTACATTTTTTTTTTGGAGTAATAATCATTCAAAGTTGCTACTAACACATACATAAAACCATATTTAAGCTTCAATCAAAAAAACTATACAATGCTGTGTGTGTATTTATGAATTGTATAAAATTAATTAGCATACCTTTAGGCTCTTATATAATTATTTATTAACAAACCCATTTTAATATATCTTCTACGTGATCAACAAATATTTATAATGAAATTTAAGGATTTTTATTAAAAAATTCGCAATTTAATGAATTTTATATAAATATTCACAGATTTTTTATATACATAGATTGAAAAAACATTGAAAGAAAAAAATTGAATGAAAGTTCCCAGAATTTGCAATCGAATTTTGAGTGCTGGGCTCTGCTAGTTTATATAACAATGCTCACGCCAAATTTTTTAAAAAAGAATAGCTTTACTATAATTTTAAATTTTGATAATTTTATTAAATTATGTAATATTTCAAAATGTGTGCTGTTTGTGGAGAGTGTTTTATATCTATTTGCATAGAACCCGCTTACAGCAAAAGTGAAATTCTATATATTGTTATATCGCTCCACCCTACTTTATATACACTACATGTATGTATCTAGATATGTACAAAAACAAAAAAAAACTTAAATTGAACCTTAGAAATGAAAATGTGGAAAGGGATTAGATTTGTAACAAAAAAATAATATATATATATATATATATATATATATATATATATATATATATATATATATATATATATATATATATTAGGGTGACAGCCATTTTTTTTTGAATTTCAAGACGTGCGGGTCGGTTTATAGTAACACTGGATCTAAAACTTTAGTGCGCAAAATTTGAGCCAAATCGAACAATGCTTTCTGGACGCACGTTGAGTTCAAAGTTCAAATTATCAACAAGTTTTATCGAAATCGTTCCATAAATACATATATATTATTTCGATATTTTGTTTTAAAAAATTTTAAATCTCCTTAAATTGACTTTTGACCTTAAAGATGAACTGTTTATAGTTTTTCAATTTAACTTTAATTTACCAGATTGAAAACTTATGTCAAGTAATATAATATTTTGAAAACACCAAAAATATGTGGCCTAAAAGTTGAAAAAGTATAAAAAATCACATTTTTCTTCAAATCCGCTGAAACAAATACGCTATCCTCGCCAAATTAAGGGCAGCATACCTAAAATATAGGGCACTTTTAATCACATATATTTTTTGTTAATAAGACCTTAAAGTCGAATCGTTGATTTCGGTAAATTTCTTGAACAAAATTTTTGAAAAACTAAAACTGGAGATTTTTAAATAGTGCTAATACTTTATTTACATAAGATCATTTCGGGATCAGGAGAATGCGAAAATATTATTGTTGTAAATTATTTCAATGTCTTTAAAAATATGAGCTCGATTTTCTAAACAAGTGGTCTGAGGCGCATTTATTGCCTGGGGAACTTGATATAACTTGGCTGTTTTTCAACTGATAATAGATTTTGTTGCTTAATTAAAAAGATAATTTACTCCAGATTATGGTTTATTAATTAATTTAATTGAAACAGAATTAATAATATCAAAAATTTTTGTGAAAAATTATATTTTTTGATAACTTTTAAATATAAATGCATATTTGAACTTGGAACTCAATGCGCATCCGGAAAGCATTGTCCGATTTGGATCACTAAATTTTTAGATCCAGTGTTATAATAATCCGCCCCCACACCTCAAAACTCGACCAAAAATTTTTTTTCATACAAATCGCTGTCACCCTAATATATATGTATGTTAGTACGAGTATGTTCGCTTTTTGTTTTTGTCTAATACATACGAACATATGGCAGTGTACGAGCTGTTGAGAAGAACAAATTACAAACGCAAAATTTTTTTTAGACGACCCCCATCTTGTATTAATGATGAAAATATATTTTTCGTTCAGTAGTCCCTGCTTAAATGCGCAACATAGAGTAGTGAAATCCTGCGCATTTATACGAGGTATAATTACACCGAAACCTTAGGTAACTAGGCATATCGTCACATATAACAAGTAAGAAAATTATAGTCGGTCTAGACCGACTATACGATACCCTATACCATGCGTTTAGAAACCCTATCTCTTAGGCCCAACTAACTGGACATTGAAAATAAGCAAAAAACCATATTTATTATTATTAATTTTTTTGGCTGCAGATATGAAAAAGTTCATATCGGATGGTATATCTATAAAGGGACTAGGTCCAAAAATGGACCGATCCTGATCATGTTTGGTAAAGTCTCTTGTATTTTGCAAAAATATATACAAACAAAATTTGAGAAGAATCAGTGCAATATTTTTGTTTTTTAATAGATTTAAGTGAAGATCGGGAAGCAGCTCTATATGGGGTCAAAGGGATCATTTTTGGACTACTCATTAGTGGATGTAATGAATGCATACAAACCCAATTTGAGTAACATATATATGACAATTTAGACAATTATGGCAATTTATGTCGATTTCATATGGGTAATTTGTATGGGGGCTAGGTCTGAACATGGACCGATTCTCACCAATTTCAACAGCGTTCATCCCATGGCCGACAAAAGCTTATATACCAAATTTCATCAAAAAATATTCATATTTGCGACCTGCAGTTTGATTACAAGCTTTACATGGACACACAGACGGACGGACGGACGGACGGACGGACGGACGGACATTGTTAAATCAACTCAGAAAGTGATTCTGATTCGATCGGTATAATTAAAGATGGGTCTAGGTCAAATATTTTTGGTTGTTACAAACAGCAGCACAAAGTCATTATACCCAAACCACATAGTGGTATAGGGTATAAAAACCTATATAAAAATGTGTCAGTAATCAAATTAAAAAATTGTTTAATTATGACTAAGAATTATTCTATAGGTTTTATTTTTGGACTACTGATAAATGGATGTAAAAACATATACAAACCCAATTTGACCCAGATCTATTTGATAATTTGGATATTATGGCAATTTAAGTCGATCTCATAAGTGTCATATGTATGGTCTATGAAAGCTTATATACAAAATTTCATCAAAATATATTCATATTTATGATTACAAAGTTAACATGGACACACAGACGGACGGACAGGCGGACATCGCTAAATCGACTCAGAAAGTGATTCTAAGTCACTCGGTATAATAAAAGATGGGTCTAGGTCAAATTTTTTGGTAGTTACAAACATTAGCACAAAGTCATTATACCCTGACCACACAGTGGTATCTGTAATATTAATAGGCTAGGCGATTTCTTGTCACCGATATTTGTTCTACCGTTTTATCCAGATTTTGACCAAGCATATATTATTTGAAAGGTATTTCTTTTTAGCCGTTTTTTGGATTTACAGATTTTTAAATTTTTTCCTTTATTTTGAGTAAATGGCATTTAAAGTTGCTACTAACACATACATAAAATTATACATGTGTTATATGTGTGTTTATTAAATTTGTTTATGAGTTTGTTTTCTTCATTCATAATAAACCAAATGGCTAAGTTGAAAAATAAAGTTGCCTAGAAATCGCACTCGAATTTCGAGCGCTGGAGTAGGGTATAAATGGACATTTTGCATGTTACTTAGCAAACGTTTCACAGTGGGGCCTTTTGACTTTTTTCGTTGGGAAAATCATAACTTTTATACTGATAAAGATATTTTAAAAATTAGAAATGATTTTGAAAGATGACTTCGTTATCTTTAAAGTGAACGCTGGGAGAAGGTACTAGGTCTGCAGGGGGCTTCAACATATCCTATCAAAGTTGAATATTATTTTGGTGCTAATATTACATGTTGCAAATATAAAGATAATGTGCTGAAATTTGGAACTTAAAGTGTTTTTGAGCCAAAGACAAATCCTACTTGCCAAATTTACTAATTTCTGTATTATATATAAAAAATTTACAAAAATAGTGCAAAAAAACACTGTAAAATTTAAATGAAATCGGACCACTTTTGGACATATTTTTCCGATTTTTTTATAAAGAAAAATACACAAATTTCTCGAAATTCCAAATTTCGCAATGTAATTTTATTAATTAACCACTCAAAGGACTAATTCACGATACATATTGTTTAAGTCCGAAAGTCTCGAAAAAAATACCACTCTAATATAACATTGTTGAACTAATATTACATTTTTTATACCCTACACCACTGTGTGGTTTGGGTATAATGACTTTGTGCTGCTGTTTGTAACTACCAAAAATATTTGACCTAGACCCATCTTTTATTATACTTTCTGAGTCAATTTAGCGATGTCCGTCCGTCCGTCCGTCAAACTACAGGTCGCAAATATGAATATATTTTGATGAAATTTGGTACATAAGCTTTTATTGACCATGAGACATGAACGCTACTGAAATTGGTGAAAGTCGGACCTTGTCCCCATACAAATGACCCCTATGAAATCGACATAAATTGCCATAAGATCCAAATTATCATAAAGATCTCAGTCAAATTGGGTTTGTATGTGTTTATTATATCCATTAATCAGTAGTCCAAAAATATTTCCTATAGGACAATTATTAGTCATAGGCCCAATATAGCGCTGCTTCCCGATTTTCACTTAAATCTATCAAAAAACAAAAATATTGCACAGATTTTTCTCAAATTTGGTTTGTGTACATTTTTTCAAAATATAAGTGACTTTGGCTAATATGGTCAGGATCGATCCATTTTTCGACCTAGTCCCCATATTAATATAGCACCCGATATGAACTTTTTCATATGTGCAGCCAAAGAAATTAATAACAATGCCACTCAAATTTGGTTTATGTGTATTTTCTATATCCAATTAGTTGGACCGAAGATATAGGGTCACTAAACCATGGTATAGGGTATCGTATAGTCGGTCTAGTCTATAATTTTCTTACTTGTTATTAATATTACAGATACACATCTTTGAAATATTTTTAATCTTAACTAGAGGACCCCTGCTGCTCCGCAGCATTATATTATATTAATTTTTATAATATAATACCAAAATATGCCAAGAGAAGTTAACGTACAGTAAAAGTAAAATTGATTGTCCACGCATAACTTTCCTCAAACCCAACGAATTTGCCAAGAGAAGTTAACGTACAGTAATGCCAACATATGCCAAGATAAGTTAACGTACAGTAAAAGTAAAGTTGATTCTCCACGCATAACTTTCCTCAAACCCAACGAATTTAAGCAGTTAATAGCTCAGAAGAAGGAGCTTGATCCACTGAGTGTTCTTAGACCTATGACAAAAGCCTAAGTTAATTAGAACTCTAGTTATAGAGGTTTGAGAGAGAAAAATATTGAAAAAAATCTTGAATGCAAAGTTTATTCATAAACTCTTTTAATATATAAGATATATTAATGCTATAGATATTAATTTATTTAGTATATTTTTTAAACTAGTATAATTTGTTTATTTCTTAATTCTCTTGAAAATAGACATTAACATAGGGAGAGATATCTTATAGACTTAACGTATTTATTTTTATTTTTATTTATTTATTTTTATTTGTTCTTCCCATACAACAAGATTTACATCGTTTATATTATAGTATGGGAATTTTTAAAGAAAAACAAGTAACGGTATACAAAAATATTTAAATAAATTGTATAATTATATAAAGTAAACATATAGGAGCTATAATTATGTTCTTCCAAATCCTTTCGAGATCTTACATGTCTTCGTGATATTGAAAAGGTCCTCATTCTGTCTAATCCATGAAATCTTGCAAGTGTTCGTGTATCTACATTTTTTGTAGTCTTTGTTTTTGGATCCTTGGGCTTTTCTTGATAACTCTCCAATTGATAAGCATTGATACTCAATTCAATTTTTACCATGAGCCAAAATCGTATGTACCGTAGGTGTAAGATGCTTCTCAGGGTACATTTGAGCCAAAAGTTGGGCAGTTTTTGATGCATAATCATCAAACTTTGAGCCATTTGCCATTTCTCTAGACTTTATAACATTTAGGATAACTGCCAACCTTTTTATAATATTAATGTCGACCCCAGTAATTCGGGTTGTTACCCCATCATTTTCGAAAAATGTTTTGGACACATTACCATCTTTAGTATTTCCATACCCCTGCTTTTTCATGCAGATTTCCTTTGTACGATTGGGGGCTTTCCATTTTGTCTTAATATTCATGGAAATGGTGTGAAGTTTTCTTTCTCCCTGTTCTGGTAAAACGTCTACTTCTTTTATAACAGCCAATCTAAATGCGCTTTCGTCTACCGAGATTCCAAATAAATCAAACAATTAACAATTTTGTAAGGACATTATTTGACTTCACTCTTTTTACATTTTATCAAAATATTCTGTGGTTTCTTATAGAGTCAAATGCCAACCACTCATCAGGAAAATAATACAAGGCATAAAAGTTTCTATTTATATATTTTTTTATTTTATTATTCTGACTTCAGTACCGCTAAAAAAAAATAGTATTGGTAGCGCTAGCGAATTTTCGTTGTTTTAAATTTTTATGTGTAAAATTTTTATTATGTTAACTTAATTTTTTGACCTGTCAACAGGTCAAAAGTTTCTTATTGTTGCAAAATACATATGTACATTGTAAATTTTCGACCTTTAAAAAATAATCCAGGTAGCGCAAGCAAATTTTTTTATTATTTTATTTGTATTTTTGAGTGTAAATTTCTTATTATATTGAATTCATTAACAAAATTTGAACACTGAAAATTTTGGGCCGCTTAAAAAATAGTTCAGGTTGCGCAAGCGGAATTTTTATTTTGCTGAAGTCTTTAACAAATTTTTGATGATCATTCCCTTCCAGAATTTGTAGTTTTTAATATTGCCAATACATAATAATTACAAAATATTAACAATCCTCTTAAAAACACTTCGCCATTCTATCAAAATCAAAATAAAATATTAAAAATTAAAATTTCTGTTTTCAAGCACCAAAAAAATCGTGAAAAATAATATAAAAATCCCTAAAAATTAGATAATATTTAAAATAACTCATATAATTTTAAAATTGTTTAGTTTTTCACTGAGTTACGGCAAAACAGATCTACCCATCTATACAGTGTATGTCAAGATGTTTTTACAACTTTATGGTTGTTGCATGCAGACTGGCAAGTATATGCAGCCAAGTTTACTTTGATTAGTTAGAGTATTGTATTAGCGAACCATTTTAGGTAATATCTAAGTAAACATATTTAAACATTTTAAGTTCTATTCTATCAAATTAGAAAAAACTGCCAAAATATAGTATATTGGAAAACCTGAGACTGTAGCAATAATGAACGACCAAATTACATTATTTTTATTCTGTTTTATAGAAAATAAAAATACATTTCAAACGATACCAAAAGGATCATAATCGGTTAACCAGATTGGCTACAATTTGATTTGAAAGAAGATATTTTTCAAAAAATTTTGCGCCTTTTTCTAAAAGCTAAAAAATTCCAACTTTGCGGAGCTCTTTCATCCATAATTTTTATGTGATTTTAAAACCGTTTATTGATTCTTAATCTGTGAGAAATCTTCTATCCTATACATTCATTGATTTTATTGAATGCTTCTATCAAATTTTTGTTTTTTGCCACGCTATTTGGGAAAAGGCGCCACTGTGCGTTTGTTTACAGTTTATAAGAAAAACGCATTTATGGGAGGTACAGTGCACTTAAGCAAGATCTACATTGATTGTGTACTTTTCCAATGACCTACTGGCCTGTTTACACCGTATTTATAAATGTTTTAACACCCTCAAATTTTTAAGATGGCCAGTAAAAAAGTTTTTCATTTAAAAATAACTTCGATTCCAAATAAGTTTGCAAACAGTACTTACTAATATTTCCAAAGATATACATACATACATACCAAAGTACCTTGCACCAAAGTACCTCGTTGGAAGCCCAGTTTTCATATTCTTTTCTTTGCCGTTTAATTTTTTTTTAATACCAAAAATCCATACTCGTTAGAAAACTAAAAATCAGTAGAAATTTGATTTGAGTTAAACATTTTTGAATGGGGTTGTTTTTGATATTCTCAACGTACAACCTTCTCTTTTTTTGAAGCAAAGTATTATTAATTTTTTTTTTTTTTTTTTTTTTTGAGATTTGAACAATTTTTTGCTGCCTTTGGTCCATTTACAATTTTTGGTAAATTGGTTTTTCAATTGAATATTTACTTTTTGTTAAAGTTAATTTAAAATTTTCAAGGATGTTCGCTATAATCGATTTAAAAAAGCGACTTAAAAATGTTTTTCTCATAAAAAAAATTCGCTGTTACTGTTCGCTATAACCATATAAGACTATTTATTACCCAAAAAAAAAAAACATTAACTTTTTTCAAGTATTCTATTATTCTATTAAACGAGTTGATAAGAATTTTCAATTTCCACCACTTTTAACGTCATTAAAGCTCTGATACATACTTACGTATAAGGATATTTTAAGCAGTGGTGAATATATAAAAAAAAAACATACGAATGACACATTCCATTTAATGGTGCAAACACCTAACACTTTTATCGTTGCCATGGTGACCGTAACGAACAACATACCTAAAATTAGTTTAGTTTAAAAAAAAGTAATTTTTATCACAGATATGCAGAAAAGTTTTGTAAATTTCTGAAAAAATGCAACTAAAATATTTAAAAACCATTTTAGATGGTCAGGTAAGCTAAAATTTATTATAATAAAATAAATTCTGAATCCAGTTAAAATATATTTGTATTTTTTTAAAGGACCACATTAATCGTATCGCCGGTTTGACATGGTCATCAAATCATAAAAAATTAGCTGTCGCAACGGCGGATCGCCACATTTTATTGTTTGACGACTTGGGGGAAAGACGAGATAAGTTTTCTACAAAACCTTCGAATTCTGCAAGTGGTAAGCGGTCCTACGTTATACGCGGCCTGGCCTTCAGTCCCGATTCAACTAAATTGGCCGTGGGTCAAAGTGATAATATTGTGTATGTTTATAAACTGGGCGAGACGTGGAATGATAAAAAAGTAATTTGCAATAAATTTCCTCAATCATCCGCAGTGACAGCATTAATATGGCTATCGTCTGGTGCTATAATAGCAGGTATGTTGTGTACATCTGTTGATGGAACATCAACTGCATATTTTAAGTGTATTCTTTAATGACTACACATAATTAAGAAAACAAGAAGTCATGGTTAAATATGCGATAGCCCGAAATGTAGGTTGCAAATGTTTAGCAACTGGGATATCAATAATTTTAAAGTTCATAAAGGAAGCAATTATTTTTTGGCTCTAGGTTTTTTGGTGAGGTACTTAGTATTTTCTTTCAAAAACATATAAAAACGAAATTTTAGTAAAAAATAAATGCTTTGTATATCTTTATATGTATACTAGGGTGACAGCCATTTTTTTTTATAATTTCAAGATGTGCGGGTCAGATTATTGCGACACTGGATCTAAAATTTTAGTGCGCAAAATTTTAGCCAAATCGGACAATGCTTTCTGGACGCGCATTGAGTTATCAAAAAAGAAAATTTTTCACAAAAATTTTGATATTAATAATTGCGTTTTAATTAAATTATTTAATAAATTATAATGTAGAGTAAATTATCTTTGTAATAAATCAACAAAGTCTATTATCGGTTGAGAAAACAGCCAGGTAATATCAAGTTCCCAGGCAATAAATGCGCCGCAGACATTGAAATGATTTAATTTATAGATGATTTATTCTAGGTTATGGTTTATTAATTAATTTAATTAAATTATTAATATGAAATATTTTTTGTGAAAAATGTTGTTTTTGATAATTTTTACATATATGTAAATGCATATTTGCATAGGAGGTGCTACACCCATTTATCCTATCCCAGCCATTTTTTATCTGACGACTCACATTAAGGCTTTCCCTTTTATAGTACTTCAGTTAGATGATAGCATATATTTACTTTGCTCCGATCACTCCCATTTCTTCGACTAATCACATGAATAACTTGTGGGCTCACGTAAAGATCCAATGCTTTCACTATTACTATACTCCAATATTTACTTTGTGTGGGGGCTGCCACGCCAACTTAACCGAACCTGCTCATTTTCGGCATGGCTAGTAGCATTAATAATAGGTAACCTCACACAAATTTGCAAAGATCTCACTGTCATAGTACTCAATATATATGTATGATATTAAAAATTCACATTGTATGGTGCCACGTCCACTAAAAATATTAAAAAGTATTATAGCCTATAGTTCCTTCCAGATACACAGTAAGACCCAGTAAAAATTTCAGAAAGACCGGTCCAATGATTTAGCCTCATATAAAATACAAACAAAAAAAAAAACAAAAAACATACATACTTTTAAATGGTGCGTGGTGAAGAAGAAGAAAGCATATATTAAAAAAATTCATAACTGCACTGTATTTTTAATCGGACCGGTTTCTGGCATTTCAGCCTTCATCAGCGATTTATTGAACATTGTGATAATTGTTATGCTTTTAATTGAATAGATTGTTTCTATATGAAAATTTTTCTACTTAGGGCGGCCGTGAGGTTTGAACCATGAACCTTCACATACACTCGTATTTGCACTTTTTGGTCAGCACTTTAACACACTCACCTAAAGTCAGGCCCACGAGCAGTGCGGTTAGATTCAGTTTTCTACCATACAGCTTTACTTTGTATTAATTTCAGAAGATACAACTCTGTCCAAACAAACAATCGTTATTTTTGAATCTTTTGAATATATACACTTCTAATTTCCACTATTCTCAGTTTTCGTAAGAGTTGTCATATGTGATGTACGGTTTTGTACATACCTACATATGAACTTTACATATATTTGAGATGACGCATTGAAGTGAAGAAATTTTTTGTTTGTTAGATTTATATATAGATAAGTATATACAATTATAAGGGCCGATATTAACATAGATTTTTACCAGTTTCAAATTTCAGTTCATTCAAAAATTTGATATGTTAGTTGTAAGGCTACACTTTTATTTAATATACACAATATTGTTATTAAAAATTAATTTCTTTTATTATTGTGAATTATATTTTACGTAATTTAATCTGGCAATTCTAAAAACAGTTAGTGCACAATTCGGCTTTGGTCTTTCAAAGAGGGGTCAAAACTTTAACCATTTTTCTCTTCGACGATTAACTTTCGAAATATAATAAATTTTATGTTCCCGCCAAAATTTTAAAATCTTCCATCTGACAACCCTAAAACTAGTTAGTCCCCAATTCGTTTCTAAAAGGTGGAAACCTTCAACGGTATTTGCTCCGCAACGCTTAGTTTTCCATATATAAGAACATCAACCATTTCAAATGTGATGTTTCAAAGATGGGGAAGAATTATAATTTAGTTTCGATCGATTTTCGATCTGGCAACCCTGAAGATAATTAGTCTAGATGTAATGAGGTATTCCACGACGCTGATTTTTCAAACATTTTGCTCCACGACTTATTTTGAGGATATAAGCGATTTCTTATTCCTTTCTCAAAATTAAAAATTTTTCTATTTGGCATTCCTAGATAGTCCCCAATTTGATTAAGTTGTTTAATGGAGGGGTTAAAATTTCAACTATTTTGTTCTACGATACTTAGTTTTCGCCAAAATTTTACGATTTTGGATCTGTCAACCCTTAAAGCAGTAAGTCCACTATGCAGAAAGGGATTTTGAGGATGGGACGGGGGTGAATTAAAACCACTACGACTTTTAGTTTTAAATTTTATTTCCCCCGCCAAACTTAATACGTAGACGTATCAGAATCAGCAGAACAGTGAGTCAGTACAGGGTTTACGCGAAAACTAATCATAAGTGAAACGAATGCACAAACGAAAAGGGATTAATCGATAACAGAAATTCATCATACTCTTATCACAGAGTGTTGTAGGGTATTAATGAAATATATATGTATGACATTTGAACACATTGAATGTTTTTGATACAGCGAGCTGTCATTGCATTTACGAAGACAGTTTTAACACATTTATCCTTTTAAGTGTAAGGAATGCTTAAGACTTCATTATTTCATAGCCTAGCATTCAAATTGACTTGATTTATACAACCGCCATTATAATTCATCAAAAACTGCTTCATTTTCATTAATTCCTTTGTAATAACCTAGTGTGGTAGTGATTTAATGGAAAAAAAATGTACGAATTGTAAGAGTTGAGTTTTTGTTATATTTACGCCCCTTAAAATACTCAGAAAGTATTATATAATTTAATCAATCGAGTCAAATTGAGCTCATGTCTAGAATTTCTAATATAAGCACTAGACCATCCCATTTTAAATTTTCTTCAAAATTTTTGTTTTAACCAACTTTTTTTTTTAATCTACGAAAAATACCAAGAATTTTGGTACATATGTAATGCTTAATTATTGACAAAGGCTTTGTATCCGCGCAATTCGTTTTTAGTATTTTTAAGAAATATCGTTACTTTAAAAAAATTTTTAAATTCCTGTTTCACTTTTATACCTATAACTCAGAGAGTTGTAACTGGTAAGTAACGATATTTCTTAAAAATACTAAAAACGAATTGCGCGGATATAGAGCCTTTGTCAATAATTAAGTGTTATATACCAAAATTCTTGGTTTTCTTTGTATATTATAAAAAAGTTGGTTAAACCAAAAATTTCGAAGAAAATATTAAATCGGGATGGTCCAATAAACACTTTCAAATCATATGATATTTTTCATAAAATGCTAAGAAAAATTTAAATTTAATTATACGTTTCATACAAATGAGACAAGTGAATAAACAAGTAGACCGACGATAGTCTAGATCCAACTTTATTGAGGCAAGATCTAGATATAGAAAACATCCATAAAACAAATTCTAGTGCTAATGTTATTAATCCGTGGTGTGCAGATATGAGAAAGTTCAAATCTGATGCTATTTTTATATGGGGACTAGGTCAAAAAATGAACCGATCATGACTACATCTAGTAAAGTCACTTACTTTTCTCAAAAACATAAATAAATTAAATTTAAACAAGTAAGAAAATTATAGTCGGTCTAGACCGACTATACGATACCCTATACCATAGTTTAGAGACATAGAAAAGCATAAACCAAATTTGAGTGGCATTGTTATAATTTTTTTTGGCTGCGGATATGAAAAAGTTCATAACGAATGCTATATTTATATGGGAACTAGCTCGAAAAATGAACCGATCCTGACCATATTTGGTAAAGACACTTATATTTTTAAAAAATATATACAAACCAAATTTGAGAAAAATCTGTGCAATGTTTTTGTTTTTTGATAGATTTAAGTGAAGATCGGGAAGCAGCTCTATATGGGGCATATGAGTAAGAATTGTCCAATAGGGATTATTTTTTGGACTACTGATTAATGGATATAATAGACACATACAAACCCAATTTGACTGAGATCTATATGATAATTTGGATCTTATGGCAATTTATGTCGATTTCATATGGGTCATTTGTATGGGGACTAGGTCTGAACATGGACCGAATTTCACCAATTTCAAAACCATCATCCTATTGACAATGAAAGCTTATATACCAAATATTGTCAAAATATATTCATATTTGCGACCTGTAGTTTGATTACAAGGTTTACATGGACACACAGACGAACGGACGGACGGACGGATGGACATCGCTAAATCGACTCAAAAGGTGATTTTGAGTCGATCGGTATAATAAAAGATGAGTCTAGGTCAAATATTTTTGGTAGCTACAAAAAGCAGCACAAAGTCATTATACCCAAACCACATAGTGGTATAGGGTATAAAAAAATCTAAGTAATATTTCTGTTTTTTTTTTTTTTTGATAAATTTAAGTGAAGATCAGGTATCAACTTTATAAGGGGACTATGACCGACAAAAGCTAAAATACCAAATTACATCATGATATATTAATACCTGCGAACTGTAATTTGATTATAATGATTATATGAGCACCTAGACAGACAGACGGAAGGATGGACTTCACTAAATCGACTTAAGAAACAATTCTCAGTCATTCGGTATAATAAAAGTTGGGTCAAATATTTCGGGTAGTTAAAAACATCAGCTCAAACTCATTATACCCTGTCCACAAAGTGGTAGTAACGAAAGTTTTTGCATAGAATTATATTTGTATTTAAATTTGTTAAGGTGTTTATTGCTAAGAGTATTATAAATTAATTTTCACCTGTAATTTCTCTTTTATATTTTGCAGGCACAGACACTTTCTTTTTATTTTTATATTAATTTACATTAGGGTCGTTTATGTTATGTATGTGTGCCCATTAGAGCGGGTCGATTTGTAGAGAGGCAAAAAAATCGCTCAAGTCACAAGGAAAATCATATTCTAGGGATCAAAATAAGAAACTATGCCCAAGAAACTATACCTCTAAAACGAATTCTGATGTCCCGACTTTTGACCTGTCAGTCTGCCATGGGGCAACCTCATTCCCCCTCATGCAATTGATCTGAAACTTGGCCCATAGTCTTGTTGTGACTACAGATTAAATTTGTGGTACTCACGCAGAGTCACGCATAGTCACGGAGTGATCTAAAAGTTATTTACCCTCATCCGATCGATCTTTTTAAATAACATAACATAGTCAAGGCGTGTGATTATTATTTATTAGAAGAGTACAAGATACGTATACGTATGAGTGTTAATTTTAATATTAAATCAAACATAGGCATCCCAATTCTAAACAAAAAATGGTGATTTTTTAAAATGTTTGTATGGGGAACCCCCCAGGGGTTCCAGGGGGTGTTCCACTGGCATGGGTGGGTCGGTCTTTCAAAGTTAGTGGAGGTCGATCATACATTTGGACTCGATTGGGGCACTTTAAATGGGTCAAAGTGAGACAGACAGGCAGACAGGTCAAAAGTCGGGACATCAGAATTAGTTTTAGAGCTATGGTTCCTCGGGCAAATTTTCTTATTTTGATCCCTAGAATACAATTTTCCTTGTCACTTGGGCGATTTTTAAATCGACCCGCCCTCGTGCCCATATGTATGGGTTATGCATTACAAAGTTAAACTATTCAAAAATGTAATTAATTTTATGTAGAAGGGTCAACACCTTACCGTGTTTTACAATAGGGTATTTCCAAATTCAATATTTTGAAAGCCTATATCTTTGACTACAATCGCCCCAGACATAGTGTTCCAGTCTGACCAATAGCTTAGAAGTTGTATATTAGATTGCATTTTCTTTATCTCTTTATCGGTAACTTTTATTATAATAAATAAATAAATAAATAAATAATACTATGCTTATATTAAAAAACTATAAAATAACAGTACAATATTGCCCAGAAGACAATTTTTTCGAAACAAAAAGTTAACCCCTAATGCACATTTGGATGTCTGTCAAATACTGCCGTCATCGAAAATCTAATTTATTCCTTGTGTATTTGCATGATCAACTTAATTAACATGACTTTCTGAACAAAATAATCAAGTCATTTGTAAACATAATTAGATGTAATGATGTGCCAACAATTTTCTTATATATTTCATTTCATCTAAAGTTCATTAGAGTACCAAAATACTTATCACCGCATATTTTGGAACAAATATGTCAAAAACACTGTATATCGAGAGTGGAACTTCAAGCTGGCTAGACTTAGGCCTCAAAATGCACTTTAACCAGTTCTTAGTTTAATTGGTCTACAACATTTCAAACATGATTTATGTGGAAAGGAAAGTGGATGAGTGCTTATACCCTATACCTATACCCTTTACCAGTATGTGGTCAGGGTATAATGACTTTGTGCTGATGTTTGTAACTACAAAAAATTTTTGACCTAGATCCATCTTTTGTTATACCGATTGACTCAGAATCACTTTCGAATTCGATTTAGCGATGTCTGTCTGTCCGTCCGTCGTGTGTCCATGTCCTTGTAATCAAACTACAGGTCGCGAATATGAATATATTTTGATTAAATTTGGTATATAAGATTTTATCGGCTGGACTAACGCTATTGAAATTGGTGAAAATCGATGCATGTTTAGACGTAGTCCCCATACAAATGATCACTATGAGATCGACTTAAATTGCCATAATATCCAAACTATCATATAGATATCGGTCAAATTGGAATTGCGTATATTAATTACATCAATTAATCAGTAGTCCATAAATAAACCCTATGGGACAATTCATAGTCCCTATCAATTCTATCAAAAAACAAAAATATTACAGAGACATTTTTCAAATTTGGTTTGTATATGTTTTTGCAAAAAATAAGTCACATGGTCAGGATCGGTCCCGTTTTCGATCTAATCCCCGAAGGCAAAAAAAATTAATAACAATGCCACTCAAATTTGGTTTATGCTTTTTTTATATCCAATTAGCATGTTATAGGGAATCGTATGGTCGGTCTAGACCGATTATAATTTTCTTACCTGTTTTTATTAACATTTTGACCTTAATGTAAACTTTCCTGGTTCTTTTAGAAGTCAAATTTAAAAGTTGTCAATACATTTTCTTCATTTATAACTCTAAATCCAAGTAAACTTTGTATATAAATGTACATATATATTAAACAGTTAATTCACAAAGTGAGTGCACGCTTTTAGCTCATATCTTAAATAAGATTTAAACATTTTTTAAAAATATTTTTAAAATTAATAAATCTGGTTTACTATTCATACTTTAATTTGATATAAAAACATAATTTAAAAGAAATTTTATATTTATAAAAACTAGAACAAAAGCGGAAAATAACCTCTAATTACGAGTGCATGTCAAAAAGTAAGTGTTCGTTATTGATTTTTCTTAAAGAAATTAATTTGAACACCTAACTTTTATATTTTAATATTTACACATGCATACCCATACAAGAACGGGCCCACATCCGTGAAAAGATATTTTTCTTTAAAATATTCACCGGCCTTTCTCCATACTCTGCATCTTCCATCGTTACCATAAATATTAACTTTACTTTTGCCTGTAAAAATTAGCCGATTCCAGAACTCCATTGATTCATTTTGATGCGCTTGAGCATACGCAAGTTCCTTCTTCTTGTTCACTTTACTGATAAACGGTTTTTCGGGTAACAACACTGTTTAACCCAGCCTCATTGTATACATTCTTGTATACGGTACTTGGGCAAACACATTTATTAAAGGTTGTTTGAAGGTTTGCTGTTAATTTTGTTGCTAGAATTTTTGGGATGCTTCTATATTTCTCCACTTAGAGACCGCCTTTAAGCCTCGGTAGGTGCTTGATGTCGTCCAGAGCTTGGATAGTACAAATTTTTTTTTTATTACTTTTGTCGACAATTTTTTTTTTTTAATTGTGAAATAGGGTCCTTTGACTATTGCCACCATGTTAGTTATGAATAGTTGTCTATACGTAAATTTGTAATAAATTTATGTTCGGTTTGTGTAGTTTCTTTGGATTTTAAAGACATATATCGATAATATCGAAAAACAATAAAAATATATCAAACTTTTACTATTTTATAATTACTAACATTATTAACATTAATTTATTTGATCTTATTTGAAAATAATGAGCGCTAACTTTTTTAAGGTCCACACCACTGTGCAGAGGGTAAGGTTAAGTTTTGTTATTCCTTTTGTAACGTATCGAAAAATTAATTTGCGACCCCATAAAGTATATATATTTTTGATCCTTATAACTACTATCCGTCTGTATATCTGTCTATAGAAATCGCGCTCATTAACAAAATTTATCATTTATCTGAATAAAGACAGAAAAATATTGTTTGTCTTTATCGCGAGTAGGATGTTATTTAAAATGAGATAAATCGGGCACCATTGTGCGAAGATATGACCGAAAATATTTAAACACCTCTAACAAATACTACAAGTTCAGTGTAATTTAGCATTAAGTTTATCAAATTATTTCTAAGTCCAGACATTAATGTAAACGTAAGACCCAGGTGGAGGGTATCAAGGATTCGGCATAGCCCACTTACTTGTGGGTTTTTTTTTTTGTGAAAGAAAATTCTAATAACCAAAGAGAATAATGAAAGTACTTGAGATTTCTTTTAATATGCGTCTGTTATACAAAAATCAATTTAAAGTTTAAATCTAATGGTAAGCACTCACTTTTTAGTCAACTGTATGTATACTTATTATTCTTTTTTGTATTCAGCAATAATTTATTTTTGATTTTATTGATATTCGTTTTAAGTAGCTCGAAGTAGTTTATCGAGAAAACTTTAATCGGTTTCTTGTCACTAAGCGTTGGAATTTATTTAACGAAACTTTCAGCGTTTGCATCTTTTAGTCCCAATGTTAAAACTTTAAAGTTTAAGAATTTTCCATTTTCCGAATATTGAAAATTCGAAAATAAGAACAATGACTAATACCCAAACTATAGGAAATCCATAAATAAATTTAAATTAAAAACTGTATACATAAATTACTAATGGCTGACTGATGTTTACTGTATTTAGACACATAAATATGACATTGATTAAATTTTTAGAACAGTTAAAATAAATTGTGTCAAATATTACACAGTACAACACATGATTTTGGGACTCAATTCTGACAATTTCACCTGAAAGTAGACCCAAAAATAAGAACTTCTGCATCATTCGTTTTGTCTAGTTGGCTGCCATTATAATTTAATGGCCATAGGAATTTTTTTGCTCAAGGTGGATTTTTATCACTTTTTGTATATTTTAACACGGTTATAACTCGGTAACCAGTGCCTTAAAAATCGCAAAAATGCTCATTTCCTCCCATTTTTATCCCATTTTCACCTTTTTTGCTAAATAACTGGAATATCTCTTTTGTGTCTGAATCAAAGTTGTAGATATTGAATACGAGAAAAACAAGCGGAAAAACCTACCCGAAATGAGCTGCATTGCTTACGGAGGTTTGTTGGTGGAGTTCTAAAATTATGCAGTTTGAAGATGAAAGCACCGAAGATGAAACTGACACTGAAATTGGTGGACACACTGAAGAACCAATGCCCCTGAATAGTATGTCTAACTCGGATGATGATGCAGACTCAGACCATGAATATGAACAAGCTACGAAGAAAACAAGATCATCAGAACCACAAGCGTCAAATTCAACGAGGATGGATATTAACAATAATTGAAAATGTTCTAAACTTTGTTTCCATGCATAGATACCAAATAAAAATCTCATATTTTCTGTGTAAGAATAGCTGTTATATGAATCGGAATTTTTATTTTCATGCAAAATAAAGTTTATAAAGTAAAAACCAGCATATTTGTGGATTTGTAATCCAGTTATTTAGCAAAAAACGTGAAAATGGGGAAAAAATGTGGGGAAAAGGGGTATTTTTGCGATTTTTAAGGCACTGGATGCACTTTTTTTGAGTAGGTTTGTTCCGCTTTTTTTCTCCTATTCAATATCTACAACATTGCTTCAGACACAAAATATATATTCCAGTTATTTAGCAAAAAAAGTGAAAATGGGGAAAAATGGGGGGAAATGAGCATTTTTGCGATTTTTAAGACATGCACTTTTTTTGGCTACCGAATTATACCGAATTATACAGTTACCGAATTATAACCGTGTTAAAATTTACAAAAAGTGATAAAAATCCACCTTGAAGTTCTTATCAATGGGCTAAAAAATGTTGTACTGTGTTAATAAAACTTTCCCATATCGCCTTAAACAATATTGGTCCTTATAGTTTCGAACTTTGGGTTTTAGAAAATTGTGTATCCAAATGTTTTCCAAAAATGCAAAAAAAAGGTACATAAATAAAGTATTCTGTGAAATTTGATGTAAAAAATATTTTGTAGTTTTAAACAATTTCTGAAATTCAGCTTTTATCTCTTCAATCGACTCAAAATTGTGTCCTCGTACTTGTCTGTTGAGTTTATAGAATAACCGGAAGTTACATGTATGTTGTCAAATATGTTGGTTGTGGGACAATATGGATGAGAAATGACCGCAAAGAATCACTTCAGTGTGAGACGGTTCAAAACCAAGGTATGTCTGACCATTATTCTGGTTTTTTTTGTGAATAACTTTACGCAAACGATACATAAGACTCAAATGATATTCTTGTTAAAAGTTTGGCCAGACCAGACTATGAAAACTGTTAACATGCCTTTGAGACCCAAAATATCTTTTAAAATGGTGTTGACTGATCCTTTCCAAATTATAATCGAGGATTTTTCAGCACTAAATCTTTGATTTCCTTGACAGGTTTTTTATCTGTTGTTTTTTCTTGTCCGGTGTGGTCTTTATCTCTAACGTATTCTCTGACTTTTTTTAAACTATTTGTACCGCTTTTAACAATTTTTTTTTTCGATATAGCCTGGTCTCCGTAGGCCTTCTGCATCATCCCTATAATTTCCGCAGCAGAAATTTCATTCCGCAAAAAAAATTTATGGATTTACTTTGTTCAATAAAATCCGATATTGTTAAAATTGTCAAAGATGTCTAAAACAGTGTATTACCAGCCAAAAGTTACTTGCCCAAACCTATAAACGAACTAAACTTTAATCCAAAATAACATTTTCATTTGGGCACAGTACTTCATTATTTTTTGTTTTCCCAAAATAAACTATTTTCTCTGTCCCCATATTTTAATAGCAATTATACCTTTACCAATACCAGGTTTTTAATATTTTAAACAAATTTTTTATTTCGTTATATTTGTACCTTATACCACTATTAGGTCAGGATCAAACATTTGACCAATAAATATTTGACCTAGACCCACTTTTTGATGTGTAAACGTCTATACGCGCAGGGGCGTAAATTTCTATTTCACAATACAATCACAAAAACAGCGTAACATGTGAGACGTAAGATAAAATTGGTGTGACTCCTGATTGTATTGGTGAACAAATTATGTTATGTAATAACCTGTTTGAAAATGAAAACTGAAAAATTAAAAATAAAAAATGAAAAATAAACAATGAAAAATAAAAAATTAAAAAATTAAAAATTAAAAATTAAAAATGAAAAATGGAAAAAGAAAAATATAAAATGAGAAAATTATAGTCGGTCTAAACCGACTATACGATACCCTATCTCTCAGGCCCAACTAACTGGATATAGAAAATAAGCATAAACCAAATTTGAGTGGGATTTTTATTAATCTTTTCGGCTACAGATATGAAAAAGTTCATATCGGATGCTATATCTATATGGGGACTAGGCCTAAAAATGGACCGATCCTGACCATGTTTGGTAAAGTCTCTAGTATTTTGCAAAATTATATACAAACAAAATTTGAGAAGAATCTGTGCAATATTTTTGTTTTTTGAGAGATTTAAGTGAAGATCGAGAAGCAGCTCTATATGGAGCCTATGACTAAGAGTTGTCCAATATGGATCATTTTTGGACTACTGATTAATGGATGTAATATATACATACAAACCCAATTTGACTAAGATTTGTATGATAATTTGGATCTTAAGGCAATATATGTTGATTTCATAGGGGTCATTTGTATTGGGGCTAGGTCTGAACATGGACCTATTCTCACCAATTTCAATAGCGTTCATCCCATGGCCGATAAAAGATCAAATACCAAATTTCGTCAAAATATATTCATATTTCCGACCTGCAGTTTGATTACAAGCTTTACATGGACACGGACGGACGGACATCGTTAAATCGAATCAGATAGTGATTCTGATTCGATCGGTATAATAAAAGATGGGTCTAGGTCAAATAATTTTGGTAGTTACAAACAGCAGCACAAAGTCATTATACCCAAACCACATAGTGGTATAGAAATGAAAAAAAAAAATGAGAAATGAAAAATAAAAAATAAAAAATTAAAAATGAAAAATTAAAAATGAAAAATTAAAAATAAAAATTAAAAATTAAAAATAAAAATGAAAAATGAAAAATGAAAAATAAAAAATGAAAAATGAAAAATGAAAAATAAAAACGAAAAATTAAAAAATAAAAATAAAAAATGAAAAATAAAAAATGAAAAATAAAAATGGAAAACGAAAAATGAAAAATGAAAAATAAAAAATTAAAAACGAAAAACTAAAAATTAACCAGTTGAAATAAAAATAAATAATAAATATTTTTATATTAGCAGAGCCCCTGCAGTTGATTGCTGTAAGTGATACAAAGATGACGCTTTCTGTTTGATTTTAAAAAAGAGCCATACAAAAATCTTTAAATACTAGATGTTTACACATCTCCCCGGTGATCGGACTCACATGATTTTTTTTATTATATCGATCGACTCTGAATAACTTCCTGAGTCGATTTTGCAATGTTCATCCGTCCATCTGTCCGTTTCTGTGTCCACGTAAACCTTGTTAGCAAACTCAAGGTCACAAATATTGACAGTTTTAGATGAAATTTGGTATCGGCCATAGGACGAACGCTATTCGGTGCATGTTCGATAATCCATACTCCAAAAATAAAACAAAAATAAAATAGGCCCATTTTTAGTCATAGTCCCCATATAAAGCTGATTCCTGAATTTCACTTAAATTTATCAAAAACAATAAATTTTCTTAGATTTTATTGAAATTTTCTTTATATGTGACCTTCTCCGAGAAAAGGGACCTAGTGTGTCAAAAAATGGGTTATGTCAAAAAAGGTGGATTCTGGTACCTAAAAGGGTGTAGAAACTTTAAATGCGTTTTTTCTCAAAACTTAATTTTCACACAATAGGTCCCTTTTCTCGGAGAAGGTCACATATATGTTTTTGTAAAAGTAAGTGATTTTACAAAATATGGCCGTTTTTGGACCTAGTCCCCAGATAACATTAAAATTTGCTTTATGCTTAGTTCCTATATCCAGGAATTTATTTCAGCAAAGCTTGACCTTGAAACCAACTCTCTCATGGTACAGTGTATCGTATAATAGGTCTGGACTGGACATAATTTTCTTCCTCGTTTTGTTGTTATTTCTCGATATTCTTTTAAATATTTATTTTCATATTCTCGATTTTTATTTAAAATTGTACCTGTTTTATGATAACTTAATACTGATCTCTTTGGAAGTTGTTAAAAACCACATCCAAAAAAGTTCTTCCATATGTTGCAATGAATATGTCAGTTTTTTAGAATAACATCACTTTTTTGGGAAATAAATAGTTAACAGATTGTTTGTTGTAAGAAGTATTCTCCAGGTGTTAACTCTCGAGTTTTATTTTGGTTTTAAAAGATTTCCTCAATATATTCATATTAACTCTTTGCAGGTCTTGACGACGGTAAGGTACGTGCTCTGCACTGTAAAAATAATAAATCACAGAGTTTATATGGCGCCGATAGTATCTGCATTTCTTTGGCACCCAATACCAAAGGTACTGGATTTATGTCAGGTCACAATGATGGCACCATCATTCGCTACTTCTTGATCGATGATGGCAATGAGACATCTGGACGTATAATACAACATCCAGTACCGCCTTTTGCTTTGGCTTGGCCTCATGGTGGTTTCTGTGTGGGAGGCTGTGATCAACGCATTGTTTTCTATGATTCCATGGTAATTTAAAAACTGTTGTTGTTTAATAATTATTACTAAAGCAAAATACAAATAAATTCAATCAGAAGATATACCCAATAATTATCAAACGACCTGTCTACTTGTATGTAAGACATTGTACGTATATAATTTGTATGTGTGTTCTTTAGGGAAGACAAGTACGCACATTTGATTACTCACGTACAGAAGGTGAACGCGAATTTACTGTAGCTGCTTGTAGTCCCAATGGACAGGCTGTCGCTTTCGGTAGCTTCGATCGTGTACGTATATTTTCATGGAGTCCCCGTTTGGCAGCGTGGAATGAAAGTGCTACCAAAGATATAAATTTCTTTTACACAGTGACATGTTTACTATGGAGACGTGATGGTGCCAGGTGAGGTTAACACAAACACAGTATAAGTAGTATGGTGATATGTATGTACATATATGTAATATTGATTATGGTAACAAATTGAAACAAATGTGCTTATACCCTATACCACTTTGTGGTGATGTTTGTAACTACCAAAAATATATCTTTTATTATACCGATAGACTCACAATAATTTTCTGAGTCGATTTAGCGATGTCTGCCCGTCTGTCTGTGTGTCCATGTAAACCTTGTAATCATACTATAGGTCGGAAATATAAATATATATTTTGACAAAATTTGGTATATAAGCTTCTATTGTTCATAGCATGAACATAATTGATACCTATTGAGACTTAGTCTCCACACGAATGATCCCTACGAAATCTACTTAAATTGCCATAAGATCCAAATTATCATACAGATCTCAATCAAATTAGGGTTGTGTGTGTTTATTACATCCACTAATCAGTAGTGAAAAATAAACCCTAAAGGACAACTCTTAGTTATAGCCCCCATATAGAGCTGCTTCCCGATCTTCAGCTAAATCCATCAAAAAACAGATTTTTCTCAAATATGGTTTTTATAAGAAATAAGTGACCTTACCAAATATGGTCAGGATCGGTCCATTTTTCAACCTAGTCCCATATAAAGATAGCATCCGATATGAACTTTTTCATATTCAAAACCAAAAAAATTATAACAGTGCCACTCAAATTTGGTTTATGCTTATTTTCAAGGAGATAGGGTCTCTAAACGCATGGTATAGGGTATCGTATAGTCGGTCTAGACCGATTATAATTTTCTTACTTATTTTTGTTTCTTAATGTTTTATATTCATTCAAGGTTGGCTATGTCAAGTGTAACTGGTGCTGTTATAGTGTTTGAATCTGTATTAAAACGAACCATATGGCAGGATAAATTTGAATTAATATTTGTGGCGCCCAGTCAACTATTGGTGCGTTCTTTGCAGGAGCCCAACGAACAAATGACAATTGAATCAAAATTGGGCTTGGAAATCGATGATGTACGCATTATGGGCAAGGACAACTATTTGGTAGCTCGTACTGAAGAATCTTTGGTTTTATGTGATTTAACGCGTAATTTGATCAGTGAAGTGCCATGGACGGCTTCGGGTAGACATGAACGTTTTTATTTTGAAAATCCTACAGTATGTCTTATCTTTAATGTTGGCGAACTAAGTCTAGTTGAATATGGTGAACATCAGATATTGGGTTCCGTACGTACAGAGTTTGTCAATCCTCATGTTATATCTGTGCGTCTTAATGAACGTGGTAATACCAGGTTGGTTGGTCGTATAAAACTCATGTTCTAAATTTTCAATTTGAATTTTCTGTACTTTTATTTTTAGAGACAATAAGAAACTAGCATTTCTTTTGGATGCGAAAACCATATGTGTTGTGGATTTAATTAGCCAAATGGTTATTGGTCAAGTTAATCATGAAACGAAGATCGATTGGCTCGAATTAAGTGAAACGGCTCATAAACTACTGGTTCGTGACAAGAAAATGCGTTTAATTTTAATCGATATTTATACGGGCAAAAAGCAGACGTTACTCAACAATATCTCATTTGTCCAATGGGTTCCGCAAAGTGATGTCGTGGTAGCTCAAAGTAACAGTAATTTAGCGATTTGGTATAATATTGATTTGCCGGAACACTTGACATTGATGCCTACCCGTGGAGAGGTAGTAGAAGTTGTACGAGAGGGGGTGAGTACTAAGACTGATGCTGATGCTTTAAGCTACAAACTAACGATATTCATCCCTCTATAACACTGTGGAACAAAATGATGGTCATGGTCTTGGGGGGTGGACGATTCTTATACCAAACGATTGTATTAGGTAAAACCCCCAAATCGTTTGGTCAAATTTTATGGCCGTTTAAAGTTTTCATTTTTTCGCCAACACTGTACCGAATGCGACTCAAAAGTAGTGTAATAGTTCTTTTGAACTAAATTCTGAGTTCGGTTGGCTCCAACAGAATTTTAAGAACAATTTTTTTTAGAACATTTTAGCTATCTGTAATTTTCATGGGGCAATTAAGTCCCTTCCTTAATAAATACCAAAAAAAATTCCGCAACGTGCTTTTAATGCGTTAAAATATTCTGCGAATATGTTCTGCAGCAAAATTTTATAGGAGGTGTCGAAGTTGAGAATGTTATCCGGTCATGCTAAATCATTTTTCATTTATTTCATTACAGACTATGATTAAAATAATTACATATGTACTCGTATTAATTTATGTAAAATAATTTACAAATTAAATAATGTAAAGAGGAGTAATTTAAAACAATCTTTTGATTTACAAAACTCTATTAGCTGGTTTGGGATTCCATTTATAGCTATTTCATTAATAGCTTTTATATCGGCACACGCGCGATTTAAAGTACTGCGATGACATAGGATATAAAAAATATTATGGTGACGAAGTATTCTAGGTGGAACATACAATTGTGTTTGCGATACCTGCAGTAATTATATCAAAGACAAATAGTGCAGCTTGAAATCTACGACGATATTATAATGTTTCGAGACCTAATAACTAACTTTGACCTACAATTTTGTTCTGACGTAAGATATATATAACAATCTAAACGTACATGGATCAGAAAAGTCAGAACAACTCCTTCTTATAAACGCAAGTATGTCATAAGCTCTTGGAACAATATAATTAATATGTAGAATAAACGACATGGTTGATTCAAAAACAACACCTAGATCAATTGTTGAGTCTGCAGTTTTCAATTTATAATTACCAATTTTGAAGACCGATTGAATTGGGTTTCTAGATCTGGTGAAAGAGATATGAAGGCATTTATCAAGATTTAATTGAAAGTTATTGAATAAACACCATTTGTGTAGGTTGTCCAAATGATTCTGAAGGTTTAATACATCTTTAATAGAATTTAGTTTACTATATATTTTTAAGTCATCAGCATATAACAAATAATTTACATTAGAAAAACAACTTACATACATACATCATTTATGAAAAGATTAAAAAAAGCGGACCCAAGATGCTAGATCGAGGGACTCTTGATAGTTGAATAACTGAAAACTGAATAACTGAAAATATGCATTTTTGTTTATCATGTGCAGCCCAGTCCATTAACAATGTCTGTTAAATTTATGTTTTTACACCTAATTTAATAACCCCTTATCTCGTATTTTTCCTGGTAATTTTTATTACTTTTTTTAATTGGCAAAAGTTGAAACTAAGGAATTTCAAAGATTATAATGTTTCGCTTTTTAATGTTTTTAATTTACATATGTATTTATCGGTTTAATTATTAATTTATTTTATTCATAACTATCATCAGTATCTAAATCACAAACAATATCTAACTGGGATCCTTCGTCGTCTTCATTCATCTTTTTCCTAGAATATGTGCTTAATCCACTAACATATTTCTCCAAGTTTAGCTCCTGACGAATTTTTTCCTTTACATCTGTAATTTTTTGATATTTAAAATGTAATGCATGAAACACATAGATGACAGCGGCTACACGAACACATGACTACAAATGCTGCTGGCTGCAATTGTAGTCGTGTAGTCAGCTACTTAATTTTTTTGAAAACAACAGCAACATATAACAACAGCTATTTTTATACAAATGCATTTTTATTTCAGTAGTGTCAATATATTTTTTTTACTTTATTAATATAGAAAACATGCGTGATTCTATATAAACTTGACTTAAATATGCAATTATTTATAATGCATTATTATAACGTAAACATAAATAAATGAATATACTTAACACCTTTTGATTATTAATGGATTTATTATAGCATTTCATTTTGCCATTAATTTTTTAACGAAATAAAATATTTCATAGCATATTACATATTTTGTTATATTGTCAGCACTATTTGTGTTTTGTAGCCAATAAAAATAGAAATTATCCTAAGTTGACTACAGCGACAGAAGTAGTCATGTAGCCGTGTAGCGGTGTTCGTGTCAAAATAATCGTTTTCACAAATGCAACAAAAACTATTTTCACTTTTTTCCAAGTTTTAATGTTAAAACGAAATGGAATTGACGCTTTTGCCGAAAAATCAACTTGAAATTAAAAATTTTGTGTTTTTTCGGGACTTTAGATATTATGTATACAATTTTCCGATGAAGTTTTCGTCTTTGACAACCCCAAATGAAATTTGCTGCAGAACATATTCACAGAACATTTTAATCCTTTAAATGCACGTTTTAGGATATTTTTTGGTATTTCTTGAAGAAAAATGACCCACGAAAATTGCAGATATATGTAGGGTTAAAATATTCTACTAAAAAATGCCTCCTAAAATTCTGTTGGGAACATCTGAACTCAGAATTTAGTTCAAAAGAACTTTTACATTTGTTTTTACGTCATGTTCCAAATAGTGTTGGTGTGTCCGAACAGGATAAAACGGTTTGGGGGTTTTGCTATACTAACCTAGTACATTAATCTGACGTAGGAATTATTCACCTTCGATCGATATAGAATCAATTTCTGAGTTGATTTAGCGATGTCCGTCCTTCCTCTGTCCGTATGTTTGTGTGTCTTTGTAATCAAACTATAGGTCGCAAATATGAATATATTTTGATGAAATTTAGTGTATAAGCTTCTATCGGCTATAGGACGAAAACTGTTGAAATTGGTGAAAATCGGTTCATGTTCAGACCTAGTCCCCATACAAATGACCCTATGAGATCGACTTAAATTGCCAAAAGATTCAAATTATCATATAGATCTAGTTAAAATTCGGTTTGTGTGTGCTTATTACATCCATTAATCAGTAGTATAAAAATAAACCCTATAAGACAATTCTTAGTCATAACCCATATGAAGCTAATTCCCGATTTTCACTTAAATCTATCAAAAAACAAAAATTTTGCACAGATTTTTCTCAAATTTGGTTTGTCTATGTTTTGCAAAAAATAAGTGACGTTACCAAATATGGTCAGGATCGGTTCATTTTTCGATCTAGTCCCCATATAAATATAGCATCCGATATGAACTTTTTCATATCCGAAGGCCAAAAAATTATATAAATTCCACTCAAATTTGATTTATAGTTATTTTCTATATGTAATTAGTTGGACCTAAGAGATAGGATCTCTATACGCATAGTAAGGGTATCGTATAGTCGGTCTACGTTTTTAGTTTTTATTTAAATTAATTATGATTTATTACCCTTAAAAAATGTTATAAAAGAAAACAAGTTAAAAAAAAATGTATTAGAAGAAGTATTCGTAATATATTGCGCTTTAGGACCTATGTGAGCCGATTTGGCATCGCCTTAACCAACATTAAAGTATTTTACTTATTTTACCCCACTCATCTAAATTGAAGTTTTTATCATTTCCTTTAAGGTTATTTTTTGCTGACGGTGTTTTCAATTAATTTTTAGCATTATAGAGCAACCACATCTTAAAATTGTGTGCCTTATGTTTTGGAACATTATCGTGTTGGAACCAATAATTTTCTCTAAGACACAGTTATTGCACTGTTTTAAATTTTATTTTAAAATGTTTACATATGTATTCAATTTTATCCATTTTAGACTCAATAAATACGATTTTACTAATCCTGTTGCCTGCCATACAACCACAAACCATAATGCCACCTACACCATGTTCAACCGTTGGTAAAAAATTTTCTTTTTTTACTGCAGTTCCACATTTTCGCCAAACTAACTTTTTTCTTTAATGCCGCCAATGCAAAACTTGTTTTCATCTGAAAATAAAACACGTTCCCAAAATTCTGGTTACATACTCATTTGCTTATTTCTATTGGCATCGGAAATGAATGGCTTTCTACATGCTTTTAGAACTAATTTGGGAAGCACTAATTTCGATTCCATTTGATTGATTCCGTTTAAAATTATTCATTTTTCGCGCTGAGTTAGTTTGGAGTGGCGTTCAGAACGAGGTTTTGACAAAATTGAATTATTGGATTTGTAGTTTGGATGACGTACTGCACTGACTAGTGGCTCCTGCCTATTTTTTATCTTTTATTTTTTATTTATTGACCAACACTCAGGGGATGCCCCTACAGTGCATTGTGTTGATCTCAGGAAAATAGGTTATGGGAAGGAGGAAAGAGGGAGTAGTGTTTGTGTATATTTGATTTAAATTAAATTAAATTATAACTGTCAGGTAAGACCTCTGCGGGGAGTTTATTCCACATACGGCTAGTTCGATTGATAAACGAATCTAAACAATTTTACGAAAAGATTTAACCTCATTTCTAAGCTTTGGGATAATTTTTTTTCTTGTCAGTACTGTCTTCTTTGATTTTTGGACCCTTCTCAAAATATATATTTTCGACAAGTTTGTCTTCTACTAAAATAAAATGTAAGCAAGAATACTTTTTCTTGCACTTATAGTTTCCACACTGCCTTTTTTACGTTGTAAACAAAAAAAAAATTAAAGTAGAAAAGTTCGTATATCAAAATATTTTATTAATATTTATATTAATATATAAAATTTTCATATTCAAGTGTACGTATACTTTTTCCAGCAAGTGTAAATACTCGTAATATCAGTAAAATCTCTTTCTTTTAGGATCCCACATTTAATAACGCTCGTTAATCTTTTATCTTTATTAAAGGGTCGTACAATGGTTTGTTGTCAAGAAGGACCAACTGAAAACACCTACCAGCTGGACGAAGGTTTAGTTGAGTTTGGCACTGCAGTTAACGATAGTGATTTCGGTAGGGCCATACACTTTCTGGAGACATTGGGTGATAAGCCAGCGGCCAAGGCCATGTGGCACAACTTGGCCATTATAGCCATGGAAGATGGCAACTTACGTGTAGCACAACGATGCTATGCAGCTTTGGGTAATGTGTCTAAAGCATTTTATCTCAACGAAATGATTGAGGAAGCTGATAAATTTGAGGAGGCTACCATGTCTCCCGGCATACATTCCCCAGAAGTAAGAGCTAAATTAGCTCTACTATCATCAGATCTAAGATCAGCCGAAAGAATTTATCTGGAACAGGGCGATATTGAGACAGCCTTGGAAATGTATAAGAAGTTACGTATGTGGGATGACGCTGTAATTTTAGCCGAAAGACGCGGTTATTTGGGATTGCAACAATTAAGAGCTGATCAGATGTCATTTCTGTTAACGACTGGACAGGAAGAGAAGGCTGGTCAGGTTTTAGAAGAAGAGGGGGAAGTTGAAAAAGCTATGACTTTATTTCTCAAGGCAAATAAACCGGCTCGAGCTGCCAGATTGGCTTTAAAAGTTCCACATCTTATGGATGATCATCAATTAATGATGAAAGTAACCGAGGGTCTAGTTAATTCAGGTAAATTTATGACATATTTTCTTAGTTTCAGAACTCTAATCATACTTCTATAGAACTTTATGAAATGGCCGGAGATATAGCTTATCGTCTATCACGTCCTGAGGCAGCCCTTACTTTATACCGCAAGGGTGGAGCTTATGCTAGAGCTTTAGATTTAGCTCGGCAGGTTTCACCGGATGAAGTAACCGCTTTGGAAGAAGAATGGGGTGATTGGTTGGTTGCACGCAAACAACTAGATGCGTCAATAAATCACTACATTGAAGCTGGAGCTACTCAGAAAGCTTTAGATGCTGCAGTTGGTGCAAAGCAATGGCGTAAAGCTGTACAAATCGCCAAAGTATTAGATGAACCTGAAGAAATCCAACGTTATGCTTTAGACTTGTCTAAACATTTAGCTTTCTCGGGCGACATTGAAGGAGCCGAAGATCTTTTGGTCAGAGCAAATCTTTTCAAGGAAGCCATAGAGCTTCTTAATCGTCATGGCAAATGGGAAAGGGCATATGCTATAGGCGAGAAATATTTAAAATCAGAGGAAATGCGCGATTTATTTGTTAACCTAGCTGGCGGTTTGGAGGAGCAGGGCAAATATCGTGATGCTGAGAAAGTTCTGTTAGCCGTTAACGAACCAGATCTAGCTATAGCCATGTATAAGAGACGAGAGCTTTATGATTCCATGATACGCTTAGTAGAACGTTATCACAAAGATTTACTAGAAAGTACCCATCAACATTTGGGTCGTACTTTGGAGACAAAGGGAAAGTTCAAAAATGCCGAGGTTCATTATTTGTCAGCTGGAGATTGGAAATCGGTGGTTCACATGTATTGTTCAGCTGGTCGCTGGGAAGATGGTTATCGTGTAGCTAAAGCAAAGGGTACAGATGGTGCCAGCCACCAGGTGGCTTATATGTGGGGTAAATCCATGCCAGTCGAGAGTGCTGTTAGACTTCTTACAAAATTGGGTCTTCTGGACACGGCCGTAGGATTTGCTTGCGATTCTGGACAATTTGACTTTGCTATGGATCTATGTCGCATTGCCGGGAAATCTACGGACGAGGTTTATCTTAAAATTGCCATGTCTTTAGAAGACGAAGGCAAATTTGAACAAGCTGAAGCGGAGTTTATTAAGGCTAATAAACCGAAAGAAGCCATACTTATGTATACTCATGCTGGTGATTGGAAAGCTGCTTTAAACGTAGCCGAAACTCACCTACCGGAAGCTGTTACTGAAGTGCTTATAGGTCAAGCTAATGCTGCTTTGGAAACACACAACTATGCAGACTATGAGGCTCTTCTGCTAAGAGCCCATAGACCTGAATTTATTATTGAATATTACAAAAATGAAGGAATGTTTGATGAAGCTATACGTATAGCTGAAGATCATCTTCCCTCATCTCTAAACGATTTAAGACGTTTACAAGCTCAAGCCCAAAGACTTTCGAGTAGTGGCCAACCAAATGATTCAAGAACTTATCTTCAAAAGGCAGCGGAATTTGCAAAACGAGAAGATTTTCGTAAAGCCGCTGAATGTTTGATGCAAATTGATTCTTCGAATACCGACGACGGAGCCACCATTGAAAGAGCTTTACTTAGGGCCGCTGAAATATGTAATCAATTTTTAGAAGGTCAAGATGCTATGCACATTGCTCATCAGTTGGCTCCACGTCTCATGCAAATTAAACAAATCGGTCCAGCTGCTCAACTATACTTAGCAGCTGAGATGCCCAAAGAGGCTGTAGATGTATTCATTACAGCCGAACAGTGGTCAAAGGCTAGAAGATTGGCCAAAGAGTTGGATCCTGAGCTAATGGCTTATGTAGAACACCAACAAAAGTCACGTTTGAAAAGTGACGGTAATGTCGAACAATTGGCGGACATAGGTAAATCCAATCAATGCCGTTACAACATCCCTTATTTACATAAACAATTCTTAAATTCTAGATATCGTTAGTGCTTTAGATATGCTGGCCGAACAAGGCCAATGGCAACGTTGTTTGGACAAAGCAAAACAGATCAGTTCTATTGTTTTACAAAAATATGTCGCTTTATATGCTGCCCAATTAATACGTGATGGGGATTGCATTTCCGCCTTGGACTTGTATTTAAATTATGGTGCTCCAGGTATTGAGGCTAATTTCAATATTTACATCAGAATTGCCTTGGACTGCTTTGCTTTAAGAGAAGAACAGACCGTAGATGCTCTTTGGCGAAAGTTAAGAGATTTTCTCTTTAAATTGTTACAGGTAAATAAATCGGAGTATTATCGGAGTATTTTGCAGGTACCATTTACTTAATATTTAAATACATCAGAATTTAGCTTAGTTCGGAGTGTATATTAGACAAATGACATTTTCAGGAGAGGATGGCTAATTATTTTCGGTAAGATCAAACCATGCACGTAACAAGCATCGACTAGGATCATTCTATGATCGCTGCAAAGCTCAGAATTCATATAGAAAGGTTAAAAAGTATATATTCAGGCATAGGAAGAAAGCATGCTGTATATAAACTGTAGAACTGTTGAATTCCTAGATAAGATTTTCGCTAAGCGAAAATAGAGGGAACAGACATTTTTCAGTTACTTGTATGGGGGACAACCGCTAATCGCTTTGTATTTTCATTTTCTATCCAATCTCAAATTTTGGGAATAAAAATGTTCACATTTGATCCAAACTAACCATTACAAATTGGAAATCATATGAAAGGTGTTTGCCAGGCCTATGCGAAAGTATGTACCACATGCATGATCGTGCTTAAATGTTCGCGTTATTTAAAACTCACATATATTACTTGTAGTTCTGATTTAGTTAGAATGAATTTCAAATTTAAAAAATTAAACCAAGTTTTTATTTGTAAATTAATTTTAAAAAAAAATTTTTTTTTTTAATTTGGTAGACCATTTTTGTCGCCGCCACGACCCTGACTGTAAAGTTTCTGCTCGACTGGATCACGGAAAAAGGGTTAAAATCGATCCAAAGTTTTGTCGACAAGCAGTTTATCATTCCGTTTGTAACGAATCGGAAAATGAATTTGCGACCTAATAAAGTATTTATATTCTTGATCCTTAAATCAACTCGAGTCGATATAGCGAAACTAAAATAAACCGTTTACCTGAGTAAAGTTGGATAATATTGTTTGTCATTATTTCGGACATCATTGTTCCAAGGTATGACCTAAAATAGATTGTTTACATTTGTTATAAAAAGTGCAGATGTTAATGAAAACGTAAAACTCAGGTGGAGGGTATCAAAAATGCGGCATAGCCGAATTTAAACCTCTTGTTTGTTTTATTTTAGTTCAGTTTATTTTCTTTTGTTTGGTTTTATTCTATTCTATTTTATATGTTTTGTTTTATTTTATTTTATTTATTTTATTTTATATTATTTTACCTTATTTTATTTTATTTTATTTTATTTTATTTTATCTTGTTTTATTTTATTTTATTTTATTTTATTTTATCTTGTTTTATTTAATTTTATTTTATTTTATTTTATTTTGTTTTATTTTATTTTATTTTATTTATTTTCTTTTATATTATTTTACCTTATTTTATTTTATTTTATTTTATTTTATTTTATTTTATCTTGTTTTATTTTATTTTATTTTATTTTATTTTATTTTATTTTATTTTATTTTATATTATTTTATTTTATTTTATTTTATTTTATTTTATTTTATTTTATCTTGTTTTATTTTATCTTGTTTTATTTTATTTTATTTTATTTTATTTTATTTTATTTTATTTTATTTTATTTGATTTGATTTGATTTGATTTGATTTTATTTTATTTTATTTTATTTTATTTTATTTTATTTTATTTTATTTTATTTTATTTTATTTTATTTTATTTTATTTTATTTTATTTTATTTTATTTTATTTTATTTTATTTTATTTTATTTTATTTTATTTTATTAATATGTGTGTATAGTTGACCTTTTTTTGTTAAGGTGCTATTACATGATATGTTTTTTACATATGTACTGTCAAATTTTCCCACAACAAAAGTTGTACACATCGTGTGATACATATGAAACATTGTTTATGTACAATACATGAGGAAGTCACATGAACATTTTTCAATTAGAACAGGTTCTATTTTTGCATGTCAAACATATGAAAATACAACACTGCTTGTGGCGAAAGAAAAACAGAGTAAATTATAGAGATTAATATTGAAAGAAAAATAAATTGTTTAATATTAATTAACAATTAAAAAATATATTACTTTTTTTTAACAATAAATTTTTGTAAATTCACAAATTAAATTAGCTGTTGTTTACATTTAGAGGTTATGTCATACGGAAGTATATATGCACGTGTGATAGCAAAAATTATGAATCGTATGTAAAAGCCAGTTTTGACAGACATGAGGAATTTCATATGGATAAAAAAAGTGACAGTACATATGTAAAAAACACATCATGTAATAGCACCTTTAGATAATTTTAATTTTAGTTCGGCTTGAGGTCATAAATTTTAATAAAATTAAATAAAACAGAATTGTTTTAAATTTTATTATTAATTTTTGTTTATTTAAAACCCAATATTTCGATCGAAATCTTCGATCATCTTCAGGGGATATTTAAAAAAAAAAACAAATATTCCGCGATTATTTCTGTTTGTTGTTTGGTCAGAATGGTCAGGATTTATTATTGGTCTACTGATTAATGATCAAATAAAACATATGAATACATATAAATCAAATAAACATTACAAAACGAGAGAAGTCGATCACATATTGGCCGTTTATATGGCAACTAGGCCTAAACATGATCAACAAAGGCTTCTATTCTGAATTTTTCAAGGTTTACACCGCTATTTTGTATGGGAGCAAGTCTAAAATTTATTGATTTTTGTTTTTAAAATGTTAGATTCATAGAAAAATCTTTCAATTATAGTCGATGAAGGTGATACATACGAGTAAAAAAGCATATCGAGATTGTCTGCTCTTTTTAGAAAATTTTTAAGTCATCATCTATTTAGTAAATTATTTTCTTTGTAATAAGTGTAACCATCTATTTTATTGATTTTATATAAATTGATATTTTGTCTGAAATAAAACAGTTTTTTCTTTTAAATACATATTAAAATTATTCGATTTTTGATAACTAGCAGATTTCAGCCCTCAAAATTCGAGTGTAATTTCTAGGCAGCTTTATTTTTCAACTTAGCCAATTCAGAAACCAACACTTTTATTGTTTATTATTATTGTGAATGAAGATAACAAACTCATTAACAAATTTAATAAAACATAGCATGTGTATAATTTTATGTATGTATGTGTTAGTAGCAACTTTAATTGCAAAGGAAAAAATTTAAAAATCTGTAAATCTGCAAAACGGCTAAAAAGAAATACCTTTCAAATAATATACGTTTGGTCAAAATCGGGATAAAACGATAGAACAAAACATCGGTCACAAAAAATCGCCTAGCCTATTAATATTATAGATAAACGACAAATATTGATCTGATTAATTGTTAGTCGAGAATCACAATTATTAAGTTGTTCGAACAAAAGATTTTTATTATTTGATCAAGTAATCGAATAATTCATAAAAGATGCTATATTGTGTATAACAGTTGGTTTATAAAACGCTGGTAAAATAGACCAATCAAATTTGCATTGAAAATATTGAACCCACTTCCAATTCTGATGTTCAGTTATTTATAAACCCTGTGAATAAATAATCGAAAAGATTCAGTTTTGGAAAGAAATCTGAAATTATGTCTACATAATTTAGACTAAAGACACAATTTACTTTTTAAAGTGCTACCTCTTTCTGGGAGTACAAGAAAGTTATAGTTTGCTAAATCATCATAACATATGTAAGAAAATTATAGTCCACCTACATCGACTATGCGATACCCCATACCATGCGTTTAGAGAATTGCCCTTAGGTCCAACTAATTGGATATAGAAAATAAGCATAAATCAAAAGGAGTGGAATTTTTATTAATTTTTTTTTTTGCCGATCATGATCATATTGGAGGAAGTCACTTCTTTTTTGCAAAAACATATACATACAAACTAAATTTGAAAAAAATCTGTGGAATATATTTATTTTTGATAGGTTTAAGGGAAGCAGCTTTATATGGGGGCTACGACTAAGAATTGTACTATACGGTTTATTTTTAGAATACTGATTAATGGATGTAATAAACACATACAAACCAAATTTGACTCGATCTTTATAATAATTTGGATTTTATGGCAATTTAAGCCGATCTCATAGGGGTCATTTGTATTAGGACTAGGACTCAAAGTTACCCGATTGTCACCAATTTCAATAGATCTGGTCGTATTGTCGATGGAAGCTTATGTACCAAATTTTATCAAAATATATTCATATTTGCGACCTGTAGTTTGATTACAAGGTTTACATGAACACACAGTTGGACAGACGAACGGGCGGACATCTCTAATCTGATTCTGAATCGATCGACACAATAAGATTGATTTACGTCAAATATTTTTGGCACAAAGTCATTATACCCTGACCACATAGTGGTATCTATAATATTAATAGGCCAGTTGATTTCTTGTTACCGATGTTTTGTTCTACCGTTTTATCCCGACTTGGACCAAACGTATATTATTTGAAAGGTATTTCTTTTTAGCTGTTCACCAGATTTACAGATTTTTAATTTTTTCCTTTATTTTGAGTTACTTGCATTTAAAGTTGCTACTAACCTATATTATTAAATATGTTAATGTGTTTGTTAATGAGTTTTTTTTTATCTTCATTCACAATAATAATAAACCAAAAAGCGTTGGTTTGTGAATTGGCTAAGTTGAGAAATAAAATTGCCTAGAAACTGCATTCGAATTTCGAGCGCCGGAATCTGCTAGTAGGGTATAAATATAGTTTAGAACCTTAAATTTAAAAAGACTGCAATCAGTGATTTTCTCAGACGACCTTAAAAAAAGATGTAAACATTAAAAATGTTAATATTGGTATTTTACATTAAAAATATTTCCCTCCTGTTTTAGACCCTTAAATCTTCAAATTATTCACAAGCGCCCATAACAGATAATATGGAACAGTACTTATTAATAGCTCACTACTATACCACAAGAAGTGCGTGCCGACAAGTGCAATCGCTACAACCAATAGCAGTCAGAATTTCTATAGCTCTGTTACGTTACACTGATATTATACCAGTAGATAAAGGATTTTATGAAGCTGGAATGGATTTGAGAAATGCGGGACGAGAAGCTGAATCTTTTGTTATGTTAAATCATTATTTGGATGTATGTGAGGCTATTGAAGAAGGTTCGGGAAATTTGGTAGATCATAGTGATTTAACCGCAACAGATTTTCCCAGTTCGGTACCATTGCCGGAGGAAATACATTTGAAAAATGATCCAGACTTACATGAAGAAGTTCGGGAATGGGTGTTAGCAGTTAGTATGGATCAACAAGTAGATCAGGTTAGTAAGAAATTTAAGCAACATGATGGAAATAATTTTTACTTGAATTTTTAATTTCAGGTTTTACCCACTGACGAAAGAGGTTTATATGAATCAAGTTTGGGTTTGAACGATATTGCCTGTGTCTTAAGTGCTTATCCGGTAAGAGGACGCCAGCCAGTTACCTTTCAATCATCGATACGACAAGCCAATCGTGATGTTTGGAGTAAATTTTCTGTGGCTGTAAAATTGTCACCTACCAGTGAAGTTGGTGATATAATAGCTTTCATAGAAAAATGGAATGGCTTAGCAAATTTTGTTATGCACTGAAATATAAATTAATATACTTTAAAAAAAAATCACAGTACACTTTTAGTTATTCACAATTAAGAAACTCAAATTTAATATGGAATTTTTAAATTACTCTTTATTGTGTCATAATAAAATTCAAAGAGGCTACTATGCATTACTACATCAATATTATACAAATCCAATACAATCGAATTAATGTTTTAACACATTGCAGTATATATTTACTTAATTTGTTTTTTGTTTTTAAACAATAAAGTGAATAAATTTTGTGTTGTCATTATACAAATAAAAATTTTGGGTTGTCTATATTCCAGGAATCAGAATTAATAATTGTGTATATCTTAAAGTATAATTAATTATTTTTGTTTATTGTTTTCTTTTACAAATAATTCATAGAATTTTTGTTATTTTTCTGGGTTGAAAAGTATTTTTAATATTCAATGTATATTGAATAAATCACCAGCTGATGGTAAAGGCGCTAAGCCGCCAGTAACATCAGGTAATTGAGTTAGGTCCGGCAAATTGGAAAGATGATCACGTATTTCTTTTTGTACAGCTAAAACTTTTTGCAGCTTCTTTTTATATTCCTGAAATATAAAAATATAAAGTATGGAAATTTAAAAAAAAAAAAATTGTTGGTCAAAACAATTATTTGAATTATTGAGATAAACATATACAACAAAAATTAATTTAACATAAAAATATTTGTATAAAGGTAAAGAAAAATATATATCTCTAGTTTTAATATAAGGGACTCATTCTATGAAACGAAACTTAATGAAACGAAAAAATTTGTATAAAAAATTCCAAATATTTAATTATTTTTCAAATTCTTTCATATAAACGTTTCGTTACGTTTCGTTTTATAGAATAAACTTATAAGAAATATTGTTGAACAAAAAGTATCACAATAATATTGTAGTTAATAGCAGTACAAGTTCTGAATAGTTGAATTATAAATATTGACTCCTTGTCGGAAATTTGTTTGGAAAACAATTTCAAAAAAAAAAAAAAATATAAAAAAATTATTTTCGATTAATATTTAAGTTGAGTCTAGTTACACAAATTTGTAATTCCACCAATGTTACTTACCTCTAATCGGGATTCTGCTTGACTTAATAACTCTTTTTGTTCAGCATGAAAATCACGTAACATTGAAGCCAATTTAGTACGTTCCTCCATTTCAGCCGACAAGCGGGAGTTGTAATCGTTCAAAAGTTCTACGGCCTCATTAACCTGCAATACAATACAATGATGAAATTAACTAGAATATATAATTTGAATAAATGATCTGTTCTAACCTGGTCAGCTAAAGACTTTGCCGCGTCCTTATCTTCCAATTTAGCCAAACAACTTATTTCGGATATTTCTGGTGGTAAATTGGCAATACGTTCCCGCACTACGGCATCACTTGAAGCTGAATTTTCAATACTCATTAAGGCCTTGACGAGATCTTCCGGTTCTGGCGGTTCTCCCAAGGGTAAATAAGGACTTAGTTCACCATCTCCATTAGTATCAGCAGTTTTCTCATCAGTATGAGTGGGTGATCCTCGCAACTTTTTGGTCTTTGTTTTTTGTTCATCATGTTTACGTTTAGATTCACGTTTTTCATCTTTCGAGCTATTGTTTGCAGAAGCTGCTGCACCGCTGTTGTCATCTTTATACTCTTTATTTAGTCTATTACGATAGTCGACAATAGCTTTAGGTTCATAAACTCCACGTTCCTCCCAAATGTTAAGAATGCGTCCCAAACTACCAAATATTTTTTCCGACTTACATGAGTCTGCAATGTGGGAGAAGGCTTTATGCAAGATACCACCAAACTCCTTGCCGTATTCTGGTCCTTTCTTTTTGCTATTTTGTATAACATCGTTGGCCAAATACATAAATGTTAATTTTTTTCCTTCATGTACTACAATCATACAAAATCAATAACTTACTTTCAGAATTTACTATATTTCAATTTTTTTTAGCCACTTACCTGTATGCAATTCCCGCAACCATGTTTTTGCAATACTTGAATGGTGCTTACGATGATGTATCAACCACAAGGACAGAGTTTGTATACTTTGTTGACTTGAATTTAATTCAGCCAATTTTTTCATAAATGCCGTCTCCGAAAATGCCGACATGGCGTATCAATATATAGAATAATCGTTAGCACTGATTTGCCTCAAAAAGGCTTAAATAGTAATTATTTTTATTGTAATGCTTCAGTTGTTTTATTTTTTGGTTTAAAGTTAATTACTTTTTGATTTCCCATATATTATATCTCTTTCTTTAATTGCGATAAATTTTTTCGAGGTAACTCAACATATTTCTAGTTGTCATGGGGAACAGCTGTTTGCAAAAAATAGCTAATCTTTTACAATTGGTTAATAAAACAGAGTTGCTAAAACTGTCTTTAAAGCATAGTTGTTAAATATTAACCCTCAGACAGTATACAAAATAACGAGGCAACATAAATAATTCCTATTTGAGTATGTAACCTTTGTTCAATTTGATAAGCGAAATTTTTTCTTGCAGTATTTCCATATATGTTTTTCTAAGTAGAATATATCGCACCTGTACCTCTTAAGTGAGTCAACTCAAAATTTACAAACTTTCAGTAGAGGCAAAAAATGTTTTTTTTTTAAATCTTAATATATAAAAACGTTGGTGCGTATGTTGGTACTCTAATAACTGTTGAACCACTAATGCTAGCGACTTCGTATTCATACCGTATGTTCCTTTGGTTCTCCGATTTGCATAACTTTTTTTTGTACCCGCTAGGTGGCGCTGGGGTCGAGATTTTCCCAAAAAATTTATTTACGGTCCAATTTAGCTCAAATTCGCAACATATATTATGTACATAAAACTAAAGTTGCTGACAAAGTTTTTCACCTGTAGGTGGCGCTGGTGTTAAAATATTCAAGAAAACGTATATTTTTTTTCAGTCATATTCATAATATTATTATGCTTTACTTTTGCCCGACACTCGGTATTAAAATTTAGATGCAATATAAAATCCAGATGTTTTCTTCGGGCCAGCAACGCGGACCGGACTCAGCTAGTATTTACTATAAAACTTAAAAACAGTTGTTTCATTGTAAAGAATTGCGAATAATAAGTATACAACAGTGACAGTGATCATCCAAAATAACAAGTTTTTTGGGTGCAACTCAAAATATGTCTTTTTAGTGGATTCTAAAGAAGCTAAGAGGATTACAACTGTATTTTTTTTGCGAAAGACTAGAAAAACCGATGAAAGATTTTTAAAGTTGATGTGTATCGTTTTCTTGCAAGAAGTGAAAATTGAAAAATTTTGAGTTGACTCACTTTATAGGTACAGGTGCGATGTGTTTGTTATGCCATTTATAATATGTGACCTTTTCCGAGATAAGGGACCTAGTGTGTGAAAATTGAGTTTTGAGAAAAAAAACGCATTTAAAGTTTCTACACCCTTTTAGGTACCAGAATCCACCGTTTTTGACACAACCCATTTTTTGACACACTAGGTCCCTTTTCTCGGAGAAGGTCACATATATAGAACTATTGATTTAACAAGCATAAAGTATACAAATTTTGTTTCCTTATAACAGCTTGAGTCTGTCAAGCAGTGTAAGTCCATTTGTGGAAATCAATATAACACCTTTAATCGAATATTTTTTGGAACTGTAATATCATTTTTACTGAGCACCAAAGAGGTGATTCCAAATTATTTTTCATCTAAGAAACTTTTGCAAAAATTAACATTAAAAATTTAAATTAGAACTGGTTTTCAGATCAAAACTATATGGTAATAAATGATTATAACTAAAATTTGCTAAATCCAATTTTAAAGGTTTCATTAAACAGATGTGCCACTTATATTTAAAATCAATTTTGTTGCCTTAAAAATTATCGACTCGGTTTTTGCAACTGTTGCGGCTTTTGTCATAACCTTATTTTCTATTTGTTGTATTGCCGACATCGCACTGTATGAAATATTATAATATTTATAATCGCCACATTCGTTATCAAAATTATTTTTTATTTTTAATTACCAAAACAAAATTCTCAGAATAATTCTGTGGTCACAAGTATTAACCGCCTAAAATCATACTTTCGAGAAAAATTACTTTTTATATAAATGTACTGGGGCTTCATTACGACTTAGATCAGTATATATATCTACATTAATAGATTTTGACCAAACGTATATTATTTGAAAGGTATTTCTTTTTAGCCTATTTGCAGATTTACAGATTTTTAATTTTTTTTTCCTTTATTTTGAGCAAATTGCATTTAAAGTTGCTACTAACACATACATAAAATTATACAATGCTATGTGTGTATTTATTAAATTTGTTAATGTGTTTGCAATAAAATAGTTTGTTTTTTGTGTTGATTTGTGAATTGGCTGTAATTCATTAGCATACTTTTAGGGTCTTTATTTAATGAAAAAAATAAAATTTCCTAGAATCTGCGCTCGAATTTCGAGGGCTGAAATCTGCTAGTTTCCACTAATATATTTTTAAAATACAGTGTTAGGTATATGGGGATTTCGCGTAAATATAAAGCGTTGTTAGTAGAATATGATAGCACATATAACTCAAATCGACTTAGGCGTTATCGCTTGTGACCACAGAATTTTACTCTATCACGGAGAAAAATTTGACTGCCTAATTGGGATTAAATGTGAAAGAAAGTGTGAAGATTGTCCTGACATTTTTTTTATTTTAATAAAAATTTTGGTAAAATATTTCGAGTTACGAACTTTTTACCATTTACACATTGGGAATTTCACTTGCTTTTAAAAAATTTACTAGACGTTTCTACTTAAACGTCTAAAGCATAGTTGTTAAATATTAACCCTCAGACAGTATACAAAATAACGAGGCAACATAAATAATTCCTATTTGAGTATGTAACCTTTGTTCAATTTGATAAGCGAAATTTTTTCTTGCAGTATTTCCATATATGTTTTTCTAAGTAGAATATATCGCACCTGTACCTCTTAAGTGAGTCAACTCAAAATTTACAAACTTTCAGTAGAGGCAAAAAATGTTTTTTTTTTAAATCTTAATATATAAAAACGTTGGTGCGTATGTTGGTACTCTAATAACTGTTGAACCACTAATGCTAGCGACTTCGTATTCATACCGTATGTTCCTTTGGTTCTCCGATTTGCATAACTTTTTTTTGTACCCGCTAGGTGGCGCTGGGGTCGAGATTTTCCCAAAAAATTTATTTACGGTCCAATTTAGCTCAAATTCGCAACATATATTATGTACATAAAACTAAAGTTGCTGACAAAGTTTTTCACCTGTAGGTGGCGCTGGTGTTAAAATATTCAAGAAAACGTATATTTTTTTTCAGTCATATTCATAATATTATTATGCTTTACTTTTGCCCGACACTCGGTATTAAAATTTAGATGCAATATAAAATCCAGATGTTTTCTTCGGGCCAGCAACGCGGACCGGACTCAGCTAGTATTTACTATAAAACTTAAAAACAGTTGTTTCATTGTAAAGAATTGCGAATAATAAGTATACAACAGTGACAGTGATCATCCAAAATAACAAGTTTTTTGGGTGCAACTCAAAATATGTCTTTTTAGTGGATTCTAAAGAAGCTAAGAGGATTACAACTGTATTTTTTTTGCGAAAGACTAGAAAAACCGATGAAAGATTTTTAAAGTTGATGTGTATCGTTTTCTTGCAAGAAGTGAAAATTGAAAAATTTTGAGTTGACTCACTTTATAGGTACAGGTGCGATGTGTTTGTTATGCCATTTATAATATGTGACCTTTTCCGAGATAAGGGACCTAGTGTGTGAAAATTGAGTTTTGAGAAAAAAAAACGCATTTAAAGTTTCTACACCCTTTTAGGTACCAGAATCCACCGTTTTTGACACAACCCATTTTTTGACACACTAGGTCCCTTTTCTCGGAGAAGGTCACATATATAGAACTATTGATTTAACAAGCATAAAGTATACAAATTTTGTTTCCTTATAACAGCTTGAGTCTGTCAAGCAGTGTAAGTCCATTTGTGGAAATCAATATAACACCTTTAATCGAATATTTTTTGGAACTGTAATATCATTTTTACTGAGCACCAAAGAGGTGATTCCAAATTATTTTTCATCTAAGAAACTTTTGCAAAAATTAACATTAAAAATTTAAATTAGAACTGGTTTTCAGATCAAAACTATATGGTAATAAATGATTATAACTAAAATTTGCTAAATCCAATTTTAAAGGTTTCATTAAACAGATGTGCCACTTATATTTAAAATCAATTTTGTTGCCTTAAAAATTATCGACTCGGTTTTTGCAACTGTTGCGGCTTTTGTCATAACCTTATTTTCTATTTGTTGTATTGCCGACATCGCACTGTATGAAATATTATAATATTTATAATCGCCACATTCGTTATCAAAATTATTTTTTATTTTTAATTACCAAAACAAAATTCTCAGAATAATTCTGTGGTCACAAGTATTAACCGCCTAAAATCATACTTTCGAGAAAAATTACTTTTTATATAAATGTACTGGGGCTTCATTACGACTTAGATCAGTATATATATCTACATTAATAGATTTTGACCAAACGTATATTATTTGAAAGGTATTTCTTTTTAGCCTATTTGCAGATTTACAGATTTTTAATTTTTTTTTTCCTTTATTTTGAGCAAATTGCATTTAAAGTTGCTACTAACACATACATAAAATTATACAATGCTATGTGTGTATTTATTAAATTTGTTAATGTGTTTGCAATAAAATAGTTTGTTTTTTGTGTTGATTTGTGAATTGGCTGTAATTCATTAGCATACTTTTAGGGTCTTTATTTAATGAAAAAAATAAAATTTCCTAGAATCTGCGCTCGAATTTCGAGGGCTGAAATCTGCTAGTTTCCACTAATATATTTTTAAAATACAGTGTTAGGTATATGGGGATTTCGCGTAAATATAAAGCGTTGTTAGTAGAATATGATAGCACATATAACTCAAATCGACTTAGGCGTTATCGCTTGTGACCACAGAATTTTACTCTATCACGGAGAAAAATTTGACTGCCTAATTGGGATTAAATGTGAAAGAAAGTGTGAAGATTGTCCTGACATTTTTTTTATTTTAATAAAAATTTTGGTAAAATATTTCGAGTTACGAACTTTTTACCATTTACACATTGGGAATTTCACTTGCTTTTAAAAAATTTACTAGACGTTTCTACTTAATTTTTATTGTTTACAAAATGCTGTACGGCAACTATAGACATGTGCCAGAAAAGGTATTCGTATATTTGCAATAATGGGAATCCCACAAATTATGCAGGTTACCCTAACCACATAGTGGTATAGTGTATAAAAAGTGGCTTTATGGATGTGTGGTGTGGTAAAATACGTAAAGAATATACTTTAAAGTTGGTTAAGTCCATGCCAAATCAGCTCACAGAGGTCTTAAGCGCAAAGAATATCCTATTTACAAATTACTAACTTAAGCAATATTTAATGTGAATTCAGTTTCTTTGTATTAATATATCACTAGCAGATTCCAGCCCTCGATATTCGAGTGCAGATTCAAGGAAATTTTATTTTTTCATTAAATAAAGACCCTAAAGGTATGCTAATCAATTATAGTCAATTCACAAATCAACACAAAAAACAAACTCATTTTTATTACAAACACATTAACAAATTTAATAAACACACACATAGCATTGTATAATTTTATGTATGTGTTAGTAGCAACTTTGAATGCAATTTACTCAAAATAAATAAAAAAAATTAAAAAATCTGTAAATCTGTAAAACCGCTAAAAAGAAATACCTTTCAAATATTATACGTTTGGTCATAATCGGAATAAAACGGTAGAACAAAACATCGGTCACAAGAAATCGCCTAGCCTATTAATATTACAGATGTGAACGAATACTTTTATTGTGTATTTTTTAGTTTTGATGTGTAAACATCTATACGCGCAGGGGGGTAAATTTCTATTGCCCAATACAATCACAAAAACAGCGTAACACAAATCGGTGAGAGCTGTAACACATAACGCTGTGTGACTTATGATTGTATTGGTGAAAAAATTATGATATAAAATTGTTTTTTAATGCCACATTTTTAAAATCAAACAGAAAGCGTCATCTATGTATCACCTATATACGTTTATATTGGGATATTTTTAACGTTTTACAGCAAAGGGTTGTTGAATTAGCTGTTTCAGCTAATGTTATAAGTGATACATAGATGCCGCTTTCTTTTTGATTTTAAAAAGTGACATAAAAAAAATCTTTAATTACTAAATGTTTACACATCTCCCCTGTGATCGGACTCACATGATTTTTTTTTACGTAAATTAAGTATATAAAAAAAATTTTTTTTTTGAAAATTTGTTGTACCGTTACTTTTTCTAGAAGTGTATGTAATTGTGTTTATAACTACTCGATATCGAATTAGCACCCAGCATAAAGAAATTATTTAATATTCTTTGTTGATATATAGATAAAGAATACTTAAAATAATCTCTAAGCATTTAATATTATTAAACAAAATCAATATGCTTTTATTTATTTACCTAACATTTTTATTTACACACAAAATTTTTCTACTTAATTACACTGTGCAACATATTTCAGGTTTCGATCTTAGGTTAATTTTGACGGATAACATAAAATCGTCGTAGAGTAGAATGGATGGACCGATTTTAATGACATTTTCAGGGAATCTTCAGAATAGCCTGGCGGGGGTGACACTGTGAAGTCTGATTTTTAATTTTTGGTCTGTGGGCGGAGGGGCGTGGTACTGCACCTATCGATATCTGCTAAGACTTTCGGGGAAGTTTGTGCTTTTACTTTTGTCCGACGTTCTGTTAGGGCCAGCAAAGTGGACCGGACCCAGCTAGTAAATTTTAAGGGAGATGTGTAAACATATAATAATTAAAGAAAACATCAACATCATATTTACCAGTGCATAAAAAATAAGTCGATTATGCTGTTTTCTGAAATTCAATTGATGTTTTCTGAAATGCAATTGATGTTTTCTGAAATTCAGTTGATGTTTTCTGAAATACAATTAACGTTTTCAGCAATTCAAATGATGCTTTTTGAAATTCTATTGATGTTTTCTGAAATACAATTAATGTTCTCATCAATTCAAATAATGCTTTTTGAAATTCAATTGATGTTTTCTGAAATTCTAATTATGTTTTCTGAAATTCAAATGATGTTTTCTGAAATACAATTGATGTTTTCTGAAATACAATTGATGTTTTCTGAAACTCTATTTATGTTTTCTGAAATTCAATTGATGTTTTCTGAAATTCTATTTATGTTTTCTGAAATTCAATTGATGTTTTCTGGAACTCGAATGCTGTTTTCTGAAATTATATTGATGTTTTCTGAAATTCTATTTATGTTTTTTGAAATTCAAATGATGTTTTCTTAAACATGAATGATGTTTTCTGAAATTCTATTTATGTTTTCTGAAATTCAATTGATGTTTTCTGAAATACAATTGATGTTTTCTGAAATACAATTGATGTTTTCTGAAATTATATTGATGTTTTCTGAAATTCAATTGATGTTTTCTGAAATTTTATTGATGTTTTCTGAAATACAGTTTATGTTTTCTGAAATTATATTGATGTTTTCTGAAATTATTGATGTTTTCTGAAATTATATTGATGGTTTCTGAAATACAATTGATGTTTTCTGAAATTATATTGATGTTTTCTGAAATACTATTTATGTTTTCTGAAATTCAAATGATGTTTTCTGAAATTATATTGATGGTTTCTGAAATACAATTGATGTTTTCTGAAACTCGAATGATGTTTTCTGAAATTATATTGATGTTTTCTGAAATTCTATTTATGTTTTCTGAAATTCAAATGATGTTTTCTGAAATTATATTGATGTTTTCTGAAATTCTATTTATGTTTTCTGAAATTCAAATGATGTTTTCTGAAATTATATTGATGGTTTCTGAAATACAATTGATATTTTCTGAAATTCTATTGATGCTTTCTGAAATTCAATTGATGTTTTCTGAAACTCGAATGATGTTTTCTGAAATTATATTGATGTTTTCTGAAATTCAAATGATGTTTTCTGAAATTATATTGGTGGTCTCTGAAATACAATTGATGTTTTCTGAAATTCTATTGATGTTTTCTGAAACTCGAATGATGTTTTCTGAAATTATATTGATGTTTTCTGAAATTCTATTTATGTTTTCTGAAATTCAAGTGATGTTTTCTGAAATTCTATTGATGTTTTCTGAAATTCAATTGATGTTTTCTGAAACTCGAATGATGTTTTCTGAAATTATATTGATGTTTTCTGAAATTCTATTTATGTTTTCTTAAATTCAAATGATGTTTTCTGAAATTATATTGATGGTTTCTGAAATACAATTGATGTTTTTTGAAAGACAATTGGAAAAAGTTTAGAAAAGAACATATCATAATTTTTTCACCAATACAATCATAAGTCACACAGCGTTATCTGCTTCAGCTCACACCGATATGAGTTACGCTGTTTTTGTGATTGTGTTGTGAAAAAGAAATTTACCCCCGCGCGTATAGATGTTTACACATCAAAAATAAATTTAACGTTTTTATAATTTTTTTATTACTTGTACATAGATACAATAATAATTATTGGGAAAGTAGGATATTCATAAATTAATTTAAAAAACAATAAATCAATTAATCACTTAGAATCTATTTCAAAAGTCTAATATACTTCGCATAAAGAAATAATAAAAAAAAACTTTACAATTTGTTTCCCCAAATTGATAAGAAACTTTAAAAAGAGACCTAAATTTAACAGGAGCTACAGTTTACAGCCATTTGACGAACTACCTTTATAAACAGTTTACTACGAACTCTCACTGCTAACGGTTCAATTTAATAAAATAACGCGCAAACAATTTAAACGTCAACAAAAAAAAAAAAAAAGAAAGAAAAAAAAGAATAAAAGTTAAGATAACTACTACCTTTATTAAAAACAATAACAACAATTTATAGAAATTTTGTGTATTGCTTATCAGTTTAATAAATTGATGAGTAATTAAAGTGTTCAATTATGAATGTAAAAACGATACAAAATCCTTTAGTAGCCAAACATTTGTAAAAGGCTTTACACTAATAAGTAATAATGTAATAATTAAAGCCATAAAGCAATAAACAAAATATTGACATCAAATTTATAAATATACTCGTAAAAATATATACTTGTATCAAACACGTTTGAATTTTATTTAAAGATATAGAGCATGACAATTTAAATAATGTGCTAAATGTTAATCAAATTAAAGTCGTTATTAATTGCAAATAACTAATTAGATTTTAAAACATTAAAATTGATTTATGTTTAAATAAAAGACAGTTAACAATTAAATAACTAAATCTTATATAATAAATTTTAAAAGAATTAAAAATTTATAAATTAAATATAATTTAGTTTAAATTGAATTTCTTTTGTGTACGACAGAATTTCTTTATCAGTGAGAGTCAAGTTTAAAAACAATCAATTTGATTATTAAATATTGTTGTATTTTGAAGTAATCATGCTTTTTTTATATGAAAATTATTATAAACGCTTTAAATGATTACAAATGATTATTGTTTTAAATGTGTTGAAGTTTTTGAGATGTTTATTTATTAAATACCGATAGTTTTAACTACATAATGTTGCATATGGAAGACCAACAACAACAATAAAACATACGTGACGGTGTTTACCGGTAAAAACACAAATATTTACTTTCAAGTGCCTTTTATAGCAAAAACTATTTTAAATTTAATATAAACTAAAAAATTTGATAAGTGCATTTTTTTTTTTGTTAATATTGTAAAAGATTAAAGAAGGTCTAAAATAACGTTACTTTAAAATAATATAAATAATAAAATAAATTGGCTTCTCTTTTATACCCTATACCAATCTGTGGTCAGGGCATAATCAGTTTGAGCTGATGTTTGCAAATATATACCAAAAATATTTGATCTAGACCCAATTTTTGTTAGAACGATAGACTGCGATCACTTCAGATCACTACCTGTGTGTCTATGTAAACCTTGTAAAAAAAACTATAGGTTGCATATGGGCATTTCCGACGTTACGGACGGCATGAATTACATTAATTTTTTCTCCATATCTTCGGTTGTATTGATGTAAGGAATATTGTAATATGCAAATTTGGAGAACTTTTAAAGTACTATAACACTGCATTAAAGGAATTTCATCAAGCTTATTCATTTAGATTAAAATAGATAAAAAATGTGAGCGTTACGGACGGCATAAATTTCCGCTCTTTTTGAGATATAGTATAAAACTCACAAATTTTAGCGAAATTTTCTATATATACAATATGTAATTTTTTGTTAATATAGAGAAGAGGCAATGTGTATTCACCCTGGACTAACATTTTTTTTTTTCCAAAAAAGTTAGATTTTTGAAATATTTAAATTTTTGTTGCGTTACGGACGGCACGTTACGGACGGTATGGAATTTCCACAGAATTAGGGTTACAAAAATATTGGTTTTAATGTTTATATCCTATACCACTCTGTACATTAGGATACTATTAGTAAGTGCTGAGAGCCTATTCATCTAAGATCAAGCTAGAAGTTGATATATTTAAAGTTACTTTCCGTCCGTCCATGTATAATATCCCAAATCTAATACGAAATTAATGATTATTAACTTTTTTATTAAACAAACATCAACAAAATCTTTTCAACAACATGTATTCTAAAATTATTTATTTTGAAATATTACATATTAATTCTATGGAATGTTACATATTTCTTGTTTTAAACTAAATTAAATTTTTATTAAATGTTTTTCGGAGGTAGACGTTATAGCTGCGCTTATCTTGAAGTCATCAACATACAGAAAATGATGCAGTTTGGAAACACCCTTCAATGCTTTGACATGCCTCCACTTTTCAGTCAGCGAAAGGGAAGACTGTTCTATATCTTCTTCGCTTTTGTATATCAAGTTTATACCCATAATATAGTCTTTGGCACAGTTATAGAGAGATGATGCATCCAATATGACAGTGTTTTTAGTTCTAACAACCTCCCAAACTTTCCTTTTTACTACAGCTCCAATTCCATCAACTGCACACTTGCCATGCGATGTGGCAAAAAAATTCCACTCAAAATATGTACATTGGAAGTCTCTGGCAAATTGTGGAATAGCCGAAAGAATGTATTTGTTTTTAAACTGGCTTCTACAACCATCTGAGAATATGGAAATTTTACTAATATGTTTCTTCTTTTTAATTTCATTTATAATGGTTGTCATGAATGGTTGTACGGAATCGTATTTGGTGTGAATTAATTTATCACTTATTACTGCAAATGATATGATTTCGTCAACAAGCCATGCTACACATGTAAAAATTGTGACCTGTGCGTAACTGAAATGCGCATCCTGGACTTCGTTTTGAGGGACAAGACGGTAGTTTTCTGCGAAATCTATTTGCAAAATCATTTCACCCGGTTTAACATTTTCTTTTTTTGCTAAGAAAATAGTTTTGTTGAATATTTTTAATGAAATGATGAAGTTTAAAGTTGGGCATTTGTGCTTCAATTTCGTGTATAAGATCAATTATAGTTGCCTCCATATATTGCATAACAAACCGGTCATCTTTATATTGCCAATGCTTCCACTTTACGGGTTTGTCTAGGTTGGTTAAAAAGTTGATTGGAATTAAAGCGTCATTGATATCTTGAACACAATATTTACACGAGTTTACCATGCATGACTCCTACAAATCACTACAGCAAACTTTTTCAATAAATGATTGAAAAGTGGAAGGAAAAGATGAAAGTATCTTAGAGCAGGTCTCTAATAAGAAACCAAAATTAGCGTGATATTTACAAACACACATGTTGTGAGGCATGTTCCGAGATAATTTTATGTGCGATGGTAGTTTTTCGAAGAAAATTGTCTTTCCAATATTTGAATGAGGATATTCGACCTTGAATGACACGTATGCTTCTGATACTGTCATTATCATAAAACGCTTGGCAACCACTTTTCCGTTACTAATAACTGTATCTTTTTTACCTGGAGCTTGTACACTTATATCGTCACGCACGTAGAAGTTATAAATTTTGTTTTCAATATCAGTTTTTCCCTTTATTGGTTTTACAATACAATAGCTACTTTTTTTCCATGTCATTTGGTAAACTCTTTTCGGTTTTGTGCATTGCTTTCGCAAATGTTTGGGTACTTTTATATGCCTTTCCAATATGTCCTTTTTTATCACGACGATAGTTTTTTGACGAATCCTATGTTTCTCCTTCAGCATTTTAGTTTTTATTAAATTTCCTTTTAAAATCTGCTTTTGACGACACAACTTTTTTCTTTCAGCCTCCTTTGCGCAAAATTTTAACCATTCTGCTTCATTACTTCTCAATTTATCTCTATATCTTCTGACCCGAATGCTTCCCGTCGTTACTTCATCTTTTTCCATCTTCAAAAAAAAAAATTTTTTTTTGATGTTAAAAACTAACAATTAATGCACAATATTAAATTACATGAACTTACCGTTACGGACGTCACCAAAGTTCAGTGGTTAATTTCACAAAATCTTTCTATCAATCTTATTATTTTTTTTTTGTCAACTACAACCGTCTATTCAGTCTCTTCACTTAAATCATAACTTATAGTCCCGTCTGCTCTGTACTTATTGACACCAAGAACAATTATACCTTCAGCATTACGGACGCACGGAAAAAGAAACTAAAATAGAATGTACAAAATTTACCGTTTTTCAAAAATATTTCTCTCATATTTTGACACAGAAAGGTAAACAGCATCTGTGTCAAGCCATTGAAGCCAATATTGCCAAATATTTTATTTTAAATAAGGTTTCAATATGGAGCGGGAAAACCTGCTAAAAGGTTTACAAATGCTATAAAAAAAGTTCAAAAATTAAATGCAATTTTTTTAGGGTTGCCATGAATTTATTAAAATTTTAGCAACGTATAAATAAAATTTGAAATATCTGCAACACAACTGAAATTTTTTTTTTTTTAACAATTTGACGTTTTAAATATAAAAAAATTTAGACCGCCCATATATAAATATATTTTGATGTAATTTACTATATTAGCTTTTGTTGGTGCATGTTCAGACCTAACCCCCATACTAATAAACCCTATTAGTTAGAATGAAATTGCCGTTGCATCATTTTTAATCATAGTCCCCATATAATGTTACTTCCTGATTTTCACTTAAATCTACCAAAAAACAAAACTTGTTTTTACATGGTCCCCATATAAATATAGCATCTGGTACGAACTTTTCGATTTCTAAAGGCAAAAAAATTAATAACAAGTAAGAGTGTTAAATTCGGCTGTGCCGAATCTTTGATACCCTCCACCTCGGTTTGAGTCTTGATAATAAATGTAAATGAAAAAGTAAACAATTTGTTAAACTTAATACCAAATTATTTCAGCAAATTCTTTGGGTTGGTTTTCTTCTTTTCTATTATTTCGGATTTATTTCGGTGTTTGCTTTTTGGTCATCGTGGTTGCTGATCGGCATGCATTTTGGTTATATTTAATTTTTTTATTTATATAAAAAAGTTTTTTAATTAAAGCAAAATATTTTCACTATATCATGATTTTTATTTATGTATGACGACATTTCAACCTAAAAATTTAAGTTTTTATCGATTGGATAAACAACACAAAAATGGTTGTCGTTTAGATAACAACAACAGCTGACTTTAACAATAGCGAATATCGTTTCAAAATTTTACTGATAATTTTTCAATTTTCTTTTTTTTTACAATTCGACTATCGTTAAAAGAAGTTACTGAATCGCGGTACTGAAAAGTTATTAATATCTCCTGAATGGCAATATTTTTTTTAAATGTAAACATTTTTAAATGTAAAGATATTTCTAAATTTAAAATTATTATTTCCGACGTTTTGATATGATTTTCTGAAACTCAATTAATATTTTCTAATTTATAATTGGAAATTTTATTTTCAGTTTTTATTATAATTGATATTTTCTTAAATTTGAATGGAAAATTTAAAAAGTGAAATTTTGTATTTATGTGAATAATAATGCTTTATTAATTATAAACAATTTTTAAAAATTGGATGTAATCGCAATCAGATATTTTATAGGTAAAGCAGAATAATAATTCTATATAACTATGTAGAACTGTTTTGTAAGCAAAAAACTCATTGACGAACTCGGTAACTCTATTTTGTAAAGACAACAAAAAGTTAACCCCCCAATCTCACATCACACTGAAATTGTAAAATCGTTGTGTACGTATTATCAACGAAAAATTGTTCGAATTAGTCGAATCCATCGCCATTAAATTTTATGCTCAAACATCTGACTGCAATCTCATTTTTAAAATGTTGTCGAAGCGTAAACTTGAAAACATTTGTATACTTCTCTCTCTTATTTTATTTTAAGTAGAGTTACCAAGTTTATTATACAGGCACATGTTTGAGGGAAAATGTTTACATTTATTATTATTAGTATTATTTTAATAATAGTTAATAATATTTATGCTCTATAATTAACAAACTTGCGTTTTTGTATGCGCATTTCAAAAAATAAATCATTATAATAGATTTAACAAGTTAAAACTTTAATTACAATTTTACAGAATCCAGTAAATTTGCATTAAATTTATAACAGGGTAACATTAATCATCGTTAGTGTCTGCCACTATTCGCACGAAAAATTTGGTGCCATTAGTGTGACCACTGCGGAAAATGTGTGTGTATTAGTAAAAAAAATGTGAGTGTATTGAGTTTTTCGAACTTGCAGTGTGATGTGAGATTGGTGGGTAATATGCCAAACTTATGTTCATATTTGTAAAAGAATAATGAAAAAACGTATGAAATAAAAGACCAACCCGTGTATACTCTTAACATTGTTCTGTATGATATCTGGTTGAAAATATTAACATTCATGTTAAAATAGAAATAACTATTGCAAAGCTAATTAGAACAAACAAAAATTATGGCGGCATCTACTGTGGCATAGTCACGCTGAGCAAAATGAAGTGACACTCTGTTATACAAAAGAAATGTATTTTCCCCACAACAAAATACTGCAGAATTTTATGTAAATAAAATAACCGATTTATTTCTAACATGCAGTTACTATGAATATACATACATACATATATATAATATATGTACATTATTTGTATTATATAATATGTGTATGTATGTATATTTAAATATTACACACAAAAAATACAACATCAAACGTTATTTTTGTGTTTTTCTCTTTAAATAAATTAATACATAAATTTTTTTGCTAAATTTACATTTGGGCAATTCACAACAGGTGTTGTATATTGTATGTTGTATTGAAATACACAATACAATCATTTGTTGTGAACACTCAGTTGTATTTTCATATTGTAAAACGCTTTCTTTAGTAATTTTCGATCCAACGAGGAAAGATCGCTTCGTCGCTTCTGCTATTTTGTATAAGAGAAAACACTTGTCAGTGTTTGCTTTTTGGTCGTGAGATGTACCCTGGAGTTTTAGTTACGTACCTCTTGCATTTTAATTTATAATGAAAAAAAAATGTTAAATGTTTTGGTTGGTACTGAAAGAGAAAATCCATACTAAAAATATAAACATTAATTTTTATATAAATAAACTTATCGATGTATTTGCGTTATTTGCCATATTTTATTTTATAATTATTTATGCTGATAATATTGTATGTATTTGTTTTTTCTTTTTCATAAAAACTGGCATTCACTTGGAACTGATATGTTATGATACAATATACAACATTTACTAAACATAGCAAATGAAGTTGGATCGTGTATCAGATTTTTCAGTGAAAATTACCAACAACAATTTTACACTATTGTAAAGTGATACACGATACAAGAGATACAACGATACATTACCCATTGTGAATTGCCCAATTGTTTTTTTTATTAACAACTAGGTATTTTAGCATTATTTGCTTTAGATGTTGGTGAATTTTTACTCCCTTTATATTAACTCGTAGTGTCTGCTTGTCGAAAAAATTTTGGATCGATTTTAACCACTTTCCCGTGACCTAATCGATCTGAAATTTTGCAGGCAGGCTTGTGGCAATGACAGAAATGATCTAACATATTTTTTTAGTGATGCCAAAACAATGGAAACTTTTAAATTTTTCTACCAGAGTTGATAAAAAAATGTACAAAGGGTTTGTTTTTGTTATATTATTACCATAACGACCACAAAAACAACAAGTCCAGCTATGAAAACAATGCAACATTTAGAATAACAACAAGAACAATATAGAAATATCATGTTTTTTTTTATTTTTTTTTACTTTTTCAGAGATTTCCCTGGACCTGTTCCACCGATTTTAATGATTTTTGAAGTAGAAATCTTTCCATGAATTTGGTGAATCATTCTCACTAAAAATGATCACTGTAGCTGCACTATTGAGGGCGTGATCGTGACAAGAACAACATAGAAAATTATTTTTTTTTCAAGACTTTTTTAGTTCTTCATTCAAATCTCGGGCCCTAATCGACCGATTTGGACGATTTTAAATAGCAAATTTCTCAGGATGTTAGTGAATCATTTTTATGTCAACGAGTACCCTAGCTGCCGGATTGATGCCGTCATCGTGATTTCCACAGACGGACAGACGGACATCGCTATATCAACTCCGGTTGTTATAAGGATCACAAATATATAAATTTTATGGGGTCCAAAATTTTTTTTCTAATTATTACAAACGGAATGACAAACTTATATATACCCTCTGCACACTGGAGTGGAGGGTATAACAACTCTACAACAGCAACAATGAGTCATATGTTTTTCAAATAGGAAAAAACTGTTTATGTGTTAGTTTCGGTCATTCCCCAGTATGCATTGAAATATTATTTCGCCAATGTTGGAGAAAAGTTAAGTTCTTAAATTGATGTGAAATGTAATTCTCAACTTGGGTTGAACAATTTTTCTCCTTGTTTGCTTTCAACTTGACATCAAGTTGAGACTTAACATTTTTTCCAATCTTTGGGAAACATTTTTACTCTCAATTGGATATCCAACACTTTTCTCCACTTGAGACCAAACATTTTTTCAACTTGAATACGATTTGTGTTAAGTCTGAGATATTATTTAAATATGTCATAAATAATAAATTAAATTAAAAAATGCCAAAAAAGTACAAATAAATCATTGATATATTTTTAATTATTTCTGCTTTTTGTCAAATTTTTCAAAAAATGTACAACTAATTAATTCATTTATTTTTAATTCTAGATTTTAAAAAATGTACATAATATGTACATTTAATGTTAAATATGTACATAGTAATGTTAAATATATAATGAAATTAAATTGAAAATTGAAACATTAAAAAAAGTAATTGTTTTCATTTCTAAAATTAGTATAATATTTTTTAATATGGCAATTCCGTACCTTCCATTTGATACCGATTGGAAATATTTCTTTGCTATCAAGTTGAGAATCACAAATTTCTCAATTTGATAACTATGAAAATCGCCATATAAAAAATGTGCCTTTTAAGTTGAGAAGACTATATTCGAACTATTGAGGGCATTTGAGAATTAACGTTGGAGATTTGAAAAATGTATTTGATCTCAAATGCACCTCAACTTGATAGCAAACAAAAATGTTTAGTGGGACATTTATTGTAGGGTCGTTTGCACACACACAAAAAATAGAAAATAAATTGTCAATAAGCAAAGCAAGTGGCTTCGAAATTCGATGATGCCAGTTAATCATTTTTTGTTCACGCGGAATTTATAATTGGAGGAATTTTTTTCTCGAGAAATGTATTTTCCGTGAGAAAGAAATTCCTTGAGAATATTCATAATTGGGATGAATAACTTTTAATTGGAACTTTTTAGTCAGAATAAATCATAATTCTAGTTAGATATTAGTTAATATTTAATTAGAAAAAATATTGTGGTGGCATCTACGCAATTATTGAGGCAGTCACGGAAAAATTAAATGCAAGTCTGTTTTTTTTAATATAACAAAAATGGATTTTCCCTTTAACAAAATATGGCAGAATTCTTTATAAATGAAATGCAAAATGGAAAATCAATTTTGTGCTAATTCTTAACAAAATTAATAAAATATATATATGTATTATTATATTTATTAATATTTGTAATTTTATTTGACACAATTTCACACACAGTTTTACAGATCAACTGTTTTAATTAGAAAAAATATTTTGGTGGCATCTACGCAATTATTGAGGCAGTCACGGAAAAATTAAATGCAAGTCTGTTTTTTTTAATATAACAAAAATGGATTTTCCCTTTAACAAAATATGGCAGAATTCTTTATAAATGAAATGCAAAATGGAAAATCAATTTTGTGCTAATTCTTAACAAAATTAATAATATATATATATATGTATTATTATATTTATTAATATTTGTAATTTTATTTGACACAATTTCACACACAGTTTTACAGATCAACTGTTTTCAACTGATTTAGAAGTTTTCTGTTTTTGAAACAGTAGTGCCAATTTGTAATATTTTGTGATGTAATGAAAATCGCAGAATAATAAGTTAATACACAATAAAAAATATTAAATTTTTAAGTTTTATATACATATTGCAATAAAAAAAACTTTGGTAAATTTACATTGAAGATGGTCAGAAATGAATGAGAAAAAATATATAGGCATTTCAGAAAAGCACATTTAATATTAAACTTTATGCACAAAATATATGGGTTTTTGTTGTTTCGAATTTAACTGTGGCTCTAAGTGAAAAGTTTTAGACCGATCGTATATTACATCTTGAGGATCCTCACCTAATATTTTCAAATATATTAAATTCTTTTTAACTCATTTAACCTCATTACGAAAATAGTAAAACAGTAAATATGGAAAATCCACGCACCTCAAAAAATTGTTTTCTATGAAATAAATTAAAGACATTTCATATTATACAATTTTCTTTCAAAAATGTATCAATTATTGCAAATTTGAAATTTGACATATAGTATTTGTACATATATTTGTATAGATTTCGCAGTATGAAAAGAACTATTATTTCTTTATTTAGAATATATGTAAGTATTGCTCGCAAAAAAATGCAACATCATGAATGAAACACATAGACGACTGCTGGCAGCAGCATTTGTAGTCGTATAGTCAGCTACTTGATTTTTCTGAATACGACAGCAACATATAATACAAATGCTTTTTATTTAAATATACAATTACTTTTACTTATTTAAAATGCATTAGTACAACGTAAAAATAAATAAATTAGTTTAACGCCTTTTGATTATTAATGGAATTATAGCCTTTCATTTTGCGATTTTTTTTTTAAACAAAATAAAATATTTCATAGCACTAACTTCTTTTACATATTTTGTTATATTGTCAACACTATTTTTGTTTTGTAGCCAACAAAACACACTTGCAGTTTTTTTTTTCTATTTGAAGAACATATGACTGCCATTGTTGCTGTTGTAGAGTTGTTTTTTTTTTGATTTTGTTTCGTTAACTCTTTTGTATTAAAGCACCTCCAATATATGTATCCATTTTAGTTTGCAAATTCAGTATATTTATAATTTATTACTTACAGCAAAAAATAATAGAAACAATTTTATCAGTTATGCTTACGAAACTATATAAATAGACTTGAAGTTGGCTGCAAAAGCAGTAGCCTGTGTAAAGAACAAGTTAGCGACATGTAACTGTTACGTAACGTGTCAGCCTTTTTTTCACATGAAAAGTATTGGGACGTTCCGGTTACGTTCGGTAACTGTTTTAAATGATTTTCATGTAAAAAAAAACAACTGACTCGTTACGATTACGGGTAGAAAACATTGACCTTTTATATGTATTATAATGCTATGAATGCATTTATCTTTATTTTATTTTATTTATATATTCTTTTTTTTTTGTATTGTATATTATTTTTTTTTATTATTATTACTATTTCATTTAATTATTTTTTTCTTTAAATAAATTAATACATAAAAATTTGTTTTTTAAATTATTGGTGAACTTTTACTCCCTTTACTTACTGCCTTTATATTAACTGGTAGTGTCTGCTTGTCGACAAAATTTTGGATCGATTTTTAGCCCCTTTCCCGTCAGCCAATCGATCTGAAATTTTGCATGCAGGCTCGTGGCAATGACAGAAATGATCTAACAAATTTTTTTAGTGATGCCAAAACAATGGAAACTTTTAAAATTTTCTACCATAGTTCACAAAAAAATGTACAAAGGGTTTGTTTTTATTATATTATTACCACAACGACCACAAAAACAACAAGTCCAGCTATGACAACAATGCAACATTTAGAATAACAACAGGAACAATATGGAAACATCATGTTTTTCATTTTTTTTTTAATTTTTCATAGATTTACCTGGACCTGTTCCACCGATTTTAATGATTTTTGAAGTAGAAATCTTCCCATGAATTTGGTGAATCATTCTCACTAAAAATTATCACCCTAGCTATCCTATTGAGGGCGTGATCGTGACAAGAACAACATAGAAAATTATATTTTTTCAAGACTTTTTTTAGTTCTTCATTCAAATCTCGGGCCCTAATTGACCGATTTGGACGATTTTAAATAGCAAACTTTTCAGGATGTTAATGAATCATTTTTTATGCCAACGAGCACCCTAGCTGCCCGATTGATGCCGTCATCGTGATTTCCACAGACGGACAGACGGACAGACGGACAGACGGACAGACGGACAGACGGACAGACGGACAGACGGACAGACGGACATCGCTATATCAACTCCGGTTGTTATAAGGATCACAAATATATAAATTTTATGGGGTCCAAAATTTTTTTTCTAATTATTACAAACGGAATGACAAACTTATATATACCCTCTGCACACTGGAGTGGAGGGTATAAAAATATCACTCAGCTGTGGTTTATGCTTATTTTCTATATCCAATTAGTTGGATCTAAGACCCTTTCTCTAAACACTTGGTATTGGGCATAGTTTTGTCTGTCTAGACCAGGCTTGGCCAATCCAAATCGCTCCTCGGGCCAACATTTTTTTTCAAAAATGTACAGCGAACCAAAATTCTATGAAAAAAACAATTTTTATTGAACTAAATTGTGAATTTTTAAATAAAATTCATTAAATTTCATTATACATAAATATTTGTTAATAAATAATTTTCTAAGAGCCTAAAGGTATGCTAATCAATCTTAGACAATTCACAATTCAACACAAATTTACTAAACACACAGACAGCATTGTATAGTTTTTTATTTGAAGCTTAAATATGTGTTTTATGTGCAAATGGTGCACACCTGTAAATATGGTGTACATCTGCAAAGAAATACCCTTCAAATTGTATATTTTTGTCAAAATCGGTTGGTAACTAAAAGAGTGGAAGAGGTCACAAGAAATCGCCAAACCTATTAATATTATAGATAAATGAAATATTTATTTTTCTATGCGATGCGCTCAATGGTTTTAAATCTACATCAATTTTAGTTAATTTAATTGGCTTTCCAGATTATCGACTGTTAATTCACAAACATATGTAGATCCGGAGACGCTTACAATTTTTTGAGCAAATAACCTTAAGTTAGGATTATTTTCTGCTGTTATATACGTTTTATAAAAATCAATCGTTTGATGAAACTGCTTCAACTCATTGCTACATTGCAAATAAATTATTTCCATCTGTATAGCTTCTGGAATGTACTTGAAATGGAGAAGAAATTATCTTAAACCTCTTGTTATCTTTTTTAAGTTCATCAATGTTCATAAACTTTATTGCTCTAAATTCTTTTTATGGTGGAAAATGGTGAAGATTTTTATTTATAAGTTCGGACTCAAATAGAAGTAGCTTGATTTGGAATGCTTCGATATGATTTCAAACATCAATAACTAAATTATTTTGCCCTTATAACTCCTTGTTGAGCTAGTTAATTTTTTCGGTTATATGTATATATTAAGAAACGCAAGACCAATAACTACAATTTAATATTTAAATTTGAAACTGGAGTTCTCTTTTCATCCATAAAATTTTCAATTTAGACACTTATTAAAAAAATTTTTTTAAACATGTTACGCGACTCAGCCATATAACCTTGATAAAATAGATAATATCACCGTATTCGGAACTTAATTTATTAGGGTATGCTTCGAATATAGTTAAAGGTTTTAACTTGTGCACAAATTTTATGCACATGTATTACAAATTTCACCAGTAGCTTCCAGCTCATTCATAAACAACAGCTCTTTCATTTTTACCAATCGTAGCCGGTGCACCATCTGTTTTTAGTCCAGAAAGCGCCTTTAAATGACAATAATTGCAGGATAAACTTTTTTACTTTCGTCGAAAGCCAGCGAATATACTTTGAATTTTTGAATCCGCTGCCGAAAAATAGTTTGTAACATAACAAATTCTCCGTCCGCATATGGCTTCATTTTCTTTGCAAATAACTTTCGGCAAAATAGGTTGCAATGAAGAACTAAATATTTTCTGCTGGGATTTCAATTCAGATTTTAGCTCGGTTAACATAATTTTGTAATACTTATATTTTTTATAGATTCTGAAAACATAACAGGCTGCATGCGGCCCGTGGGCCTCAGCTTGGTCACGCCTGGGTATAATGAGTTTGTGCTGTTATTTGTAACTACCAACAATATTATTTTGCTGAAATTTGGTATGTAAGCTTACATTGGTTGTAGCATAAACGCTATTGAAATTGGTGTTAATCGGTGCAAGCTCATACCTAGTCCCCATAAGAATGACCCCTAGGAGAGTGACTTAAATTGCAATAAGATCCAAATGATCATAAAGATACCGGGTAAATTTTTTTTGTGTCTGTTTATTTTACCAATTAAACATAATCAAAAATTAAACCCTGCAGGACAATTCTTAGTCATGGCTCCCATATAAAGTCGCTTCCCAACCTTCACTTAAATCTATCAAATAACAAGTAAGAAAATTATAGTCGGTCTAGACCGACTATACGATACCCTATACCATGCGTTTAGAAACCCTATCTCTTAGGCCCAACTAACTGGATATAGAAAATAAGCATAAACCAAATTTGAGTGGGATTTTTATTAATTTTTTTGGCTGCAGATATGAAAATTTCATATCGGATCCTATGTCTATATAGGGATTAGGTCCAAAAATGGACCGATCCTGATCATGTTTGGTAAAGTCTCTTGTATTTTGCAAAAATATATACAAACAAAATTTGAGAAGAATCAGTGCAATATTTTTGTTTTTTAATAGATTTAAGTGAAGATCGGGAAGCAGCTCTATTTGGGGCCAAAGGTATCATTTTTAGACTACTCAATAATGGATGTAATGAACGCATAGAAACCCAATTTGAGTAAGATCTATATGACAATTTAGATCTTATGGCAATTTATGTCGATGTCATAGGGGTAATTTGTATGGCGGCTAGGTCTTAACATGGACCGATTCTCACCAATATCAATAGCGTTTATGTCGTGGCCGATAAAAGCTTATATACCAAATTTCATCAAAATATATTCACATTTGCGACCTGCAGTTTGATTACAAGTTTTACATGGACACACAGACGGACGGACGGACGGACATTGTTAAACCAACTCAAAAAGTGATTATGATTCGATCGGTATAATTAAAGATGGGTCTAGGTCAAATATTTTTGGTTGTTACAAACAGCAGCACAAAGCCATTATACCCAAACCACATAGTGGTATAGGGTATAATTAAAACCTGCAGGACAATTCTTAGTCATGACTCCCATATAAAGTCGCTTCCCTACCTTCACTTAAATCTGTCAAAAAATAAACATAATGCACAGATTTTTCTCAAATTTGGTTTGTATGTTTTTGCAAACAATAAGTGACTTTACCAAATAGAGTCAGGTTCCATTTCTCGAACTAAATCCCATATAAATATAGCACCCGGTATGAACTTTTTCATTTCTAAAGGCAAACAATTAATAACAATGCCTCTCCAATTTGGTTTATTTTTATTTCCTATACCCAATTTGTAGGACTTAAGACAAATTCTCTAAACGCAGGTATAGGATATCGCATAGTCGGTCTTGACCGATTTTCGTAATTGTTTTTTCTGCAAATGTAACGTAGTTGGCAATTCCAAAATAACTAATAAGTATTCAAAATGTCTTTCAATAAATTAAAAGTTCATAAAAAATTTTAAAATTTTGTATATAAGATAGATAACGAAGTTCCGGCGGGAAATATAGGCCACGAGACTCGAACTCTGTGAGTTCGAAAGAAAATTAGAATGCCACAAAAACGAGATCAAAAATTGGATGCCTCACTTGCCAATCAATTAACTCTACTTTCTGAATATTGTATATTTTAATGTTGAGGGGGGTGGGGATGGGGGGCAAGGTTTTAAAAGTTAAAAAAGTCGTATTTTCATAATTATTTTTTGAAGATATGAATAATGTTAGATTATTTATTTCATATAAGTACACGTTATAGCATAACATTTGTAGAATCTTGGAAAAAATTTTCAATTAAAAATTTTCATAAATAAGTCCGTGACAACGAATCTCCGGGGGCGTTGTTGTTTTGAGGTGAACATCATAACTCGTTACCGGATCATGTGAAATAATAAAATCGAAACGCGTTTAAAAGGTGACATGTTTCCTGCAGTAGCGCCGAAGAGTTTTTTCAATTTTTTTTTTCCAGCATTTTGAAGTGAAAAACACAATTTTTGCTATAAAATTTCGAGAATTTGTTGTTAAAAAATAGGGAAGAAAATGGAAAATAAAAAAGAACTCTTCATGGTTACCTGTAGATTCATGTGTAGATATAGTTCGTAAAATTTCAAAAGAATCGCTCGTGTAGATTTTGAGTTATGATGTTCACTGACTTCGAACATTTATTTGCGAGAAAATCGATTTAAAGTTTTTTAAAAACTTATTTATATACGATACACCGTATGAGGCCGGTCGCTGGTAATGCTATATCGTCTTAAGTTTTGCTCCGATTTACTTGAAATTTTGATACAACATTCTCTACATTCAGAAAGAGAAATGCAAAAAAGGTTTTAAAAACATACCCCCCCCCTTAAAGCAATTTTCTCTAATTATAAGTTGCTATAGTATTAATCATTATTACAGAAATTGGTTTTGAATATAAACAGTTAGGCGTCAATCAACCGCTTTAACATTAAAATACATAAAAATCATACATAAATCAGTATTTTTCGTTATATTTTAATGAAAGTTATTTATATAAGCCTTAGCTACAATTTTGCTGAAGAATTAAGATTGGGATTAAATCGCACGGAAGGACGGAGGTACGGACGTTGCTAAATCGACTCAGAAAGTGATTTTGCGTCGGTATAGTACAAGATGGGTCTAAGTCAAATATTTTTGTTAGTCACAAACATCAGCAAAAACTCATTATACCCTGACCATAACGATTTTTGTGCGTGATACTATTTTTGTGCGTGATTTGATACGGAGCAAATATGAAATTAAAAGTATTTGGAAACTTCCCATGAAGACTCTTTCCTTGTATATTAAACGCATTATACCCTGTTACAACAAATAATATTTTATTAATACATCTATATTATATGCTTATCATTAAAAATTAAATGTCTAGTTACAAAAGTTAAGTTCCCATAGTTAAAATATAATTTTATTTTTAATATCAATATGAAAATAATATTTCGCTATCTTCTACAAATATTTATTCAAATCAAATACACTCCATATTGATCGATGATGTTTTGAAAGTACTTTTGGGAAAGACGGTGATTTTATATGCAAAAAAAAACTTCTTAACTGACAAGTATTTGAAATTGCATGTGTTTTAAATTTTTTTAATCAAACTGCACAATAGATACATATTTTTTAAAATTAATTCACGAATTTAGCCAAGACAATCTAAAATTTATTGTCTAGGCTAAATGTTCAATGTTTTCATAATATGTAAAACAGTTTAACGTAAAGTTTTTCTTTGTTCTCATGCAGTTTTAAGCATTTTTTTTATTAACGGTTTGGTTTACGATGTATTTTCAGTTATTAAATAAAAATGTCAACCATTAAAGTATAAAATTTTTAAATAACCAAATAAAAAAACAAAAATTGATCACAACAAGCATGGATTCGTTTTTGGAAGACTCTACCGAACGTATCAGCCGTATAAGCAATGAAAGCCGCCACGATACGCTGATTAATGAGAAAAAATGGGAATGGGGTTTTTTAAGGGTGAGTAATTAAGCTATTTTATCATTATATTATATTTTATTATAATTAATTATAATTAAAAAAAAATTATTTGCCAGGTTATATAACAGTTGATAAATTACTAAGCGAAATACTGCACATTTTGCCCAATGAGTAGCTTTAATCGCTGGAACTACCGATTTACATAAAAGATTATCGCATTCTATTATAAATTTATAAAAAACATGCATAAAAAAATGATATAAGTTTTTGTGCCCGCTAGCAGATGTATTAATTATTATCATTTATCTGGATATATTTCGTAAAGGGGTAATATTTTTGGAAACATTTACATTTGACGTTAGCATTGATATAGACTAGTTTTACGATTTAACTAACCAGGAAATTGTCAGGCCTCTTCGTTAATCTGAAAACTTCGTTATACACAGTACTTACTTAAAAAAAATCTGTTTTGCTTACAATAAATATAAAAAAAGAATTGTGCTTTTTATAATTTATTTGCTTAAAATTATTTATAAAACAAAATAACATAATAATGTGCCTGAAAAAGAACATTTGCATTGCTTTTTTTATTTAATCAAAAGAAATAGGCTGTTGAAAGATAAAATTTCCTGGTAGAAACATATGGTAAACACGCTCCATAGATTTCAACATGTGAGATTAATTTCCACAATTTAAAAGTGGTGATTTCAATATGGAAGACAGCGAGCACTCTGGTAGACTACAAAAATGTAAAATGTTATTGAATGATGACCCAACTCAAACTCAACGGAATTAGCAGAAACATCAGATGTGTCACAAGAAATATTCAGCAGACGTTTACGAATATTGAGGAAGATCAATAAACTCTATAAAAGGTTCCCAAACGATTTAAATGGACGAAGAAAAGAAAATAACAAAGTCACATGTGAAATGCTGCTGAAACGCCACGAAGGGAAATCATTTTTGTATCGAAACCTATAGAGGAAGAAACGTAGCTTTAATCTGGCGAAGCAGTTCCTTCAACACCAACCCCAAATCGCTTCGGCAAGGAATCATGCTCTCTGTCTGGTCGGGCCAGAGCTGTTTTGTTTATCATAAACTCTTGAAATCCAGCGAAAATAATATTATAAAATGCTATCGCCAACAAATGACTAATTTGGCAGAAGACATGGTAAATTGATTCTGTTACACGACAATGCACCGTCTCACACAGCAAAACCAGTTATAGACACATCCTTTCGCGCGCACTATACATACATACATAATCGACAAATTGATAGATTTCCCGATTTCATTGACATTTCGATGTCGCAAGAATATCGCTGTTGAAAATTCGAAAAAAAATTATTTCTAACAACTTTTCTAAAGCTGTAATTACCAACACTTAATTTAATTATATTGAATGCGAGGATTCCAGAACTCTTATTAGATTTTTTCTGACAGCTTTAGTTTATAAGTTATAGGCGAGTATAATCGTTCAGCAAAAATTGCTCGCTTAAAAGGTAAAAATCATAAATATTAAAATTCCGTCTCGAAGTATAATGTGATAATATCTTGTAACGTAGCGTCATTATTAAATATGCTCAGTTCCATCACTGATATATCGTAAAACAAAGATGAGCATTTTTGCGATTAACAGACTCTACATTAGGGTGGCCCTTCATTATATGGAGGGAAAAAAAGTGTTCAAACTCTCGGTCTCACCCCCTAGAAATATTCGAATAGCAAAAAACTGAGAAATACAGATTTTTTGAAAAAGTTGTCTTTTATTAGCTTTGGGTCATTTGTGGGTCTTCTTATTTTATTTACGAAAATATAGATAGTTTTTAGACATAAAATAATTTTATAACAAAATTGTTAAAAGTTGTTTTTATTTATATTCACGAGCAATAAGCAGATAATTGCACCAAAGATATGGATTATTTTGATCCCAGGAGCACTGAAGCCTTAAATAAATAAAAAATAACCGAATTATTCTTCTTAAATTCGAAATAGTGGTTTCATCGAGTTTAACAGAAAAACTCGTTTTCCGTAATTTTTTTTTTATTTAGAAATATCTTAAAATCCAAAGCTGGCCTTGGCAAATAATGTGCTAACGTTCTCGGACTTATCCCAAATTTTAGGAGAGGAAGTTCTACATATTTAGTTATTATAATTTAAGCATCGCATCTAAAAATTCAACAGAACTTACAAAATATTTGAATTTTTTGAATAAATTGTCTTTTATTAGCTTGGGGTCATATGTGACCCCAACTACAAAAGGGTTAATGGGGTCATATTATTTTTTTCCGAAACCCTAGGCTATTAAGATAAAATATAACATTTAAAAGTAGAAAAGTGATGAATTTTTGATAGAAAATATTTCGAAAGAGGACATTTACAGAATATTTTACTAAAATCCCATTTTTCTCGAAATCCGCAAAAATAAAATCCTTATCAAAAAAATTCTGGCACAGGGATTTACTTAAAAATCCACACAGTTAATCTGTAACATGTACTTAACAAAACTTTAAAGTTTTAGATCCAGTTTTTTAAATTTTGTTTAAGAAAATTTTTTTAAACTTGAAAAAGGAGTTTTCAAAATTTTATCAAAAAAAATTTCCCATTTTCGGTCTCAATACGCAATAGGTTAACTACGTGGTAATAAAACAATACTTCATATCTGAGTACTTATAAGTATAGAGACCAAAAAAAATTATGGCTTTAATCAATTTCTCGAAGTTGAAAAAAATGCCATCAAATTTTATGAGCTAGTTTTTTTTTAGGACAAAAGTGGTCTGGGGCATTTGCTATTTCTTGGCGAGGTTTTATTCGATTTTTAAGTTTTATAGCTTTTTGCAAGGATAATTTAATACTGATCCCAAATTATATAACAACTTGTTGGAAAAATTAAACTATAGAACGAAATTTTCGTAAAATCTGAAAAAAGTCATATTTTCCCCATATAAACACACCTGAAATTTTCAATCGCGTTGAGGCACGACTAAATGTTTTTTGATTTTCCAAAAACTTTGTATTTCTCAGTTTTTTTGCTGTTCGCATATTTCTAGGGGGTGAGACCGAAAGTTTGAACACATTTTTTATTAAGGACCACCCTACTCTACATACTCAAAATCGACTTCCAGTTTCTGGATGTAAGACTAGTGTTGATAAATAAAGACTTACAAACGTGCTAAATATAGCCCTTTTTCTAAGTTTGATGACGCTTTACACTAGAACTGACCCAAAATCAGCGTACCTCAATTATCCAATATCAGTTAACAGATATCAGTTATCTGGAAAATCAGTCAGTAGTCTCGAATAAATGGTTTATGAAGTTCATTAAAGAAAGTAAATGGTGTATGAACTCGATAAAACAAAATACTATCACTATCAGACGCTTAAGTGCCTTAGAACATCTAGTTCAATACATTAATTTAAATTTTACGAACATAATTACGCTGTACAACACGAAAAAAATTACAAGGTCCGGCCTATAAATTTTGATTGAGGAGACAAAAAAGAAAGACGCGTGTATCGGCGTTTTGAAAGTTTACAACTGAATTTCATTTGAGGGGGGTTAAAGTTTCCCAGCTCTGGCACATTCTTAAAAGAGCAAAAAACACCATTACATCAGGGATTTAAGGAGTTAAAATGTTCCACAAAAATATTCGCCGTGAAATTCTAATATAAGTCCCTGAGTACACCAAAATGGAAAATTCAACCAGAAAGTCAGAAATAAGACACAGCAACAAACAAAAATATTGCACACATTTTTCTCAAATTTGGTTTGTATATGTTTTTGCAGAAGTAAGTGACCAAAGATCCTTTATTTGAAAGGTATTTCTTTTTAGCTGTACTAGATTTACAGATTTTTATATTTTTATACATTTTTTGGGAGTTATGCTCATTTAAAGTTGCTGGTGTGTGTTTATTAAATTTGTTAATGTGTTTGCAAAAAAAAAATGAGTTTGTTTTCTTCATTCACAATAATAATTGTGTTGAATTGAAAAAAAATTATTTTGGACAAAAACCAATAACGACAACAACGCAATCGATATTTACCCCGGAAAAATTTCGTAATAGCAGCTCATTGATTTTTGCATTACCAATAATGACCTACCACTGCCCACTGCATTACTTCCAAAGTGCATTACTTCCAAATCATGCCAGCGCCTTGCATACTGAATTACTTTCAAAGTGAAAATAATGAGTTCCTAGGCAACTAGCTACCTCCAATGACATCCCCGTGTTAAAATAATGAGCTTATCAGGCAAACTTCAACCAGTTACATCTCATTCTAAAACCCATTATTTGGTAATGTTTGTTTTTCCTGGGTAAAAAGTGTTGAACTGTGAAATGGCTAAAATTGATTAGCATACCTTTAGAGTCTTATAAAATAATTTATTAAATGAAAAAAGAATTTCCTAGAATTTGTACTCGAATTTCGAAGGCGGGAATCTGCAGTTTATATAAAATCATTTATATAAAAATCAGTTTTGGCACATTTTTAAAATTACCAGTAATAGTTACTGGTTTCAAGCTGTAGAACTAATGGTAATTTTTTTTTAATTTCAATTTCGTTTACAGAATCAATGTCGCAATTTAGAATTGGAACAATTCTACGAATCATATATGCAACGCTTGCGTATCAGTTACTTATCGCTCTTTGTTATCATTGAACTGTTAGTAGTGGGAGTACATTCGCTTATTTTGATATCGACAATATCAGTAAGTATGATAATAAAGCTGCCTACATATAACATCCCTATTTAGAAAGTGATTTCCTGTTTTAATTTTTAGAATCTTAGTAATGCTGCCTGTGATATATTTTCGTATATAACTTCGGCCTTGTTAGTCTGGGCAATATTGGCTATCAATTTTCGGGTTGAACTCATAAAGCGTTTTCCTTGGATAATGTATGTTACCTCTTGGTTAGCTGTTACCACATTGGCTGTCACCGACATCGGAATATCCGTGTATCATGCCGTTATAAATTTGGATATGTTACGACCAGCTTATGGCTCATATATTCTATATGCGGTTTATATATTTATGCCGTTGCCCGATAATATGCACGCCTTCATGTTAGGTTTGGCTGTGACATTGTCCTATTTGATCGATTATGCATTTGTTACATATCACAAACGAGCTGATGGCACCAACATGTTGGATGTCAATAAACTGATAACAGAGGTGATATTTTTAATGTCCATCAATTTATTGGGTATATATTTTCGAATGATGAAAGAAATTGCCATACGGACAACATTTTTAGATCGTCGACAATATGTGGAGGAGAATTTATTGCTGAGATATGCCAGAGAAGAAGAGGTACAAATTACATATACATATATAAATAAAATATTCAAATTTAATTGGAAATTTCGTAACAGAGAAGTTTATTGTTGAGCATAATACCAGCTCATATTGTGAATAAAATTGAACATGATGTTAAATCGCGTTTGGAGTATAAAAAGGCAAAAAGTCAAAGAAGTGCTTCGCAAAGTCCAACTAATTTAGCAACGTAAGTTTAGTGAAATTAGTTTAAATAAAACGGGTTTATGGAAGGGATATTCAAAATAAATTTTATTTCAATTTTTCAGTGAAGATCTATATGTGGCAACACATTGGCGCCAACCGGAAAAAGAGTGAGTAAATTTTCAGTATAATAATTCATTATATAAAAAATTTTGAGGCCACTGTCTCTTTAACTCATAGCCGTATATATTTGTTTCTATTAGCTGTGGTGAATAGCTCAAATTTCACATACAGGTTTATTCCGCATTTCATTTAATTGGTCAAAATTTGAGCCATAGAAGTTCGTGAAAACATATGAAAAGCGAGAAAAAATATCGAAAAAGTTATTATCGATTCTATTAGTGCCAAATCCGCTTCAGAAAAATTTAAGAATTTTCAGAATAGAGTTTGCGGAGGAGAAAAAAGTTTTTAAACTAAAAGGAATCAAATTATCTAGCAGCCATACAAAGTGTAGTCAAAGATGGAGAGAAAAGAGCTTGTATGTGTGTGTGTGAGAGAGAGATAGAGAGAAGGAGAGAGACAGAGAGAGAAATAAACGGATAAAGGCCTAGCTAGCCACACGTAACCTTAACCAAACGTGTCAGCTGTTTTTTTCTGTTACATGAAAAGCAATTAGAGCAGTTACCGAACTCAACTGTCACGTAACCGGAACGTTCCTATCTGTTGAAAATAGATTTTTGTTACGTTTGTACGTGACATTTGTGAACGGCTGATAAAGTTTGGTTAATTTTACACAGCAACATGCTGATCCGTTTTTTACGTTCTATAATTGCACTAAATGTCAACGTTACATTTACGGTACGGATAAATTATAGCAACGTTTGGCTAACTAGGCCTTAAGAGTCTCAAAATATTAACAAGCTGCACACACGTTCATATGTATTGGAGCTCGTGCAACAGTTATTTCAGAAATGGACTCCGATTTACTCCAGATATCATATGGAAAATATGTAGAAAACATTCTTTAGTTAATGCAAGAGGCTGAAATATAAAATTAGTAAAAAAGTTTTCGACCAAAACTGAGGCCAACCTGCATGTAAAAGTAGGAAAAGTTTTTTCTTATCACACTTAAAATCCAGTCATGCAATTACTAATGTGATAAAATTCTTATCGAAAGTCAGTGATTTAAAATAGAGGAAAAATATTCCAGACAAATGTACAAATTAAACAAGAAAGAAAATTATGGTCGGTCTAGACAGACTTTACGATTCCCTATTCTATGCGTTTAGAGAACTGGCCTTAGGTCCAACTAATTGAGTATAGAAAATAAGCATATACCTGCAGATCTGAAAAAGTTCATATCTGATGCTATATCTATATATGAAGACTAGATCGAAAATGGACCGATCCTGACATATACAAACTAAATTTGAGAAAAATCTGTGCAATATTTTTGATTTGTGATAGATTTAAGAGAATATTGGGAAGTAACTTTATATTGAGGCTTTGACTAAGAATTGTCCTATAGGATTTATTTTTGGACTACTGATTAATAGATGTAATAAACACCCATTTGGGTATAAAGCGTTTGTGCAGACGTTTGTAACTATTATACTGATCGACTCAGGATCCTTTTTGAATCGATTTGGTCCGATGTCCGTCCGTCCGTCCATCTGTCTGTCCGTCTTTTCGTTCGTCTGTGTGTCCATGTAAACGTTGTAAAACTACAGATCGCAAATATGAATATGAATACATTTTGACGAAATTTGGTACATATTTAAGTTTCTGTTGGCCATAATATGAACACTATTGAAATTAGTGAAAATCGGTTTTTTGTTCAGATTTAGTCTCCATACAACAACTTAAATTGCCATACGATCCAAAATATCATTCAGATCTCGTTCGAATAGGGTTTGTGTATCTTTATTACATCCATTTATCAGTAGTTAAAAAATAAACCCTATAGGACGATTGTAAGTCACAGCCCCCATATAAACATATCAAAAACAAAAATATTGCACACATTTTGCTCAAATTTGGTTTGTATATGTTTTTTGCAAAAAAGAAATGGCTTTACCAAATATGGTCAGGATCGGTCCATTTTTCGTCTTAGTACCCACATAAATATTGCATCCGATATGAATTTTTATACTTGCAATATGCTTGTTTTTACTTACTTTATTCTATAGAAAAATCTCGAAATGAAATCTTTTATTTTTAGAAAATTGTTTATAGAACCACATGATGATGTTACCATACTGTATGCCGATGTTGTCAACTATACCTATTTAACAACTACCTTGGATGTTAAGACACTCGTGGAGACACTGCATGATTTGTTTGTAAAATTCGATTCAGCTGCAGAGGTATATCAAAGAATTTACCAAAGTTATAAATAAACTGTTATTTGAACTAACTTATTCATATATGATGAATTTCATGTAAAAATCGAGATGCATTGAACCCGACCCCCTCAGATATCGATGAAATTTTGTTCATAGCTAAATTTGATCAATACAAACAAACCCTCATTTTTAGAAATGACTGTTTTGCGATTTTTTGGGCGTGGCACAGTGGGAAAGTTTTCGAAAAAACGCGAAAATGGTCGAAAAGTGCTCTATTTAAAATGCAATAACTCAAAATCGGCTGAACCGATTTCCATGATCTTGGTATCATTAAAAAGATATTTTAACAGGCTTTATGACACGTTTAAAAAAAAAAATAAAAATACACTGTTAAAAATTTTATAACAAAAAGAAAATTTTAAATAACGAAAAAACCAAAAAGATCAAGGGATTTTTTACAGTGTATTATTTTTTTAGAAAGGTTTATCCTTCACCTATACCATATCCAAAAAGTAAAATGGGTTCTTTTTTAGTTTTTTTTATATAATTTTTTAAGTAGTGTCACTTCTAGTAATACGTACCGAAAGTTTTTGAAATAATTCGAATAACAGCGAAAATATCAGCTCACATTCTTACACATTTACAAAATAGTTCAACAATTCTAACATTTTTTAAATGTTTACAAATAAAAAACCATCAACAATTGTTTATATTATTTGCCAAATGATTCTCGGTTGGTGGTTAACGTTTCCAGAACAAATCTAATCGTTGTATTCTACTTTTTGTATATTATTTCTTCAGTTTGGTTATTTTCAAAATGTTTTAGCATATGCGTTTTTAGATTATTTAAATTTTTGAAGCAGTGACTACACATTGAAACGCAACACTCGCTTTTTTGTATGTCACCATTACAAACAACGAATATGAGAACATCTTTGTAGTAGGTAAATGTGCATTCTCCTTCAAAACAAAATGATTTTAAGCGACTTTTTTCAAACATCAATTTCATATTCTGATGCAATGTGCATACACAGATATTTTGCTGGTTTCCAACTCCAAGTTTCATACAATTTTTTGGCCTTAACATTGTAAATTTTGTAAAACCAACTTTGGCCAAGGGATGTTTTTTTTTAAATTCGTAGTAAGATTCGCGTAGTGAAGATAACATCAGTCTTTTTTGAACTTTTTCACGTAAGTTTCCTTGTCTAATAGTAATTGAATGTTGCGATCCTGGCATCATTCGGCTAATTTCATCATCTTCATAAAATAATTTGACTGTGCTTAGAGTTTCGGTTGGTAAACTACGTCTGCTCATTTTTAAAAGATTGATATCTGCAAACTTCGTTTTATTCCTTTGGATATCTTTACTTTTTTTGATACAATCGTGAGATATATCATCCCCAAAACGATCTTTAATTTCTGCGTGACTCATATTGATTGGTAAGAGAGATAAAAGTTTTTGCTTTTCCAAAAGATTTGAGCTGTTCTCTATTTGATATTTGATGTTTTGCAAAATTTCTTCGTAAAAGGCTTTGACGTTTTCAAGTTGCGCTGACAAATCAGATAATGGATCAGCTCCAAGTGAATCTGCTATATTTTCCAAAATTTGCACTGATTTTCTATTTCTGTATGCATCTCGTTTGATATATTTCCTCTTAAGAGGCGTCATTTGGTTTGGTAGATGCGGAATAATGTGATCATTTATATTTTCAATGAGTTCGTTGCTTTCGATGTTTGCATTACGGCTGGTACAAGTTGGAAGTTCATTCAATTCTTCGCTAATTTAATCGCTAGGCGTTATTGGTAAATAATTTGAGACTTCAATCTGCTCCACGTTGGATTCATTACGACTGCACGCTTTTCTCAGTGTATTCCGGCAAGTTTCGCAAATACGGCTACAATGAATGTTGGCGACAGCTGGAAAATACTCAATTATATTTGCAGCCTCGTTCTCACTTATTTTACGAAGCGAAGCGCAACACTTATTATATATTTTTATGCATCTGTACTTATTGTTTGAATTCATATTCACTCAAATTTTTTAAATATATGCGTAAAAATTGTAATGGGATATCTTGGCTTCTCGAAACTGTTTATAATTATGAATTTCGGTACGTTGCACTTTTAAAATATGGACTTGTAATTTTCGCGTTCGTCGACACTTGTTGAATGAGTAAAATCGATCAATGCACTCCTATTTATACTGTGTATTGTTCACTAGTTTACTGACAGGTACTTATAAATGGGTGCATATTTTTTAACGGTGGCTATATACCTGTTTCACCATGTGTGAGTTTTAAATTTTCGAATAATGACCACCCTTAAATGTGGGTTGAATTTCTGTAAAAAAGTCATACAGGTAGCCAACTGAAAAACCCAAATAATTAAAAATTACTTTGCTTACGCAATCATAAAAATTAAATAACCCTTTGTTTATTCCGTTTTGTTAATTCTGAGAATCATAAAAAATATGATCGAGGGTTTTTCCGAAGAATGTTGTGCATATGTAGAGTAAATTTTTGAAATTCATACCTTTACTCAATTGCGAATAAAAGCGAATTGAGTTGGCAAATCATGTGTTGTACTGTGTTATTTTACCTGTAAATATAAAATATAAGGGCAATTACTAGAAGTGACACTACTTAAAAAATTATATAAAAAAAACTAAAAAAGAACCCATTTTACTTTTTGGATATGGTATAGGTGAAGGATAAACCTTTCTAAAAAAATAATACACTGTAAAAAAACCCTTGATCTTTTTGGTCTTTCCGTTATTTAAAATTTTCTTTTTGTTATAAAATTTTTTACAAAGTATTTTTATTTTCTTTTTAAAACGTGTCATAAAGCCCGTTAAAATATCTTTTTAATGATACCAAGATCATGGAAATCGGTTCAGCCGATTCTGAGTTATTGCATTTTAAATGGAGCACTTTTCGACCATTTTCGCGTTTTTTCGAAAACTTTCCCACTGTGCCACGCCCAAAAAATCGCAAAACAGTCATTTCTAAAATTGAGGGTTTGTTTGTATTGATCAAATTTAGCTATGAACAAAATTTCATCGATATCTGAGGTGGTCGGGTTCAAAATTTCAGTTTTATCTTGATTTTTAAATGAAATTCATCATATGTGCTTCTATTTTACAGGAGTACAATGTTTTGCGTATTAAATTCTTGGGTGATTGTTATTATTGTGTAGCCGGTGTTTCCATTCCCAATGAATATCATGCCAAATGTTGTGTGGACTTGGGATTGCGCATGATTAAAGATATACGTGATGTAAGGTATTAATTGAAAACTCTTTGTTTTGTTATTATGGCAACTTTTTAATATTTTCAATGTATTCTTTAAAATATTTAGGACACGGCGTAAATTAAATATTGATATGCGTATAGGTGTACACACGGGCAGTATTTTATCTGGCGTTATCGGTGCTTGTAAATTGCAATACGATATATGGTCCAAAGATGTAGATATAGCAAATCGTTTGGAACAGACGGGCATGGCGGGTAGGGTACATGTTAGCGAGGAGACGTTAAAACAACTCGAAGGTGAATACATGTACGAGGAGGGAACACATCAAGCTAGAACTGATCCGGTTTTAAAAAATTTCGGTATACGTTCATTTCTCATTAAGCCACCCAAGGTGAGTTACGATTATTTGTTGTTTTGAAAAGTTTATATTAAATCAAATAACTTTAGTTTGCTTCGTACAATGAACAAAGACGTCCCTGGACTGGTGTTAAACGTCAAATAGAACAACGCTCTAGAGCGGATACTTCTACGAATTTTATGCAAAATAATATACAACAATTCAATCAAATACGTACACAAGCCAAATTGGAAATGAGTCGAGAATTGGACAAAATGCCCATAGGTAGAATACAGTAAGTCCAAAAAATTTACCGTTGTAGCAAAATAATTTCATTGAAAACTTTTCGCATAGACTTACCAAATTTTGTTGTGATCGTTCAAAACGTTTGACCCAAGACGAAATGGAAGAACAAAATTTTCGTCGTAATATCACCACAATCTGTTTATTTTTCAAAGATTGGCGTTGGGAGAAGCAATTTCTAAGCGAACCCGATGACATGTTAAAATATTGTGTCATTATGGGTGTCATAATATTTTTGGCCATTATTGCCATACAATCCATAAATAAAGTGTAAGTATCTGTAGATTTATGGTATACCTTAATTTGTTTGAAACTCTTTTATTATAATTTGTCAGCCAATCGATTAAATTCTGGGCTACAAATGGTATTTATATGGTTTTGATGATCATATGTATTGTTCTTACCTGGTTCAGAAAAATATGGATTATGTTTTTCGCCGAAACGGCACTATCAGAGCCGCATAATAAATTTCTATCATTTCTCTTTGCTGCCTCGAAACGGATACAAAGCAGTATAATAGCACGAATCACAATTTATATGTTAATAATTGTGATTCATTGTTCGGCAACATTTCTACAGTTGGTATGTTATTTTCAAATATGTTTATTTATGTATTACTAGTATAGCCCAGCACACGAAATTCGAGTGCAAATTCTAGGAAATATTATTTTTTCATTCAATTTTTGTCTTCCAATGTTTTTTAAATCTATATATACATATATAAATATATAAATAATTTATTAATATTTAAATAAGCCTAAAGGTATGTTAATCAATTTTAGCAATTCACAATTCAACACAGAGCTTCTGATATATAATTTAAATCATTCGCATTAACAGCGTGTAACGAATTATTATAAATATTTTAGTTTATTTAATTTAATATATTTTTAAGATAGATTAACCATAAATTTTATCATTCTCAGCTTCTCCTTCATATGAACTATAACCATGTCAATTTTCACACTCCTCCGTGCCGGCATATTGCTTAAAAAGGGAACTAAATATTTACCTTCACGTTATAATATATAGATTATTTTATTTATTTTCAAAACATTTTTAAAAGCAATATCTTTAATTTATCGAACTTTTACTGGGCGTTCCAAAATTCTTGCCATATTTGAATTAAATAGAAAACACAGTTCACATTGTTATTTTTTTATTGAATTATAAAGTGCACAGGATGGTGATGGTGACCACGGCTTTGTTGAAACATACGCACTATTTTTTCGAAATTTGCTATAAACATTTTATATAAATGTGGCTTACTTTCGTCCACACAGCGTTGAATTTCTCCTTTTAAAGCCCTAAACACAAAACGGCGAGTTGAGAGTGCAACTAAAAACTGAGCTTTTTGCATGCGAGAATTTGTGCATTTGTGCTTTTACAAAATCATCAAAATGCTTTTGAGCAGCTGATTGTCCTACTGTCAAACATAATTCAATTGTCAATTGTATACAAAGCTTTTCATATAACAAACAATAAATATAACAAAATGAATAATCGAAATTATTAACGGGTTAAATAAAGTAATTACTATAGTAGGCATCGCGTTTAATGCCTATCAGCTGATTCTCCTGTCATCTGATTTTTCACGCACAGAAAATAGAATCAATTCTATTTCCCTTGCGAGTTTTTTTTACAACCTAAGTTGGCAACGCCACAAAAAAGCTTTACTATCGATCTCGCTTCCACATATAGAAAAAATCATGCTGCCTCATTCTCGTTTTTTCTCGCACTAGCAACTCGCAGTTATGTGTTTAGGGCTTAATGCACGGATGGATGTGGACTTTGTGGCACAGAGCTTTGATCAGATCAGATGACTCAGATCTTCAGTGAGTATACGCTGAGAGAGCTTCTTGAAATTTGCAATTCTTGTCCACGATGCTAATTAATATTCTTGAATAGCAGGTTTTTGAATGAGCAGTGTGTTTAGCATCACCAGTTGATCCAGTCTGCCTGAATTTTTCAATTACTCTCTTCACAGTTAACGAAGTTGGATTAATATTTAAACTATATTTTGTACGAAATTTCTAAATATTGTCCAACAATGAAAACGCGTTGTTCTCTCATGTAATGCTTCATTTTTCCTAGCCCTAAACGGTCAGCTATCAAACTGTCCTTTTGTTTTAGCTGTCAGCACTTTGCTGCACAAAGGGCGGAATATTCAAATCTTATGTGAATTTTGGGATACTATTTATATTGGTTCCCCACATAGAACGGTAATAATGTATGAGACAATTTTAAAATATGATCTACGCTTTTAGAATATTAAAGTATCACAATATTTCAAAGTTGTACAGCTCGAAATTGAACATTTTAATTAACGTTTTACCTACAGAGTTTTCAAGATTGTACTCCAGAAATGACTGGTAGTTTATTAAAATCTGAAAAAAAATACATTTATCGTCAGTTTTTTTTATAAATTTTTATATCAATCTAGTCCACACGTCACGTGCTTTAAGACTGCATTAAGAGAACCAGAACGTGTTAGTACAATATTAGTTGTTTAGGACAATTCTTATGTAGATATCAATGATATAAAAGTTATAGACTTCGGACATTAAATTTATTTTTGGAAAATTTTTATCAAATACCAGTCATTTTGATTGATTTTGGTGTAACTGACACTCAGAAATTGTACTCATAGACTATATACAACATAAAGATTTGTATTTCAAACGAAAATTTCCTTAATTGTTCCTAGAAAAGTTATTGCATCATATCAGAAACAAGTTCTGGACCACTAAAATAATAAGCTCATGCTAATGTTTTCAATATAATTATACCAAGGTTCAGACAATGCACACATCAAACACACAATGTTCTGTTCTAAAGCAGCCAACACATATTTTTATTTTCATATAAACTAGAGGACCCCTGCTGCTCCGCAGCATTATATTATATTATATTATATTAATTTTTATAATATAATACCAAAATTTGCCAAGAAAAGTTAACGTACAGTAATGCCAAAATATGCCGAGAGAAGTTAACGTACAGTAAAAGAAAAGTTGATTGTCCACGCATAACTTTCCTCAAACCCAACGAATTTGCCAATAGAAGTTAACGTACAGTAATGCCAAAATATGCCAAGATAAGTTAACGTACAGTAAAAGTAAAGTTGATTCTCCACGCATAACATTCCTCAAACCCAACGAATTTAAGCAGTTAATAGCTCAAAAGAAGGAGCTTGATCCACTGAGTGTTCTTAGACATATGTCAACAGCCTACGTTAATGAGAACTCTAGTTATAGAGGTTTGAGAGAAGAAAAATATTGAAAAAAATCTTGAATGCAAAGTTTATTCATAAATTCTTTTAATATATAAAATTATGTGTGTTTCTTAATTTTGTACGGTGCCGAACACAATCATAACTGTTTTAATATTTCGTTATCTACACGAACATTTTTCTATAACATATTTTTTGTTTCGAACACACATAAACCATACAAATTCGAGCATAGCTTTATTTTAAGTTCGTTTTCTTGCACGTGTACTGCTAAAAAACCAGAACATTTTCTTGAACGCATACATCTATAATAACGACAACAATTGTTTCAACCAAATTTATTAAAAAAATCTAAAATAAATCATTAGAAGTTATAAAAAATAAAAATAAAAAGATAATAAAAATAAAATAAAAAAAATAAAAAGGTAGTAATAAAATAGAAAACAGAGAAATTTTATATGTTGTTTATGACTTAATTTTGTTTTTTTTCCGATCGCGAGTGGATAATATTTTAATTTTTAATAGCATTTGCAACAATGGGAGGTTCTGTTTATAATTTTTTTTTTACTAATACTATATTTTTCGTACTTGTAGTTATTATTCATGCAATTATAATTATTATTCATTTGAATCAAATATTGATTGCACATATTCCATATTTTGTTCTGTGTTATTTCTGTTCTTTAGTAGTTTTTTGACTTCTTCATCTAAATCCCTATGTTCCACTTTACATTGATTTCGAATACTGGAGATGAACGGATCTGACGTTGTCAATAATATATTAAATAGATCTTCATTTGTGGAATTTCATAAAATTTTTCAAGTATTGTGCCCTCTATAAAATCTGTAATCCTTATTCATTTTTTCCTGAGCCTTTTCTGATAGATCTCCAAATGGCACCAAATGATATTTAATGACCTCTTCTGCATGATAAAGAATTTTGTAAACTGTTGCAGACATATTTCTCCATGGGTACTTGGTTTTATATATTTTTGCAGTTTCCTTAGCATAATTTCCAAATTTTTTGGATTCAATTTCTTCTTTGCACGCAAGTTCTTCTAGGTTTATTTTAAATCCACTCCTGCTAGATGCAGTTTTTGGATTTGAAAAGAATCTTCTTGCGGTAATGCCATCATTTGTATTGCATGACCCTTATTTTGGCTGATCTATAATCAATACAAATTTGCGATATTCTCTTGAACATGTTTCTTTTTTGAACTTCCTAACTCCTTGTTGGTTTCGTTGTTTCCTATTGATCCTGAAGAACCGAAATCCAAATCATAACTTATTTTTAGTATGTGTATGCATGTAGTGGTGATAATCCAAATTCATATGCATCAGTATTATCTAATGATTTTGTCGGGACTTGGTTTAATTGGCTTGATGTTGCTTGCCATATAATGCGGCTGGATGCAGCCTTCAAAGCCTGGCCTACTTTTCCATCTATCATTGTCAGCATTAATTGGTTGCTTACTTCAATTTGCTGCCCATCTAACTGTAATTTTAATGGCTGTAGTGTTGCAATTTGGGCCTTGATATCAGTAACTTCTTTGTTAATGGCATTATGAGTTTCTTTTTTAATTCAAATTTGATTGGCCTACAGTATTTCGTTGCAGATGGGGTCTCATTATTCCAAATATCTTTTGTTTGCGTTGTACTAGTCGCAGGCTCTGAATCTTCCAAAATGACTATTATAAGCTATAAAATGCCGAAAGCACAAATTTAACACACCATTGTATAATTTGAATTTTTTTTCATTAAAATGAAAAAAGTGCTCTACCCGTGGATCGTCGCGGGTGCAAAAATATACATAGGGTTAAAGAGGATACTTTCACCTTTCTCTTGGTGGTATACGTTTTTTGTTCCCTCTTGTTCCCTAGAAGTTCTATTCCACTAAAGTTGAAATTTGACACAAATATAGTAGTTTAATAAATATTTCAGAACACCTCTAATATTAAACGGTATGGTTGTGACCACTTACAACAACTAAAGACTGGAATCTTACCAACCTTGCAAAGAAGACCGCAGATCATTATCGATGATAACTTGCGAGTAGTAACTATTTATTTTTGATTAAAAAAACCGAAAACATCACCTTTTTCTGAAATTAAAAAAATACAGTTGAGTTTGACAACATGCCACGCCCACAATTAGCTATAGTTTAACCTAATTTTTTGGCTTAATAAATTTGGATATATTAGCTATAAAATGGCGTTAAAATTTTAAAAATCTGTGACAAAAAAAACTTGGACTTTTGCCCAATGAAATCAAAATTTCAGCCACAGAGCACCGTACAAAATTTAAAAACACACATAATTGAAAATAAAAATATATGTTTGTAGGTCTGAGCTATGGGTCTGGGTATATTAAGTACTGGGTTTGTAACTACCAAAAATATCTGATATAGACCCATCTTTTATTATACCTTTTATTATTTTATTATTTAGCCATGTCCATCCATTCGTTTGTCTGTCGTTATGTCTGTGAGTCCATGTAAACTTTTTAAAGAAACTTCAGGTTGCAAATATAAATATATTTTAATCTTAAGAAATAGTTCAAAAATAAATGACTCTTAAACTGCCCTAAGATCCAAATTATCGTATTAATCATGGTCAATTTTGTTTATGTGTGGTGATTACACCCATTAATGATTAGACTGAAAATATACTCTGTATTACCATTTTAGTCATAGGCCCCATTATAAACTGCTTTCCGAGAAAAATAGGTGCCTTTGGTGAACATGGTCCTGATCGGTCCATAAAATTCCATAAATTCACAAATTCATAAAAATGTCATTTAAATTTAGTTAATGCTTATTTTCTATATTCAATTAAGTTGGCTCGAAAACCCTTCCTCAAAATTCATATAGGATATTGTAAAGTTGGTCTGGACGGACAATCATTTTCTTACTTGTATTAATTGCTTTAAGTTACTGAATAATTTAGGTTTCTGTAAAGGGTATACAAATAGCAAGCAAGAAAATTATAGTGGGTCTAGATCGATTATACGATACCCTATTAAATGCGTTTAGAGACAGGGTCTTAGGTCAAACTTATTACATATAGAGAATAAGCATAAAGCAAATTTACGTGGCATTGTTATTAATTTTTTATGTCTGCAGATATAAAAGGTTCGTACTATATTTATGGGGACTAGGTTGAAAAATGTCGGGAACTGACCATATTTGGTAAAGTAACTTGTTTTTTAAAAACATATTCAACCCAAATTTGAGAAAAAAGATTCCACACATTGCTGTGGAAATTGACAACATGCTGCGGAATAGGCAAAGTCAAAAATCTCCAATATCAAAAATCGCCAAAATCAAAAATCGACAAAACCTAAAATCGCGAAAAATAAAAATCACCAAAAACAAATTTCTTCAAAATCAAAAATCGGTAGAATCAAAAATGGGTAAAGTCAAAAATCTCCGAAATTATAAAACGCTAAAATAAAAAGTTGCAAATGATATTCTAAATTCAAGGCTAATCGTTAAGTGCTGCCGGATTTAATTTGAAAAATCCATATTTCTCTCATGGGCAGCTAAAGGGTTTTTCAATAAGAGCGCTACAAAAGTTTTTTTTAAATAAAACAAAAAATGGTTTTGGATATCAATGAAGTTCTTTATTCCTATGAAAGTACATTCGATGCCATTATGTATGGAAATCGATCTCTTTTGCATGGCCACCATGGGCACGCTTGCAGAAGTCCAGACGCTGAACCCAATTTTCGACGGTTTTCAAGCATAAATCGGCCGATACTGCTGCAATTTCGCGTTCGATATTCGTACGAAGTTCATCAATCGTCGCTGGCTTGTTGGCATAGTCCATAGACTTAACGTAGCCCCACAGGAAATAGTCCAACGGCGTCAAATCGCACGACCGAGGCGGCCAATCGACTGGACCATTTCGTGAGATAACACTTTCTCCAAACTTGGTTTCCAATAAATTTATTGTGACATTCTCTGTGTGGCTTGTGGCGCCGTCCTGTTGGAACCACATGTCCTCCAAGTCCATATCATCCAATTGGGGCCAAAAATATTCCGTTATCATTGAACGGTAGCGATTCCCATTCACAGTAACGTGCCGGTCTTGATCATCACGGAAGAAGTACGGCCCAATAACGCCACCGGCCCATAAACCGCACCAAACCGTAATTTTTTCGGGATGCAATGATGACTCATGGAGACGTGTGGATTGATTTCTGACCAATAACGCATATTTTGTTTTTTGACGAAGCCATTCAGCCAGAAATGAGCCTCATCGCTGAAGATGATTTTTCGATGAAAATCCGAATCATTTTAAAGTTGTTGCTTAGCCCAATTCACGAACATACGACGCTTCTGGTGGTCAAGCGGCTTCAGTTCTTGCGTCAATTTGATCTTGTAAGGATGTAGGCCAAGATCTTTTCGCAAAATTCACCACAACGACGTCACAGAGATGCCCAACGCTTGAGAACGACGTGTGAGAGACACATTTGGGCTTTCTTCAACAGCAATATTCTCGACACTACGGGCACTTCTTTGTCTCACTGGCACGGGAACATTTTATACTGTGCCTATGGATTTAAATTTTTCCAATAGACGCTCAATTGTTGATCTCTTACGACGATTATGACGACCATAAATTGGACGTAGCGCTCTTAACGTTGAGGCCACTGACTCCGAATTTCGGTAGTAAATTTTAATAATTTCGACTCGTTGTTGGCTCGTATATCTTTCCATCATGAAATGGCAAACCTTACTGAAGAGAAATGTCAAAAGAGCGGCAAGAAATATGGCGTCGTTTGCTGTCCCTGTCTTTCTACTTTTGTAGCGTCCCTGTTGAAAAATCCTTTACATGTAGTTTGCTCCAGAAGAGTAATAACGTCGAAAATTTTAATAATTTTTGCTCCGAATAAAAAAGCACTAAAACATTGTATATTAGCAAGCATGGAAGTAAAAAAAAAAATAAAATGTTTTAATTGCACAATACTAACTTCGTAGGAAAAATTGATTATGAAAACATACATGTCAATAAGTCTCGGTAAGTCGTAGCGAAGCACGACAGGGCAAACTAGTTAATTATAAGATTAAAACATTGAAAAATACAATTGTGTTTAAAAAAAAAGTTGAAAGAAAACGTCAGAAACTCTAAATATTTAAATAACGATTAAGATTTTTTACACCTTATATTTCTATTGTCTTAATCAACTCTCACACAGAAGCTAAAAAGTTTCTATTGTTTTGGTATCTCCAAAAAAAATAATTTTTTTCATTTATTTATTTTTTTTTGATTATTGTATTTTTGTCTTTCAGTAGAGAATACACCAAAAAGTGATTTCGCAAAAAATACATAATTTTTTGGACTTATAATTATTAAAAAAAACAAAAAGTTTCCAATGTATTGTCACCCACTTTATAACTAGGTTATTTTTGGTAGGTGAAAAAAATTGGCAATAAATCGTATGAATTAAAAGTTGGCAAAAGTTCCGGAATAATACTTAATAAAATTAGGTTTAATTTATATATTTACTTTCAGTACATATCGCACCTGTACCTCTAAAGTGAGTCAACTTAAAATTTACAAATTTTCAGTAGAGGCAAAAAACGGTTTTTTTTTAATATTTACTATAAAATTTAAAAACAGTTATTTAATTGTAAAGAATTGCGAATAATAATTATACGACAGTAGTTGTTTTTGCGATTTTTTCAGTGATCAGCAAATATAACAATTCTTTTGGGTGAAACTCAAAATATGTCTTTTTAGTGGATTCTAAAGAAACTACTCTTATAAAACAAAGAGGGTTATAACTGTATTTTTTTGCGAAAGACTAGAAAAGTTGATGTAAGATTTTTACAGTGGATGGAATGACCACTGTGTATCGTTTTCTTGCAAAAAGTGAAAATCGAAAAATTTTGAGTGTACTCACTTTAGAGGTACAGGTGCGATATTCAAACATATATTGTGGTAATTTTAACTTTATTAATTCTTTCAGTTAGACTGCACTAGTTGGCCAGCTGATACAGACAAAGCCAACTTAACAAACTTACAACAATTTTCAAGTGGTCAAGCGTGTTATGTTGGATTTAATCCTTGGGTAAGTTAGGTGTTTTTTCTTAATTGAAATTTACTTCTGACATCGTTTAAGAAACGACTTTTTTTTTTTTTTTGATTAGGGCATTACCGAAAGTATAGAACTTACCATATGCATGGTGTTCCTGTTCTCTCGCATACCATTTATTATAAAACTTTCAGTGGGTACGTTAATATCGGCCATCTACACAACTGTTATATTTGCTAAATATTCTTCAATTTACGAAGCCAGTTCTTCGACTAATGTGCAGTTACAAGCTGAATATTCGCATACTATGGTTATTATAATAACTTTAGTTATTTTTCATTTAATGGATCGTCAAACGGAGTTTATATCCAAAGTGGATTACAAGTAAGCAAATAATAATTTAGCTTTTTTCTATAATCTTTTTGTATTAAGTAGTTGACTAATATATAGAACGTATAGTAAATCAGGTCAGGTTTTTACATTTTATTTTTAAATTCAATAGACTTACAAAAACACCTTGTAGATATTATGTACGAGTATTATTCGTAGTTAGTTGCTAACAATAAAAATTAAAATTTATTCATGCCAACAGCTGGAAACGTCAATTGCAAAGAAAGCAAGCAGATGGTGAGGTAACAAATGCATCTATAACCGTTTTGATAAAAAATATTTTACCTTCGCATGTGGGTAAGTTTATTTTCGATAGTCCTTGTATTTTTTTCTTTTTAATAACTAATATTAAGTCTGTTTATCATTTCAGCCGATATTTACATATCGAAACAAATGAAAAATGAATTGTACTATGAGGAATATGATAATGTGGCTGTTATGTTTGCTTCAATTAAAAATTACGATATTGAAAATGTTGGTCTAAGAGTATTAAATGAAATCATTTGTGATTTTGATGATGTGGTAAGTACTTTTTTTTAAAGAGCACCCCTTTTTTTTAACCCTTTGACGACCATACATATTTGGCCGAAGGGATCTTTATTTTGTTTTTATTTTCGTGATATAGGTCCCAATAATAGTTACCTCAAAAAAATTGGCCTCCCAGGTCCTCTCCTTGTCCCTAATTTTGCTTGGCAAATATACTTTCCTGTGGGTTGAAAGGGAACTTTTTACCCTAAAAAAATTATTTGAAAAGTATGATATTTTATATGTATTTTATTTATTTAAGTATTTAGAAATTAACTTTTAAAGAATTTTAACAAATTTAAGACCATAAATGTTATTTGTGGTATTCGCCAAAGCAGTCACGTGATGTAGTGAAACATAGGAATACAATGCATTGAGTGCAAAATACATTTGTGCGGCTATATTTGCTATTGGAGGCACAATTGACGCAGCGCTTCCAATTTTCACGCTTTTCCATTTTGTGGAGAGATTTTGGTTTGTTTATAAAGTGACTTCCGGTTCTGGTTGTCTCTGGGAATGTGCGCGTTCTTGAACTGAAGTCACTAATTAATTCCTTTGCCAAAGCTGCCCGAAACTCAATCGAAGTCACGTAATGCCCAAAGCTGTTGACCGACATGAGTTTATTGTATATGACGTAGCTATTATGGACGCATATTTCGAAAAGATCGAAGAACAAGCGAATATAGAACCGGCATTTGCTTCTACGATCGTACTCATAGTAAACCTTTTTTTGGTCCATCAGATCGACACCCATTCCCTTATTGTAATGCTGGACAACCAATGGGCAATCGACATCAATTTTGCTAGCTTGCCCAGCTACACGCCGCTTTACTTTGAATACAGCAGTTGGATCGATAAAATTTGAAGCCAGATAAACAGCACGATTATCCATCCATTTGATTACGGAAATGCTATCGGATGTAAAATAGCTTATGTCGCCACGCTTCATATCTTTATCCGCCGGAAACTTCTTTGGCATGTGTTTTCTGTTGCTTCAAATTGTTCCGCATGCCATTATACCATTTTTATGTAGAATCTCCATCAAGTTCAAGCTCGTAAAAAAGTTGTCGCAGTAAACTTCAACCCCTTTATTTGCTAGTGGTTCACATAATTGCAAAACTACAGACTCCCAAGACCGTGCTCAACAAACGCCTTTTTACCAGTATATATGTCCACGTTATACAGGTATCCAGTGCTCGACTCACATAAACACCAAAGCTTGAAGCCCCATGACACGGGCTTGTTCTTCATGTACTGCTTAATGGCGTTATGTCCCTTGAACTTCACCATATGTTCGTCAATTGATAATTTTTTAGAATACGTGTATGCGTCTGGCATAGCTTTGTTCATATGGTTAATAATTTGGCGGATTTTACATCCACGGTCGCTAACATCAACCTGATCGTTGTCGCAAAAGTGCAAATTAGAAGTAATTTTCTCAAATCGAAGCCGAGGCATGATATCTGCGATTTGAGCTTGATGAAATGTCTGATCTGTAGACCAATATAAACGAATGCTGGGTAGTTTTACTAGGCTCATACGTATGATTAGACCCATATAAGCTTTGAACTCTTCCACAGTCAGAGTGAAAACACGTCCCTTTTGTCTGGTATATAGGTTAGACTGCTCCACTATCATTCTGCACAATTCTGACACAAAAAAATAATAGGAACTAAGAAACTAGTATTTTGCAATTGTAAAAACTTACCTTCAAAATTACAAACAGTATTGAACACATCATACGCTGGCGGCATTTCCTCATGTCTATGCACAATGGGTTTTTGAACTTGGGAATGTTCATATATGCAATTTTCGGTGAAAACGGGCTTTTTATAGGCAAGTGTCTCTCTGAACCAGAAATTCTTCTCTGGTGGTATAAAAAATACTGGCTCTTCTGGTACTGGTACAGCATTTGAAGTCGATGCAATTGGCTCATTCTCTACTGCAACTGGTGCCGGCTTACGGCCAATGCGCGGCTTCTTAACTACAGGAGATTTTACGGGATTAGTGCCTTCGATAACAACTTCTAAAGAATCATCCTCTTTCTTGGATTTCTAAAGCATCATTTTCGAGAAAAACAATGTCTTCTTCGTCCATGTATGTGACAGCTTCTTCCTCATTGTCACTGCTGTCGCAAAGCAAAAGTTGTTCAATTTCGTCCGGACGAAGAAAAAAATAACGCTCACGGACTGATCCACTCATGTTAAAATTTTTAGTTATAATCACTTCAAATAAGAGAACATTATACTAAAATACACAATATAATAAAAAATAACACCGGAAATACTTACATTTTAAACTAATAACGCAGAAAACACGTCTATTCTAATTGATTTCGAATAATTAATGTAGGCTTTTGGACTCTAATTTTATTTTTTTGAGGATGAAACACGTTTTCGACTATTATTTTTTAGTATTTGATTTCAATAAAAATTTTATTTATAAATTCAATCAGGTTTTTTGGTGCTTTCACTTCAATATCTATAATGAGACTGTTTTTGTTTGTCTGTTTTTGAAAATATATTATATTATATATGTCATAGCCTACTTATTCTAATTGTTAGTTACTTTTAAAATATGTACGTTAATATTATCCGTCTGTCAAAGCCTACTTTTTCTAATTATCTGTTAAACCTAAACTCTGTACTTTAATATATCAAATCCTACATTAATAGATGAAAACAAACAAGCAGCGCAAAAAAATTGCAACTTGAAACAATTACAAACAAAATGCGTTTTGTTCAATTAAATTTCATCAATAAAAGTTAAAAACAAACATGGAACGAAAAATGAAAATTTATATTTTTTAGGTGCGTTTTTTTCCGTTTCAACCCACAGGCAAACATACTTGCCAAACTTATTTGGGGCAACTGTGGGCAGACTGAAACCTACACAAACGTCCCCCGAATATTTTTGCAAAGGCAAGGGGTGCCCCCAAAATATACCCGAGTCTTAGACAGGTGTGCCCTACACTCACCCCACAGCGGCCCCCTGAAGTAGCGCCACTTTTTTGGCCAACTTTAAGTTCCACTGGTGGGCAAAGCGAGCCAGATAGGGCCTAATATCCTACCACAGTTTTGTTGCCCCAACTCTCCGCTACAATTAAGGTGTGAATATATTTACTCTATCTCTTATCTGGACAATTATATGAGCCAAAAACCCCTGGGCAAGCATGTTTGCCTTTGGTCGTCAAAGGGTTATAGTACCATTTCTTTTTTAAATTACTTTTTTTAAAGTACCCTTTTTCAAAAAGTATCTTTTGTTTAAAAGTACCCTTTTTAAAAAAGTGCCTTTTCTTAAAAGTTCCCTTTTTGAAAGTACGACATCTTTTTTTAATTACCATGTGTTTGTTGCAACAAAATCAATTCTAATAATTGATTTTATCTTTTGACCTGTAAAAATTGCACCGTTCAGAAGCAAACTAGATATATCCTGTAGTGGATTATAAAAATATAATGAATGTAGAAAATTACTTAAAAATAACCGTTTAAAAATACAAATTAACCAAAGTCCACTCGAAGTGCGACTATTTACTCTGTGCTCAGGGAGTAATGATCAGATCACAGTTTATTATACCGATAGACTCATTATACATTTCAGAGTAGGTTAAGTGATCTGTCCGTTTGCATGTCTGTCCCTCTGTCTGTCTGTGCGTCCATGTAAACCACAATCGCTATTGAAATTGTTGAAAATCGATACATGCTCAGATGTAGCCCCTTACATAAAGGGTGGACCATTTTCAATGCACGATGTTAATTGTAAATAAAACAAAAACTTCTCAGAGAATTATCTGAATTTTTCTTTATTTAGATAGAAGAATCTATGACAATTATGTGTGAAACAAAATATCGGCCAAATGCTCGCCACGGCTTCGGTGGCATACCTCTATTCGATGGTCCATATTTTCGATGACGCTGAGGCATAAGTGCGATCCAATGGCTTATTGAAGTACACTTTTTCTATTAAATATCCCCAAAGAAAGAAGTTTAACGGTGTCAAGACACATGCTCTTTGAGGCCAATTGACATCACTACGACGTAAGATAACACGGCCATTGAATTTCTCGCCCGAAAGAGACATTGTTTCGTTGGCTCTGTGGCAATTGGCACCGTCATGATGAAACCATATATCGTCCAGATCCATATCCTTAAATTCTAACAACAAAAGTCCGTTATCATTTGGTCGATTATGCAGACCAAAAATATTACGAAGTGCACGAAATGCATTTTGATTTGAACTTCCCCTTTCAAGGCTTTAACAGTCTTAACGCGCTGCTTAATGGTGTACCTCTCCATGGTTGAATTTGTCAAAGACTGAAACAAAGAAATGTCGAATAAAGTTGGGCAAAAAACTTGACGTTAAGGTGTGACTCACAATTAACATCGTGCATTATGGTTGGCCCATATGAAATCAACTTACATTACCGTAAGATACAGATTATCCTATAGATATCGATCAAATTTGATTAATGCACGTTTATTACACCCATTGATCAGTGGTCAAAATATAACACTTGTAGGACCACATCTTGACATCGTTCCATATACAGCTGCTTTCCGATCTTCACATGAATCGAAAAACAAAAATATTGCATAGATTTTTATCAAATTAGGATATCAGCGCAAATCTTTTCATACCCTTTTTTAAAAAAAAACTTTTTTGAGAACAAAAATTTTTTTATAGAATTTTTTTTAAAGCACCTGTTTAAAAAAATATTCCTAAAATTTAGATTTTTTTAAAAATGCCATTTTATTGAAAATTAATTTTTTTTTAAAAGTACCCGTTTATCTATAATATTAATAGGCTAAGCGATTTCTTGTGACTGATGTTTTGTTCTACCATTTTACCCCGATTTTGACCAAACATATATTATTTTAAAGGTATTTCTTTTTAGACGTTTTGCAGATTTACAGATTTTTAAATTTTTTGCTTTATTTTGAGTAAATTGCATTTAAAGTTGCTACTAACACATGCATAAAATTATACAATGCTATGTGTGTGCTTATTAAATTTGTTAAAATGTTTGTAATAAAAATTAGTTTCCTTTTTGTGTTGATTTGCGAATTGGCTATTAGGGTCTTCATTTTTTTTTTTCTAGAATTTGCACTCGAATTTCGAGGGCTGGAATCTGCTAGTTAAAATAAATAGCTTCTTAAAAGTAGATTTTTAAAAAGACCCTTTTTTAAAAGTAAGCTTTTTTAAAATAACTACACTTCTTAGTTATAATATCCTTTTTTTTAAAGTAACATTTTTTTAAAAATGCACCTTTATTTTTTAAAAAATACCTTTTCAAAAAAGAAATTTTTTTTTTAAATGAACACTTTTTAAAAAAAAAGACTTTTTTTTGAGGAGTACCCTCTTTTAAAAAAGTACCATTTCTTTTATACATTACCTTTTTTTTAAAGTAGCTTTTTTAAAAGCAGTGGCTCTTTTTCAAAAAGTAACCTTTTTTTTAAACTACCCTTTTTTAAAAGGCAACTTTATTTAAAAGTACCGTTTTTAAAAGTAAAATTTTAAAAAGTACCTATTCCATTTCTTTAAAAAGAAAATTTTCTTAAAAAATTACCTTTCTTAAAAAAGTACCTTTAATTAAAAAGTACTCTTTCTTGATAAAGTAAAATTTTTTAAAAAAGAACCCTTTTATAAAAAAGTACTTTTTTTTAGAGAGTACCCTTTTTTAAAAAAGTACCGTTTCTTTTTCAAAACACCTTTTTTTAAATTAGGCTTTTTTAAAAGCAGTGCCCTTTTTTAAAAAAAGGACCTTTTTTAAAACTACCCCTTTTTAAAAAGTATCATATTTTAAAAAGTATCCTTTTTTAAAAAGTAAATTTTAAAAAAGTACCTATTCTTAAAAAAGTAATTTTTTCGAAAAGTATTATTTCTTTAAAAAAATAATTTGTTTTCAAAATTACCCTCTTAAAAATGTACTCTTTCTTAAAATAAGTACCTTTAATCAAAAAAGTACTCTTTCTTAAAAAAGTACCTTTAATTAAAAAAGTACTCTTTCTTAAAAAAAAGTACCTTTAATTAAAAAAGTACTCTTTCTTAATAAAATACCTTTTTTAAGAAAGTGCCCTTTTTTAAAAGTACCTTCGATAATTTAAATCGATTCCAATTGGCTTATTCATGGTTATTTTTCTAAACATGGAAGATTTGATGGTAAGATGACTTCAATATCTCTTGAGTTTTGCAAAGTTCGAATTCAAACCGTCCTAAAATATTAACATATTAATTTTAAAAATTATTCTAAGTTACAAGAATTCATAAAAAACATTACTGAAGGTTTTAAGTTTGTAAAATAATTGTCAGGTTCCATTTTAGTGAAGACCAGTAATAGAAGACATTCGTATTTCGCTTTCATTTCAAAACACTTTTCGATTTCTGACATATCTAAATTACCTTTATTAAAAAACTAACCTTTATTTTAAAAAAGTGCCTTGTTTAAGTAGTACCCTTTTTGAAAAAAGTACCTATCTTAAAAAAGCATTTCTTTTCCTTTTCTTAAAAAAAAAAAATAAATAAATAAAAATTATCTTGTCTAAGGAAGTACCTTTCTTCAAGAATGTACCTTTTCTTAGAAATTACCTTTTCTTAAAAAAGTACTTTTTTTTAAAACTACCTTTTTTTGAAAAAAGTAAGTCTTTTTAAAAAGTATATTCTCTTTTGAAATTCTTGATTTTGAAAATAATATTATATACATCACTATTTTCTTCCAATTGTTTTGATATTTTTTAGTTAAAAAAATTTTAAATACATCGCACCTTTACCTATAAAGTGAGTCAACTCAAAATTTACAAATTTTCAGTAGAGGCAAAAAACGGGTTTTTTTTAAATATTTTCTAGGTACAAAATTTAAAAACAGTTGTTTCATTGTAAACAATTGCGAATAATAAGTATACAAAAGTAGTTGGTTTTGCGATTTTTTCAGTGAACATCAAAAATAACAAGTTTTTTGGGTGCAACTCAAAATATGTCTTTTTAGTGGATTCTAAAGAAGCTACTCTTATAAAACAAACAGGTTTACAACTGTATTTTTTTTTTTTTTTTGCGAAAGACTAGAAAAACCGATGTAGGATTTTTACAGTGGATAGATAAGACTACAGTGTATTTTTTTCTTGCAAAAAGTGAATATTGAAAAATTTTGAGTTCACTCACTTTAGAGGTACAGGTGCGATATATTGATCTTAGCATGATAAGAAGAAAATTTTTGACAAAAAATATTTAATAAGTTTGTGTTGATGTTTGTAACTATCAATAAAACTTCCCACAAGCACACCTCATATACCGATCGTCTCTAAATCACTTTCTTAGTCGATTTAACGACGTTTGCCCGGCCGTCTCACAGTGGGTTGAAAAGCATGAAAAGTGAGGATTAAGTCAGGGAAGACGTAATTTCAAAATATTGTTAATTTTTTTTAATGGATATTCATTAATGCATAAATAACCACCATTTAAAAAAAAAGTGGAAAAAAATTTGTTTTAACCCGTTAGGAGCTTTTTTGTGTTTTGGAAAAAATGATCTTTTCTTACAATTTTCGCTGTAACTTTGGAATAAAAAGCGATAAATTAGTAAATGAAATTGCAGGTTAGAATTTAGTTAATGTGCTTTTAGAAAAAATAAAATTTTTTTTAAAAATAAAAAAGGAATAAATATTTAATATGTATTTATATTATAAAAATTGAATTTTAAAATCCGATTTTATTTTCCAAATTCCACAATTCCACAAATTTAACTCAAAAAATTCACATTATAAAATAATATTATGTTTTTATTGATGAATAATTATAAGCACAAAACAAACAACCATTTCAGAAAAATTAAAAAAAAATTAAAAAAAAATTAATTCAATTAATATTGAATATATTGCTACATTTATAATTGAAAATTTTGTATGCATTTATTGTTATTGTTTATTTTTTATTTTATATTGTTCTTATTTAAGAGAAATCAAGGATCCTCCGTATTATCATCACCTTCATAAATATAATCAGCATCTTCATAATTATCATCGTCAATATCTTCATTAATCTCTTCTTTACCAGAAATCTTGGGCAAAATTAATAAATCTAGTGCCATCTGTGGTATATTATATATTTTTTTGGCATAATTTTTGCTTTTAGTGGTAACTAAAGGATCCGAACTAAGAAGTAACCTATTGAATATATCTTAATTTGACTTCTCCCGACTGCATTTACGAGAATAGTGTTCTCTGTAATTTTTAAAATCTTTATTTCTAGCCTCTTGAGCTTCCTCAGATAGTTGACCTATTGGCAACAAGGCGTATCTTACTATTTCTGGCCCGTGAATAAAGAATTTATGTAAAGTTGGAGGCATATAATACCAGAGATAGAGCTTAACAAAATGTCTCGCTGTATTCTGAGTATATTTTCAAAATTTTTCTACGTGAATCTCGTGCCCGCAAGATACAGCAATAAGTATCACATGCATTCTTTCTATCAATTCTGCTTCAACTTTTGTGATTTGAGCAGAAACATCTGCATTTTGAAAAAACCGTCTGGCAGTGTTGCCATCATTAGAGTTTCCAAAACCTGGCTTTGGTTGGTCCACGATCAGTCCAGTTTTCTCTCTAAATCCGTAATCCGTAATTTTGTTACTGAAACCATTTTTTTATCATCATCAGACCTAGCCTGCCATTTTTTGATTGGAATTTTATATGATAAGTGAAGAAGACATTCAAAAAATCGTATCCATCCATGAACTATAGATAAACCAAACTGTAAAGTTTCTGTATTTACTTCTTTACCAATCATTCTATCACTTTTGTGTGTAGCACTTTTGTGAATAACAATCACAGCTACGAAAATAAACACAAAACAAAAACTAAAAAAAGGTTTTTTCTGTTGTGTTTTCAAGCATTTTTTTTTTAATTTTATACTGGGGACTTTTAATAAAAACTTGAATATTACATTCGTTGGCAAGTATTGGCAAAATGTTTTTTTGGAATGCACAAGTAGAAATCTCATATTTTACTACAATGTAAATAATTTTACCCGATCTCATCTAGAATTACGTTGGAACTCAATCTCTTTTTAAAAAATACCCTCTTTTTAGGACAATTTTCAAAAAATTATTAAAAATATTTCTAAAACATTTATCTAAAAATTTTTTTTTAGTAATACAGTCAAATACCTGAAGTTGATGCATCCATTTGAAAAAAGTTAGAATTTAAAAAAAAAAATTAAACTTGAAATATCTCGTTATTCACTTTTTACCACTTCGAGCAAAATTAAAAAAAAATGTTGAACTTTGAGAGAGTATAGCAAGAAAAGTAAACAACTTAGAACAACAATTTTGACAGTTAGTGATGACCCATTTTATACTCCGTTACCCGGTATAAAAATTTATTACAAAATACTCATTTCAATTTTTGAATTAATCCTCACTTTTGACCCTTTTCAACCCAATGTGCGTCTGTCAGTACACGTAAACCTGGTACGCAAAATAATGTTCGCAATTATACAAGTATATATTTGGAGAAAATTTGGTCCAACTTTTGAGATTATCTATCCTAGAAGTGGTTTCAAGTAATATTAATTTTAATTCGGATTCCCCATGATTTTTTCGGAATACATAACTACCGATATGGTTCAATATTTCTAACTGGTAAATATATTCTGGTCATGATCGGACCATTTATGGATCTTGCCCCAATAGTATAATCTCATCTGATATTAATTTTAACATTCCTAAAGGAAAAATTATTAATTTCTACAACTATTTATGGGATCACCCAGTATGGTTAGAATCTACAACTATTTCCCGAAACTTAAAAAATTTTTATATCTTAAGGAATTTCAAACAAAATTTCGGTAATTTTATCAAATCTGAATTTAAAAATATGGTTGTAACAAAATATTTGATAAAATATTATTTGAAATCTAAGTTACAGTTAAGTCTCAAAATTTTATATAAATTTAGTTAATACAAATTTTTTACAACATTTAAAAATTTTCTGTGGCATTTGGAAAACTTTTGTAGCATCTGAAAAAAATTGCTAAGTAAAAAATATTCAAAAATCACAAATAGGAATTTTTGCAGACTACAAACATTAACATTATTTTTTTTATTTGTTAAATTTTTCTTTTAGCTGAAACAATTCGAGACTGAGGGCAGATATAAAGTGGAAAAAATTAAAGTAGCTGGTTGGACATATATGGCTGCTTGTGGTCTAGATTTAGCACGTTCCGAACATGTGAATACTCAAACTAATTTTAGGAACTCCTCTCTTCTACCCAACGGTCGTAGGAGTCATTATAATGATAATAGTTGTAAGTTAAAACATTGACTTGCCTTTACCAGAAAGTTGAAGGCTGAACTAACATTTTCTATCGTTGCAGTCAATTCACATGATTTTAATGTTGATTCGGAACCATCGACGTCGAGAGATGCCCTGGAGAGAAATAAAAAATTATCAAATCAATATGAAGGTCATGTCATAACAAATGATAATCAGAAAAGTCGCAAAATCAGTTCACCCCAACAATGCAATGTGGTACATGTGATGGCCCAATTTGCACTGCAATTAATGCGCAAAATGCATGCATTCAATATGGAAAACTTACAATATGAAGATGGTTATTCCGATCATGGAATGTTACGAATAGGTATGATTATTAATGAATTAACAAAAAAAAAAAAAACAAATTCGTTAAAAGAAAAATGTATTTTTTCACAATTATTGCAGGCATTAGCAATGGTGCCATTATGGCTGGTGTTGTTGGTTCCTCCAAGCCTCACTATGATATTTGGGGAAATTGTGTTAATATGGCCTCACGTATGGACTCTACTGGCATACCTGGTCGTATACAAGTTACCGAAGATACGGCCGAAATTTTACGTACTTTCAATATACAATGCAATCACCGTGGCATGACTTTCGTGAAGGGTCGTGGCAATATACCCACATATTTTGTGGGTATTGATGAAAATTTAAATTTTATACCCGAAATAAGTACAAATGATATTGTCAACTTGAAAAGCATTTAAATATACTATTTATTAAAATAGAAAAAAATTTGTTAAGTTGATTTGTAAATATAAGTTGATTCTGTAGTGATAAGAAAATTTTATTATTATAAATATTAGTTCAATTTATTACAACGTTTTGACAAAAACAATAAATTACTTATTATTGACATATTGTGTTTATAATAAGTTATTATTACAACATTAGACATAATTTTTAAAATAAATTTACAGTATTTTAACATATAGTACTTTCATTGCTGCGAAATAATTTATGTATATGATTACTTGGAGAAGAATATTTGAAAAATATTTTTAGGCCTTTAAATAATAAAGAAATATTGTCCTCTATCATTTAGAGTCAATTTAATATTTTTCATGCTTTCACTAAAGTTTTCTTTTAAATGTTCCATATCTGAAAAGAAATGAAAGACTTGGGTAAATATTAGAAGTTAAAGCATAAAAAAAATATAAGTCTGTATTCATAAGGATAAAGCTATTCCCATCTATATGAGAAAAATACTTATTTTTCGACTTTAAGTATGTATGTACATATGTATATTATATGGAGAGAAAAAAAGTGAAAAAAGTGCCCCCCCTATAAATCTACCTTGGTTTGTTCTATAACGATTCCCAAAATATTTCTGGTCTAGCGTTAACCCACTCCGAGCTGGACCGTTTTTAAAAAAGATCTATTTTTTAGTTTTTTGAATATATTTTGATTTTTTTCAAGATCAACATATTCAATTAGGGTATGACATGATAGGTTTTTTCAAGACGCGTCCAAAGGTATAACTGTAACTGTAGTGATATTCAAAAAACTATTTAATTTTTGATGGGTTTTGTATTAAAATGAGTTAATTATAAAATCAAATCAACATTGAAAATAACATAAATTTATTTATTTTCTACTTGTATAAACTTTATGTCATTCAAAGTTTCAAAAATTGGTTTATGCACCATGCACTTATATAAATTAATTATTTTAAAAACAAATTTCATTTAAAAAATGGCTACAAAAATTTTTTCTGCTCAAAAATTAGATAAAACTAAAGTACCAACGAAGTGCGCAATAATACGGAATTTTTTTATGAGCGCACAAAATAAAAAGATTGGCCAATGCAATTATTTTAAAATAACAATATATAAGATTTTGGATATATAAAATAAGGCTCAAATTCAAGTTTTAAGCAAAATTTCAATTTGGAGGAAGATAGAATATCAATTAAATTACAATAAGATTGTATGTAATTGGAATAATTAATTTTTTTAAACGCGAAAAAAGCATGGCATTAAAGGAAACGTCTCGTGTTTTCTTGCTTTTGGTATGAAATTTGTCCTGGTGTGATTTAGAAACTTCTAAATTCACTTCTAAATTTAATAAATTCCACATTCTTGTTAGCAAAATTCCATTTTTTTTTTCACAAAATTGAAATGCACTTGAGAAAAGAAAAATTTTGATACCCATATTGCATATGTTTAACCGCGTTTTTCGACGGATTTAATTTTAGTTAAAACGCGATCTAGTACATATTAAGAAAAAATAAATAAATTTATGTTATTTTCAATCGAGTAATGTTTAAAAATATGTTCATTTGATTTTCTAATTGACTCATTTTAATAAAAACCCCATAAAAAATTACATACTTTATTGAATATCACAAAAGTTGGTATATGATTGGACATGTTCTATATACCGCGTCTTGAAAAAACCTATCATATTGGATATGTTGATCTTGAAAAAATGAAAATATTTTCAAAAAACTAAAAAATAGACCTTTTTTGAAAACGGTCCAGCTCGGAATGGGTTAACGCTAGAGCAGAAATATTTTGGAAATCGTTATAGAACTAACCAAGGTAGATTTTTAGGGGGGCACTTTTTTCACTTTTTTTTTGTGAGTCGCTCTAATATATATATTTTTTTAAACTCTTTCTTTTAACTCATACTCTCTGTCTGTCTTGGCCAATAGTCTTGTTGTGACTACAGATTAATTTTGGGGTAGTCACGCACAGTCACGGAGTGATCTAAATGTTATTTCCATCATCCGATCTGAAACTTACTACAACACACTTGCTGTGAAAATAAGATTAACTTTGACATAGTCACGCACAGTCATGCATAGTCACGCACAGTCACGCATAGTCACGCAAGTCGATAGACTTGCTGTGAAAAAATATTAACTTTGACGTATTCACGCATAGTCACGCACACTCATGGAGTGATTTAAGCCCCATTTTCCCTCAATCATCAATCTGATACTTGGTCCATAGACTTGTTGTGACCAAAGAGTAATTTTAAATTTGTCACGCAAAGTCATGCACAGTCACGGTGAGATTCAAAACTCATATGCATAAGGAAAGAAAGAGTTTTAAGAAAAACTTTGTTTTTATGGGTTAGATTATTTTGGTAATTTCTTCCAAATTAATAAGAATATTTAACATTCAAAAGAAAATATAAAATAAATTCTTTAAATCCTTTTTAAATTTAAAGAAGTTTTTATATTATTATTATTATTATTACTTATTAATAGATTTGTATAATTATGATATAAAAGTAAATTTATTTATTAAATTATTTACAATCTTTATTTGGCGTAGCATTATTGCTGTTAGATTGGCATTTTTATTAAAAAATTTATCCATTCTAATTTTACTTAATTTTTTTTTTTTTTTAATATCAAATTCATTTAAAATAAGATTTCTGTACTTTATACATGTTTCTATATATTTGTATAGCAAGTCGAAATTTGTGCCATTTAATATATTAAATATTTCATCTTTACTAAGTGTATTCGAACCAAAATAAATATATCTATATTCTCTATATACTGGACATATACCGATGAAGTGGAATGTATTTTCAGATTCCTGCATGTTACAAATTGAGCACATACCATCTGTATTACTTTTGAAACATCGTGCGTTAAGATTCAGTAAGCCACCTCTAGCCCTTATAATTAAACTGGTAGCTCGAGAGGAAAACTCAGCAGTGAGTTTAGGTGTTTCATTATAATCAGGTTGTGAGTTAAGGTCGTAAAATTGTGAATTTGAAGCATTGAAAGCGAAATCATATGTGTCTTTTAATTTAAGTAGATGTATTAGTTCTTCCCAATATACACATAGAGGATCGTTGTTGTTTGGAGGACGAAACTGTAGCAGGTTACTCAAATTTGACCACTCTTTTGCCCAGTATTCATTCAGTTCTATAACTTTTTCAGCCAATATTCGTGGAAGGCTATGAGGACTTAGAGATAAAACTTTGTTTATATAGCAAAAATTAATTTCTAGAGTTGAAATAAACAAGGAATTGAGGCCAGTTTCCAAGTATAACATGTAGTTAGGGGTAGTGGTTGGTAGGTATAACATTTTTTTAATGAAAAATCTAAATAATTTCTCCACATCATCGTGTCTTTTATATCCCCAAACTTGAGCAGCATAAAACATTATCGATTGAGAGCTAGCCTAAAAAATTTTTAATTTATTCTTTTTAGATAATTTGGGATTATTTATATATTTGGACCAGGTGGAATTAATTGCTATTTTGGAAGCAGAAAGCTTATTTTGTAGATATTTATTAAAGGATAAGTTGTATGTTATATCCACACCAAGATACATGTAGCTATTTACAATTTCGTTTTTTTCATTTTCATAATGCCATATTAAATCAGATGAAATTCTTGGACCTTTCCGAAATATGACTATTTTCGATTTCGCCAAATTAACTTTTAGGCTCCAAATAGAACAATACCGTTGTAGAGCATCAATCATTTCTTGCAAACCACGAGGAGAGTCTGATAGTATAACAATATCATCTGCGTATAATAAAACATTTATATTAAAAAATCGGGAAGATGGTTTATGTATAGGGAAAACAAAACAGGACTCAGAATGCAACCTTGCTTTACCCCGGACTGCACTCTAAAATATTTAGAAAATGAAATTCCATCCCATATTCGGCTCTCTGTATTGTCATATAAAGACTCTAAGATTCTAATAATTTTTGATGAAAGGCATGATAGTTTGTAGAATAAGCTGTTTCTGGGTATCATATCGAATGCACACGAAAAATCGACAAAGAAGGCATAAGTATATTTATTACTCAATTTATTTAAATTTACAATGTTGACTAGATTGAATATGTTTTTACCGGTAGAATAATCTTTTCTAAATCCAGCTTGAAACTCATTCAGAATATTATTTTCTGTTAGCCAGTATGAAATTCGATTAACAAGATGTTATTAAAAATTTATCAGATAGTGTCTATTAAAGACAGGCCTCTATAATTTGTTGCTAAATTTGGATCGCCTTTTTTAAATAATGGTATCAAAATGGATTGCTTGAAAGATGTTGGTACTTTTTCCCAAAGAAAGATATTATTAAATACAATCAATATTTCATTAAGGAGGCAACGAGGAGCAAATTTATAAAATTCATACAGAATTCCATCCTGCCCTGGGGCTTTGTTTAATTTAAGATTTTTTATAACAGCATATAACTCACAAAATTCAAAAGAAGAATCCAATAGAGCGTGGACAATATAAGTCATACACCATCTTATTGTAAATATATCATCACGGTTTTGTAAAATATATCCAAAGTGTGAAAGAAAGTCATGAGAATTTAGATTACCTTTTGAAGCATGAGTACGTGTTTTCAAAGAATTTGCTAAATTTTTTAAGTTTTTATATTATTAGTTTTTTAATAATAATGGTCTGAAAATACTATTTTTTGCTAAACAATTTTCTAATCTGTTTAAGAAAATTTATAACACAGTGCAACACATAAAATGCAAACTCCTTGTGTGTGGTTATCGAAGTCACGGTGGGTTTTAAAAAATTTTAATTTTTTGGAAGACCACCCCGGACATTTTTTGTTGGATAAGGTTTTTTGTGTCTAGAGTAAAAAAATTTAAACGCCAAAATCGCCGAACTTGCACTTTTTTGTTTGCCCATTTGAATTTTTTTTTTGCATTTTAAGCATTCCTACATTCAAATCTGTATTCTCTTGTTGAGCTCATTTCAAAAACTAGAGTTTTGAAAAATAGATGATGCAGTAATGTTAAAAAATAATTAACTTTGAAATAGATATCTATAACTGCATTCTAACTACCTTCAATTTTGACAAACATGTTATATTTTTTATCTTTTTTTTATTTTTTTTTTTTATTATTATTTAGTCTATGTTTGTAATTCGTTGTGATCATTTAAAATATGAAAAATTTTGGTATATTGTCAAAACTTAATCGTGCAGCTTCTTATGAGGAGAATAGAGCAAAAATTTGTTTGTGTTGTAAAGAAAAAAAGAAATGCGTTGAAAATATCGGCGATAAAATGAAACAAAATATAAAACTAATTTCGAATTATTATGACACAGACGTTACCTTAATCAATATGTTCGGCTTGCCGTATAAAAATTTATGAGTTTGTGAAAAGAGGAGAAAAATTTGCTTTGCCTGATTATTCGGAATTCACTGGTATAGGGTATCGGTCTAGACCTTTAGACTTTGCCTCAGAGAGTAAATCAAAACTCCGAACGGTTTGCAAGATACGAGGGGCGGATTGATATTGAAGCTACCTAGCGCTAGATGGCAGCACAAATACAAAAACTTTTTTTTAAACTTACGATCTGTCAAACGTCAGCTGTTAAAATGTCACCCAAATTCGTCGATTAGTTTATTTGTTGTAGTCGTTTAAAGAAAGCAACTTTTGTGTTTCTTGAAAAATGGAAAAAAGCAAATTTCTTGCAGTGATTAAACACTATTATTTGAAAGGGAAAACGGCGAAAGAGACAAAAGAAAAGCTCGATAAACATTACGGTGAGTCTGCTCCGTCAGATTACATGGTAAAATATTGGATTGCTGAATTTAAACGCGGCCGAACAAGCACTGCAACAATACCGTCAACAGGAAGGCCGAAAGAGGTGGTTACTGAAGAAAATATCAAGAAAATCCTCGATATCGTTATGAATGATCGCCGAGTCGAGTTGCGTGAGATTGTTGAAATGGTAAACATATCATATGAACATGTTTTCAACATTTTGCATGAACATTTGCGTATGAAAAAGCTATCGGCAAGATGGGTGCCGCGTTTGCTCAGTGTCGAACAAAAACGAGTTCGACAGACCACTTCACAGCGGTGTTTGGACGTGATAAAGCGTAATCCTATTGATTTTTGGCGTCGATTAATAACTGCTGATGAAACGTGGGTCCACCACTACACACCTGAAACCAAAAATCAATCGAAACAATGGGTGGAAGCTGGTGGATGTGCTCCGAAGAAGGCGAAGGCAGTGAAATCGGCTGGAAAGGTTATGGCCACTCATTGATTATCTTGAACAAGGATCCATAATCACAGGAAAGTATTATCGTGCATTATTGGATCAATTGATTGATGCAATTAAGAAAAAACGACAACATTTAAAGAAGAAAAATGTCCTCTTTCTTCAAGACAACGCACCGGTTCACACAGCATTAGATACGATGCTAAAATTACGTGAAATACACTTCGAATTGGTTGATCATCCACCGTATAATCCAGATTTAGCTCATAGTGACTTTTTCCTGTTTCAAAACTTGAAAAAATGGCTCGCAGCGAAAAGATTCATCTTAAACGAAGAAGTGATTACCGAAATTAACGCGTATTTTGAGGGGTTCCCGAAATCGTATTATTCAGATGGTATAAAAAAGTTGGAATATCGTCTTACTAAGTGTGTCGAAATAAAAGGAGACTATGTTGAGAAATAAATGGTTTTTAAAAATAAAAAATGATTTTTTCCTACTTAGGTAGCTTCAATATCAATCCGCCCTCGTATGAGCCTGAGAAAATGATCACTTTTTTGCAAAAATGACACCGAGGCCCCAAATCTTTGGGGGCCCATAAAAAAAAAGTGCATGACTTGGGGCAAAACTGGCAGACACGGGTCTTTTTTTGTCTTTGTCCGTATATGGTTATATTTCCATGACTTAATAAATTACACACAGTGATATATAATACTTACCTATATCAGTACCACAAACATTTATATATTTCCGATCACTTCGAATTTTTATATAATATAATAAATTACAAAGGAATTCCGGCTTAAATAATCCATAACCATAATAATTAAAAATCATAATTTTCAATTTGGAATTCCTTAGCAATAAATCTAGCCAAAAATTTTGAGCTTTAATAAAAATCGCTAGTGGGATTTTTAAAAATTTCAAATTCGTAATTAGATTTCTGGAAATTTTCGGAACATCTATATAATCGGCCTTGATTACAGCATATGTTGATATGGTACCTGAAGTCATCTCTGAAATTTCAATCACCAAGTGAGCCAGAGAGCAGTGTTGTAATAATATTTCTAAATACGACCATGTCATATCGGAAAATAAATGGAATTGTAGCTTTTTTAAATGTTTTAATTGCCTTAAATCATCTTGTAATACATAATGACAATCCAAGCATAATTCTTGTAAGTTTGAATATATAAGGGAAATATTTTCTAGTTTTTGTTGAAAGAAACTATTCAAACTATCATTGGAGTTAAGCCAGCAAACAGTTGAAAGATTTTCAAAATTATTTTGTTCCAATGTGAGAGCTTTTGCTAATGTGGAGTAAAGTGCAGTTTCTAATTTTATAGTTTTCAATGTTGTTGACTTATAAGCAAACTCAAAAAAACCACCTCGATAGCGGTTATTAATGGAAGTAAATATTTCTAAGTTGAGATCATTTAATATTTGCTTTAAATTAGTCCATTTTATGTTCCAACACCATTCCAATGACAGCGCGCTCAAATTTTGTAGTACCGAAAAATTTTCAATACTTAATTTACATTGTTTAAATGATAATTCTCGTAATTTACGACATGTCGAAAGAGTTAATATAATATCATCATCGATTGTTAACGTTACAGCAGGATCTAGATATATAGATAATTTGTATAAATTTCTAAACTTAGGTAAATGTATTTTAGTAAAAGTCTCCCAAGATGGTATATCACAAAATTTACCAATAGTTAGATTTTCTATGGAATACACTTCATTAATATACTTATCATTAACTTCATTATTAGCCATTAAAGTTATTGCAGTATTAATGAAAAAAGTTGTAAGATTCGATATTTGAAAAATGCTCTGCATTATATCATAATTTAACTGATTTAAGGGTTGAACAAATGTTAGTTCTTTCAAAGATTTCAGTTTATTCAATGTTGAAAATTCAAGATCACTTCCAATCCTTATGGGTAAATTTTCATCATTAAAACAATTTCTCATGTGTAGACTTTCCAATTTTTTACACCGATTGTCGAGCATTTGTAAAAGTTTTTTGCTGATTCTTGTATTGTCGAAACTGATTGAAATTAGATTTTTAAAATTATATAAAATTGAATTATTTATTTTGTTGCCAAATTCCAATTGTAATTTACGAAAGTTATTTTTATTTAATTGCAAAAAATAGCGTAACTCTTGCCATGTCAAACGGTAGTCAATATCTGAATTTTTCAGCATTACATGATAATTATTATCATCCAATATTTCGATTATTTTCAAATCGGTACACTGGCTGCGCCAAACTTTGTTAACTAAAGTATATTTGAATGCCACGCAGATTGTTGATAATTTCAATTGTTCTTTTAAATTTAAAAATTTAAAAATGTTTGCTAATATATCAATATTGTAAGCAACTTTTTCCAAAACATCCATTTTATTAAATTATAGCTTTTTTCGTATTACAAATATGCCGTGAATTAAAAAAGATGCTAACACTTGGATATTTTTTTCTTTATCAAGTTTTTTATATGCATAAGTAGTCACTCATCTTAACAATATATTTAAAGAATTATATTAAAAACACCGATTGTCTTATGGTTTCTTATTTTAACTTTTTATAAATCATTAATAGAACCATTGGCAAACAAATTACACATTTATAGGGCAGTTGTGAGCGAGTAATTTGTGAGTAATCAGAACAAAAATGGATGAGATCAGTACTCTTGTACAAAGTAAACTATCAAGAATATTTTAAAGGAAAATGCCTTAGTTAATAGTTAATATTATACCAACCATTTTTATACCCTATACCTCTATGTGGTCAGGGTATAATGACTTTGTGCAGATGTTTGTAACTATCAAAAATATTTGACCTAGACCCATCTCTTATCACAATGAACGACTCAGAATCTCTTTCTGAGTCGATTTAGCAAAATCCGTTTATCCGTCCGTTCGTCGGTGTGTCTATGTAAACTTTGTAATCAGACTACAGGTGGCAAATATATTGAACATATTTTGATGAAATTTGTTATTTAACCTTATACCAACCATAGAATGAACGCTATTGACATTGCTGAAAAGCGGTACATGTTCAGACCTAGTCCCCATACAAATGCCCCTATGAGAACGCATTAAATTGCCATAATATCCATCTATCAGTAGAACAAAAATAAACCCATAGCTCTCATATGAAGCTGATTTCCAATCTTCACTTAAATCTGTAAAAAATCAAAAATATTGAACCAGATTTTTCTCAGATTGGGTTTGCTTATGTTTTTACAAAAAATAAGTGACCTTACCAAATATGGTTAGGATCGGTCCATTTTTCGAATCCACAAATTTGATTTCTGTTTATTTCTAAACCCAATTAGTTGGAAATAAGACCAATTTTTTAAACGCATGGTATAGGGTATCGGTCTAGACCGACTATTATTTTCTTACTTGTTTTTTTAAGAAAATATACTTTCAAATGAAAATTTAACAGTTGAAAGAAAATAATTTTATTCTTGGCCGATGTTTGAGTCTCTGGTGGAATCTAAATATCAAATTTCATATTCCTAATTACTTTGTAAAGAAGATACTAAAAGGTACTCTTTTACACTTATGGGCCGATTTTACACCCCGTAACATCCGAAATTTTTTTTTAAAGATATGAATAACGTTGGATTATTTGTTTCATATACACCTTATAGTATAACATTTGAGTCCGTGACAGTGAATATCCAGAGGGGCCTCGGAAAAAAGATGTTTTGCAGTGAACATCATAACTCGTTACCCGATTATGTGAAATAAAAAAAAATCATGTGAGTCCGATCGCAGGGCAGATATGTAAACATCTAGTAATTAAAGATTTTTTTATAGCACTTTCTTATAATCAAACTGAAAGCGTATCACTTATAGCAATCAACTGCAGGGGCTCCGTTAATATAAAAATATTTATTATTATTTATTATTTTAACCGGTTATCTTTTAATTTTTCGTTTTTAATTTTTCATTTTTATTTTTTTTTTTTAATTTTAAATTTTTTATTTTTAATTTTTCATTTTTTAATTTTAATTTTTAATTTTTCATTTTTAATTTTTTATTTTTCATTTTTAATTTTTTATTTTTCATTTTTAATTTTTTTCTTCATTTTTCATTTTCCAATTTTTATTTTTCTTTTTTCATTTTTTATTTTTCATTTTTTATTTTTCATTTTTTATATTTAATTTTTTTATTTTTCATTTTTTATTTTTAATTTTTCATGTTTTTTGTTTGTCATTACTCATTTTTAATTTTAGTTTTTCATGTTTCATTTCTTATTTTTCATGTTTCATTTTTTATTTATAATTTTTTAGTTTTAATTTTTTATTATTCGTTTTTTATTATTTTTTATTTCTCATTTTTCCTTTTTTTTTAATTTTTTATTTTTCATTTTTTATTTTTTTTTTATTTTTCATTTTTTATTTATTTTTTATTTTTTATTTTCCATTTTTTATTTTTCATTTTTATTCTCAATTTTTTACTTTTCATTTTTAATGTTTTTTTTCAATTTTCATTTACCGTTTTTCATTTTTCATTTATTATTTTTAATTTTTTGTTTTTCATTTTACATTTTTTATTTTTCATTTTTCATTTTTCGTTTTTCGTTTTTCGTTTTTCATTTTTTATTTTTCATTTTTCATTTTTAATTTTTTTTTTTAATTTTTCATCCTTCATTTTTTATTTTTCATTTTTCATTATTCATTTTTAATATTTCGTTTTTCATTTTTTATTTTTCATGTTTCATTTTTTATTTTTAATTTTTTATTTTTCATTTTTTATTTTTCATTTTTAATTTTTCGTTTTTCATTTTTAATTTTTTTTTCATTTTTCATTTTTCATTTTTTATTTTCCACATTTTTTTTTTTCATTTTTTATTTTTCAATTTTAATTTTCAAACAGGTTATCATAATATCATAATTTTTTCACCAATACAATCACATTTTGTCTTACTACTCACATGTTACGCTTACATGTTTTTGAAATTTACCCCCCTGCGCGTATAGATGTTTACACATCAAAAAATCAAAATGCTTTTAAAAGGTGACATGTTTCTCGAGGTAATCACGAAGAGTTTAAACAAAAATTTTTTTTTAATTTTGGCAGCATTTTGAAGTGAAAAACACGATTATTGCTATAAAATTTCGGTGAATTTGTTGTTAAAAAATGGAAAAAATGGTTAAAAAAAAAGCTCTTCGGGATTACCTGGTGATTTATGTGTGTAAATAGTGTACAAAATTTCAAAAGAATCAGCCTAGTAGATTTTGAATTATGATGCTCACGGACTTCAGGCGTTATTTGCGAGAAAATCGATTTAAAGTTTTTTAAAAACTGATTTATGTACGATATACCATATGAGGCCGGTCGTTTGAAACGCTGCATCTTTGTTAGTTTGGCTCCGATTAAATTGAAATTTTGACACAACACTCTCGACATGTTGTACATTCAGAAACGATTTTACCTCTCCTTAAAACTATAATAACAAAAATATTGCACAGATTTTCTTCAAAATCGGTTTGTATATGTTGTTGCAAAATATAAGTGACTTTGCCAAATATGGTCAGGATCGGCCCCATTTTCGACATAGATTTCTTTTATGCTTTTCTTCTAAATCCAATTGGTTGGACCTAAGACCAATTCTCTAATCGGTCGTGACCGATTATAAATTTTCTCTCTTATTTTCTTACAAAATTGTACTTTCAAGTGAAAATTTACCAGTTGAAAAGTATCATATAAAGGCTCGAATTAAAACAATGTTTGTTTCTGTGATGGAATCTACATATCACATTGCATATGCCTAAATTACTTTATAAAGAAATTACAAAAAGATACACTCTTACACTAACGGGCCGTTTTTATCCCCCTTTAACATCCGAATTTCCAAAAGATTTCGTCTCCTTTGATGTTTCTATCTGCAGTGGAATCCACAAACTATATTTTATATTCGTTTGTTTAAAAGATGCCATATATACCCTTTTTCCCCTTTTTGGCCGTTTTTCCTCCCCTAGACGTTAAAATTACCAATAAATTCATTCTTGACTGATGCACATATATTCGGTTAAGTCTGTATACCAAAATTCATAAATATAGATTAATATGTTAAGATGCAAAAAGGTACCATTTTTCTCTTCTTGGCTGTTTTTACCCCCTTAAAATCCGAATTTACAAAAGTTTTCCTTTTTTTCCTTTTTCTATCTCTACTGGTATCCACATACTATATTTCATATTCCTAGATTTGTTTGTTTAGAAGATACCAAATGTACAATTTTCCCCCTTTTTGGCCGTTTTTCCTCCCCTAGACGTTATAATTAGCAATAAATTCATTCTGGACTGATGCCCACATATTCGGTGGAATCTGTATACCAAAATTAATATACATACATATATATTAATTTGTTAAGAAGATGGAGAAAGTTACAATTTGTACCCTTTTTGCCAGTTTTTCCCCATAAATGGCCAGATTTCGAAAAAAATAATACTGAGCCCATGTTTTTTCTCGGACGGAGTCTAGACACCAAATTTCATATTCCTAGACTAATTTGTTACCATTTCCCCCCCCTTTGCACAAATTTCTAAAAATCCCTTCTTAGTGGCTCTTTATGCCGATAGGGGAATCTACAGTCCAAATTCCTAGTTTCTGACTCGAAGTGTTTGGGCTGGGTGATGATGATCAGTCACCCAACTCTTTTATATATATAGATTACCATCATACAACAATAACAGGTATTTAAAACAAATTTTGAAACACGAATATCGTTTAAAATTGAAAAAAAGCTATAAAAATGCACAAAAGGTGGAAATGAAAATGAAATGAAACTAATTGCCTAATATATTTCCCAATTATATTTCTTCTGTGTGTTCATCCAATATTTATAATGAAATTTAATAAATCTAGATATTAATACGCGAAGGTAAATTTTTAGTTCCCTTTTTAAGCAAATTTCAAGAAGCTCTCTCAGCGCATATTCACTGAAGATCAGAGTCATCTGATCTGATCACAGTTCTGTGCCACAAAGTCCACATCCATCCGTGCATTAAAAGGAGAAATTCAATGCTGTGTGACTGAAAATAAGCCATATTTATGCAAAATGTTTATAGCAAATTTCGAAAAAATAGTGCGATTGTTTCAACAAAGCCGTGGTCATAAAACCATCCTGTGCACTTTATAATTCAATAAAAAAAATAACAATGTGAACACCCAGTATAAGTTCGATAAATTAAAGATATTGCTTTTAAAAATGTTGTTTTGAAAATATATAAAATAATCTATATATTATTACGTGAAGATAAATATTTAGTTCCCTTTTTAAGCAATATGCGGTCACGGAGGAGTGTGAAAATTGGCATATTTATAGTTCATATGGAGGAGAAGCTGAGAAAGACAAAATTTATGTTTAATCTGCCTTAAAAATATATGGATTAAATAAAATAAAATATTTATAATAATTCGTTACACCCTGTTAATGCGAATGATTTAAATTATATATCGGACGCTCTGTGTTGAATCGTTAATTGCTAAAATTAACATACCCCATCAAAATATTCATAAATTTTTTATATATGTATATAGATTAAAAAAACACTGGAAGACAAAAATTTAATGAAAAAATATATCCTAGAATTTGCACTCGAATTTTGAGTGCTGGGCTATACTGGTTCTATTTAAAAATTCGCTATGTAATAAATTTTATTAAAATATTCATACATTTTATATATACTTATATATATCTGTGGTCACAAGCGATAACCGCCTTAGTCGACTTAAGAACGATTTGAGTTATGTATGCTATCATATTCTACTAAAAACGCTTTATGTTTACGTGAAATCCCCATTTCTTTAACACTGCTTTTTTAAAAGATATTAGTACAAATATTCTGATCTAAGCCGTAACGAAGCCCCATTACATTTATATAAAAAGCAATTTTTATCGAAAGCATGATTTTCGAGTTAGGCGGTTATTGCTTGTGACCACAGATATATAGATTATAAAAACATTGAATGAAAAAATTGAATGAAAAAATAAAATTTCCCAGAACTTGCACTCGAATTTCGAGTACTGGGCTCTACTAGTATCACTAAATCTTATGCCTGGTTTTCATTATGTCATTTTCAATGGCAATTGTTGTCAATTATTATCAGTTGTATGAAAACGGGTTTTAATGTCTTGTCATTTACAACCCCTGGCAACATTTGACATCTGAAATGAAATTGACAGCATGTTGGCAATTTGTTTGTGTTTGACATCCGGATTTTTTGTTCGTTTATAAGATGTAATGAATACGTAATGAATAGAAAACAAGTAAGAAAATTATAGTCGGTCTAGGCCGACTATATGATACCCTATATCATGCGTTTAGAGACCCTATCTCTCAGACCCTACTAACTGTATATAGAAAATAGCATAAACCAAATTTGAGTGGGATTGTTCTTAATTTTTTTGACTGCAGATATGAAAAATTTCATATCGGATGCTATATCTATATGGGGACTAGGCTCAAAAGGCCTAGTATTTTGCAAAAATACATACAAACAAAATTTGAGAAGAATCAGTGCAATATTTTTCTTTTTTGATAGATTTAAGTGAAGATCGGGAAGCAGCTCTATATGGGGACTATGACTAAGAGTTGTCCAATAGGTATTATTTTTGGACTACTGATTAATGGATGTAATATATAGATACAAACCCAATTTGACTAAGATTTGTATGATAATTTGGATCTTATGGCAATATATGTTGATTTCATAGGGGTCATTTGTATGGGGGCTAGGTCTGAACATGGACCGATTCTCACCAATTTCAATAGCGTTCATCCCATGGTCGACAGAAGATCAAATACCAAATTTCATCAAAATATATTCATAATTGCGACCTGCAGTTTGATTACAAGCTTTACATGGACACACAGACGGACGGACGGACGGACGGACATCGTTAAATCGAATCAGATAGTGATTCTGATTCGATCGGTATAATTAAAGATGGGTGTAGGTGAAATATTTTTGGTTGTTACAAACAGCAGCACAAAGTCATTATACCCAAACCACATAGTGGTATAGGGTATAATTACGAGATGTCAGTTGAGGCAATTGTTTGTTGTCAGCTTATATGATATTAGTGAAAACCAGGCATTATACTTTCTGGTTAACTTTCTCAAAGGCTTTACTTAAATCAGAGTAAATAACATCAGTTTGTTGATCGTTGTTAAATCCGCGATTTACTTAAGTTGTTTATTGCAACCGATTCGTCATCACTGACCATACTTTTCGAAATCCATGCTGAGAAGGTGACAATATGGAAGAAACTTGATGCCATACATATTTAATTATACACTTGTCGAAGAGCTTAGGAATTGAACTGAGCTTAACGATAACTCCATATTACGTAATATTTTACCTAGATCCAGATTTAGAAAAGTACCCATATTTTATTGATAAATGCCACTGGGAACATCATCCGGTCCACTATAAAAGGATAATTTTAAACAGGTAACGATTTGGGAAATGGTTATGGATATGATATCATGTCAGAATGCGTGGTAGTAAAAAAAAAATCAGCAAACATATTAATATTACTGATGAACAAAAGAGCATGAACATAAAATTTCCTATTAGAATTCACAAAATTGTACAACGATTTCGTACCATATGTGACCTTCTCCGAGAAAAGGGACCTAGTGTGTGAAAATTAAGTTTTGAGAAAAAACGCATTTAAAGTTTCTACACCCTTTTAGGTACTAGAATCCACCGTTTTTGACACAACCCGTTTTTTGACACACTAGGTCCCTTTTCTCGGAGAAGGTCACATATTTAAAATTAATTTTCATATTATTTAAATACTTTTTATAAAGTTTTGAATTAAGAAAATTAAATTCGGCTCAGCTGGTAAAATATTTTTCATAGTCAGTAATTGATCCAGACTTTTAATAATTTTTATAAGTTAAAAAATTCGAATATTTTAATTTTATGTAAAATTTAAATCTATCGAAAGATTATAAACATTGCCAGGGTATGACTTATCATTTTATGTCAGTTGAAAATTATTGATTGATATGAGAAATTTAATAAGCACTACATTTATTTAATATATAGATTTTAGAATAAAGTACATCAATAAATTTTTTTATATATATGTATATTATATTGTGTGTATGCAATGATTTTTATTAAAGACTTTAGCAACTCCTGGAGGACGACTTTCATATGGATAACAATATATTTGTTTTGTTAATTTATAATATATAGAAATTCGTTTGTATAAATACAGTACATATTACATTTGGTTATATTAGAAAATAAAAAAAAAAACAAAAAAGAAATATTATACAAAAATGTAGTTTTAATTTTTTAGGTTTTCAGCACCACCAGTTTTGTGCACATAGTTTTCAATTTTTAACAAAATTGTGTAAGACAGATTGAGTTTGCTTATCAAACTCTTTCGTAGTTAATGACAAAATGTTAGTTAATTTAATATTATATTAATGTAAATACTCCTTGTGTTTGTAAAATCTATTTTTAATTTAAAATATTACATAAAAAAAAACAATAAGTAGAAAATATTTGTTTGTAAGTTAAAAGAAAATATATAAAATTGAGCTTTCAGTTGTGACACAAAAAAAGGAAAGATTATTGTATTATTTATATAAAATCGAACTTAAAATGTATAAACTATTTATTCAGCACTATGTGTTATTAAAGGAGTGTCTTCTGGTAAAGCTTTCCTTTTGTAAGCTGGATTTGAAGCCAAATGGATGACTAAACCACCAAAAACAACATATAGAACACCACAAAGATTGATCATAACACCAGAATTGGGAAAAGCTGAATAATTTGGTCTAAATAAAGAGGAAGAAAAATTAATATACATTTCTTTGGAATTAGTTTACACAAATTCTTACATTGAAAAGATGGCCTTTTCAGCAATACCCATTAGAGCCGCGGCAATCGACAATACAAAACCAAATAGACCAAAATATATATGGAAAGGCATTATGGCGGCTCTTAATGAATCCTTAACGCCTGGCGCCAAATATGCAGCAAATCCGACAACATATTGCAAGCTGAACAATATGACTGCTCCCAAGCCCAACCATGAGTGTAGAGAATACATATTTGGTATGGGATTTGCCGCCAAATTGTGTGAATCGAAGACGGTTTTGAGAGCAATAACCGTTAATATGAATGCACACATGTGTATGACTGCATGTGTAACTTTCAGGGGCTTCTTGCGCACCGTACGGAAGCCACGGTATACCAAAATTGCTAAAAAATAAAAAAAGAATACGTGTTATAAAATACTTTTTGGATTTTAAAAATGGGTTTAAATAGATAAAATTAAAAATTCTTTATTTATTATTCCAAATAAATTTAATTGAAAGTAATCCCTCCAATACAAAATGCGGTGCCCTCAGATTGGTCTTTTCAGTTTAGTGAAGTCGAACGGTATTAAATCAGGGGATTAGTGATGTTAACTTTTTTCAAGCAAAAACGCAAAAAAAGGACCCCAAAAAGCGCAAAAGGAGCTAAATTAGAATCAAATATGAAGCAGCTCTGGTAACAGGAGAATATATAACCGACCACAGCGCCAGACACCAAATAATTTTATATAAGTACCGGGGTTTAACATAGTGGATATGAGCTATTATAGAATCACGGAAATGTCGACGAACACACTCTGCAGTATACGAATACCAGGCAGAGAAAGCTGTATTAACATTGACATTCTGCAAAAACTTCCAGGGCCACACCACTATAGTCTGGATGTAGAACTATTCAAGGTTTCTATATTGAGGACCGTTCTATTGGTAAATACCCCCGTCTTACGAACCACTTTAGTCTGAGTTGGTAGCGATAACGGAATGTATTAGATCCATTGATTAAGGGGGAAACTCCAATCTCAGAAACGTAAAAATATTTACGGACAGACTTGAAATTAACTGGTTTAAGGGAAAACGAGACTGCAGACGAACTGGCCAGGAAGGGCCCTTTCCTGAATGGAGTCAACTTGGAGAACCCAATACCTTTAAAGTTTCTCAAACTGTTATGGGTGAGGTCACGAAAACTGGGGAAATCCCAAGTCTTAGTAGAAGGGAACTTAGTAAGGTAATTGGCAACCTCATAGGACACTCAGAACTGAGGGCTCAACTAAATCGTATAGGACGAGCAGAATCGGGAACACCTGGAACACTTTCTTTGTTACTGTCCTGCATTTGTACGGATCAGACATCATTATATGGAGAAAAAAAAAAGTGTTCAAACTCTCGGTCGCACCCCTAGAAATATGCGAATAGCAAAAAAACTGAGAAATAAAAATTGATTGTTTTGAAAACAATCAAAAAACATTTTATATGGGGGAAATATGACTTTTTTTCAGATTTTACGAAAATTTCGTTCTATAGTTTAATTTTTCCAACAAGTTGTTACATAATTCGGTATAAGTATTAAATTATCTTTTCACAAAGCTATAAAACTTCAAAAACGAATAAAACTCGCCAAGAAATAGCAAATGCCCCAGACCAATTTTGTGCCAAAAAAAAAACTGGTTCATGAAATTTGATGGCATTTTTTCAACTTTAAAGCCATAATTTTTTTTGGTCCCTATACTTATAAATACTCAGATATGAAGTATTGTTTTATTACCACGTTGTTAACCAATTGCGCATTGAGACCGAAGATGAGAAATTTTTTTGATAAAATTTTGAAAACTCCTTTTTCAAGTTTTAAAAAATTTTCTTAAACAAAATTTTAAAAAATGAATCTCGCACTTTAAGATTTTGCTAAATACATGTTACAGATTAAGTTTATGAATTTTTAAGTAAATCCCTGTGCCAGAATTTCTTTGACAAGGATTTTATTTTTGTGGATTTCGAGAAAAATGGGATTTTGTAAAATATTCTGTAAATGTACTCTTTCTAAGTACTTTGTATCAAAAATTCACCACTTTTCTACTTTTAAATGTTATATTTTATCTTAATAGCCTACGGTTTCGGAAAAAAATAATATGACCCGATTAACCCTTTTGGAATTGGGGTCACATATGTCCCCAAGCTAATAAAAGACAATTTATTAAAAAATTAAAATAATTTTATTACAAAATTGGTTAAAAGTTGTTTTAATTTATATTCGCGAGCAATAATCAGATAATTGCTCCAAAGATATATCACAATGGATTATTTTTATCCCAGGAGCACTGAAGGGTTAAATAAATAAAAATTACCCGAATTATTTTTCTTAAATTCTAAATAGTGGTTTGATCGAGTTTAATAGAAAAACTCATCTTCGGTTAGTTTTATTTAAAAATATCTTAAAATCCAAAGCTGGCCTTGGCATATAATGATTTATTCCAAATTTTAGGGACGGAAGTTTTACACATTTGGATATTATATTTTAAGGATCGCATCTAAAAATTCAATAGCACTTACAAAATATTTGAATTTTTTTAATAAATTGTCTTTTATTAGCTTGGGGTCATATGTGACCCCAATTCCAAAGGGGTTAATCGGGTCATATTATTTTTTTCTGAAACCGTAGGCTATTAAGATAGAATATAACATTTAAAAGAAGAAAAGTGATGAATTTTTGATACAAAGTATTTAGAAAGAGTACATTTACAGAATATTTTACAAAAATCCCATTTTTCTCGAAATCCGCAAAAATAAAATCCTTGTCAAAAAAATTCTGACATAGGGATTTACTTAAAAATTCAAAAAGTTAATCTGTAACATGTATTTAACAAAACCTTAAAGTGCGAGATCCATTTTTTAAAATTTTGTTTAAGAAAATTTTTTAAAACTTGAAAAAGGAGTTTTCAAAATTTTATCAAAAAAAATTCGCTTCTTCGATCTCAATGCGCAATTGGTAAACAACGTGGTAATAAAACAATACTTCATATATGAGTACTAATAAGTATAGGGATCAAAAAAAATTATGTCTTTAATCAATTTCTCAAAGTTGAAAAAAATGCCATCAAATTTCATGACCTTGTTTTTTGGCACAAAAGTGGTCCGGGGCATTTGCTATTTCTTGGCGAATTCTTATTCGTTTTTGAAGTTTTATAGCTTTTTGAAAATATAATTTAATATTTATCCCGAATTATGTAACAATTTGTCGGAAAAATTAAACTCTGGAACGAAATTTTCGTAAAATCTGAAAAAAGTCATATTTTCCCCATATAAACACACTTGAAATTTTCAATCGAGTTGAGCCACCTCTAAATGTTTTTTGATTGGCCCAAAACTTTGTATTTCTCAGTTTTTTTGCTATTCGCATATTCCTAGCGGGTGCGACCGAGAGTTTCAACACTTTTTTTTATTAAAGGCCACCCTAATCATACCCAGCCTGACGGGTGTTAGGGGGATAAGCTGGAAAACAATTAAGAAAATTTTGATGAAACAGAATTTCTAAGTTAATATAGGTGTAGGAACCAGATGAATATGTGAATGTAGAGCGCACAACAAGCCGACTTTCTGGCTTAAGTGTATATCCGGATAAATCGGATATGAGCTATGTAACGGGTGATTTTTTTGAGGTTAGGATTTTCATGCATTAGTATTTGACAGATCACGTGGGATTTCAGACATGGTGTCAAAGAGAAAGATGCTCAGTATGCTTTGACATTTCATCATGAATAGACTTACTAACGAGCAACGCTTGCAAATCATTGAATTTTATTACCAAAATCAGTGTTCGGTTCGAAATGTGTTTCGCGCTTTACGTCCGATTTATGGTCTACATAATCGACCAAGTGAGCAAACAATTAATGCGATTGTGACCAAGTTTCGCACTCAGTTTACTTTATTGGACATTAAACCAACCACACGAATGCGTACAGTGCGTACAGAAGAGAATATTGCGTCTGTTTCTGAGAGTGTTACTGAAGACCGTGAAATGTCGATTCGTCGCCGTTCGCAGCAATTGGGTTTGTGTTATTCGACCACATGGAAGATTTTACGCAAAGATCTTGGTGTAAAACCGTATAAAATACAGCTCGTGCAAGAACTGAAGCCGAACGATCTGCCACAACGTCTAATTTTCAGTGAATGGGCCCTAGAAAAGTTGGCAGAAAATCCGCTTTTTTATCGACAAATTTTGTTCAGCGATGAGGCTCATTTCTGGTTGAATGGCTTCGTAAATAAGCAAAATTGCCGTATTTGGAGTGAAGAGCAACTAGAAGCCGTTCAAGAACTGCCCATGCATCCCGAAAAATGCACTGTTTGGTGTGGTTTGTACGCTGGTGGAATCATTGGACCGTATTTTTTCAAAGATGCTGTTGGACGCAACGTTACGGTGAATGGCGATCGCTATCGTTCGATGCTAACAAACTTTTTGTTGCCAAAAATGGAAGAACTGAACTTGGTTGACATGTGGTTTCAACAAGATGGCGCTACATGCCACACAGCTCGCGATTCTATGGCCATTTTGAGGGAAAACTTCGGAGAACAATTCATCTCAAGAAATGGACCGGTAAGTTGGCCACCAAGATCATGCGATTTGACGCCTTTAGACTATTTTTTGTGGGGCTACGTCAAGTCTAAAGTCTACAGAAATAAGCCAGCAACTATTCCAGCTTTGGAAGACAACATTTCCGAAGAAATTCGGGCTATTCCGGCCGAAATGCTCGAAAAAGTTGCCCAAAATTGGACTTTCCGAATGGACCACCTAAGACGCAGCCGCGGTCAACATTTAAATGAAATTATCTTCAAAAAGTAAATGTCATGGACCAATCTAACGTTTCAAATAAAGAACCGATGAGATTTTGCAAATTTTATGCGTTTTTTTTTTAAAAAAAGTTATCAAGCTCTTAAAAAATCACCCGTTATGTACATATATACATGGCTTCTCTTTTCAACCTAACCCAACCTAACATAAAAGCGCTAGTTATATATTTGTAATAAAGGAAAAACTATTTTTCTTAATTTTCAAAATATCTACATACATTATTTGTACATTTTGAGTGTATGTCAATAATAAAAAAATAAATTGTGTTTAAAACTTTTCTTATACGAGTACCTGTTCATTTTCAAAGAAAAACGTGTAATTTTCATCGTCATCTTCAGGCCATATTGTTATTGTATTATAAAATTTAGATTTTTTATAAATTTCAAAAGAATTAATTTTAATAAATATAAACATTTGATAGCATTTTATAATTAATACAAAATGCATTTTTAATCCATATTTAAACTGTATTCCTAATTTTGTTTTGATAAAAATTCATTGCTCTAAACACTGTTTTGACTTCAGCGTTTGAGTACTGAAACGTCAATATATATCTACTTGATAATTAAAAAATCGGAAATTCAAGTTATGTACATCAATCCAAAAAAAAAAAATCAGTTCTGTTTCTATTTTTAATTCTACGTAGTTTTTAATTGTCGAGATACAAGCAATCTGTATGTGAAAATATTTACTTCGGATAAAGATATGTTAATGGCTAAAAAGAATTTGCAAGACTCGGAGCCATCGACCAGTATAATGCAAAGGATAGATATTTGGAAAAATCAAACACCATCTTCCACGAAATACTGCAGACCACTAAAATTTGAATTTAAAAAGGAAACTAAAGCCCACATTGCAACACTACTGCCCTTGGAATTAGAGACTGAAGTAAGCTACCAATTTGTGCTATTAGAGGAAGTCAAAGAAAAAAGGAATAAGGAATACAGATTTTATAGGGAGCACCATACCACAAAAATGTCACGAAATGTTACAAATGAAGATCTGTTTAATAAATTATTTGCAACAGACCCAGTTATAAATCTTCTGTGTGTTCAACAAATATTTATAATTGAGTGCAAAAATAAAATTTCCTAGAATTTTCACTCGAATTTCGACGCCTGGGCTCTGCTAGTTGTTATTGATATTCTCCATACAAAAAAATTATACGACAATACAACCTTTGCAGGTATGATGTTGCGGTGTACTATGTGATCAGCTGTTGTTTGTTTACTATTTAATCAGGTATTGTAGTTTATTTAAAATATTTCTTTTCTACGTTTCTTGCAATTATTTTGGCAAAAATGTTAGAAATAAATAAAAATGGAAGGAAAGTTTATGTGCAAATTTTGTACTTTGCCGAACACAATCATGAACGTGTTTCCTTTTAATAATTGATTGTGAACACGAACATGTTTCTATCACGTATTGTTTTAGTCGAACACACATAAACCACACAGTTTCGATTGTAGCTATATTTTAAGATCGTGTTCTGTTCGAGTGTAGCTTTATTTTCAGTTCGTGTTCTGGTTTATGTGTGTTCGAATAAAACAATACGTAATAGAAACATCAAGTATTAAAACGAAACACATTCATGATTGTGTTCGGCAAAGTACAAAATTTAGAAACACACATAACTGGTATGAAAATAAAAATATGTGTTTGTTGGTCTGAACTGTGTTTGTTTACATTTTTTCCATTCCTCTATTATCGCTGATTTGAGAGAGTCCAGATGCTCCCACTAGTCATTAATGGGGTTGAGGTGGGGTGATTGTGGAGGATGATCCATCCGTTTGGGAGTATGCTAAAGCAGTCCTTTAAAATTTTTGCGGTGATCTTGGGATCATTGTCTTGTTGAAAGACCCAAGTTTGATCCAACCCAATTTTTCGACACTGGATGGCAAGTTATTTTTAAACATGGTGAGGTAATCTGTCTTATTCATAGTGCTCTCTATGAAAACCAAATTACATACACCACTGGCCACCATATACCTCCATGCCATGACAGATCCACCACCGTGCTTCACTGTGGATATTACATTTTGCTGGGCAAATTCAGAATTTTTGCCTCTCCAAATTTTAACTTTTTTTACCAAAAATTTCAAATTTGCTCTCGTCGTTAAAGACCACATGATTCCAGAATGCATTGCCAAAATCGCGACGTCGCTTGTTCTTGGAACTCGTCCATGCAGTCCATTTGCATGTAGTGCTCTACGTATTGTTTTGGCGCTAACATTGACACCTAAGCATTCTGAAGTGTTCTCCGATATTTTAACAGCACTTTCAGTTGGATTTTATTTTACTTTCCTACAATCGAACGAATTTCAGTCTCATTTAGTCTCTTTGACCTTCCATATTTGGGACGATTTGTAAATTCGAAAACTTTTTATACTTCTCAATTATGTATTTCACAACATTTTGGCTTCTTTTAATCAGAGAATCAATTTCACGCAATGTTTTTCCGTTTTTATATTTTACCACAAGTTCACAAACATTCTGGGAGATTTGTTTACCCATTTTCAAAATAAAGTTTATTATACAGATATCTACCGATTTGAACTGATCAAGACGTTATCAAATCAATTAATCTATAATATTATTAGGCTAGGCGATTTCTTGTGACCGATGTTTTGTTCCACCGTTTTATCCCGATTTTAACCAAACGTATACTATTTAAAAGGTATTTCTTTTTAGCCGTTTTGCAGATTTACAGATTTTTAATTTTTTTCTTTATTTTGAGTAAATTGCATTTAAAGTTGCTACTAACACATACATAAAACTATACAAATGCTATGTGTGTTTTATTAAATTTCTTATTGTGTTTGTTAATGAGTTTGTTGTCTTCATTCACAACAATAATAAATCATAAAAGTGTTGGTTTGTGAATTGGCTAAGTTTAAAAATAAAACTGCCTAGAAATTGAACTCGAATTTCGAGCGGTGGAATCTGCTAGTTATTGTAATTAGTTTATATTATCTGTGATGTGGTAATAAAACAAATAACGGTAATTTATGCATAAATTGTACAGTTTCTTTTCATTGTACAGTTTCTTTCTTTTTATTGCATATTTTTTGTTATTGCAAGTTTTTGTTAGTGTTCTTTTATAAAATGAGAAAAGAGAAAATATATATTTAAAAAAATATAAAATGTTTAAAACAATGATAAAGCAAATTATTAAAATACAGTGGAAATCATAAAAGTCTAAAGTGTACAATTTCCTTTGACGCTCATAGTATATACCAGTATTTCTTTACAACTTACAACTTTACTACGCCTTATGAATTTCCTAAAGGTGCTATTACATGATGTGTTTTTTACATATGTACTGTCAAATTTTCCCACAACAAAAGTTGTACACATCGTGTGATATATATGAAACATTGTTTATGTACAATACATGAGGAAAGTCACAAGTACATTTTTCAATTAGAACAGGTTCTATTTTTGCATGACAAACATATGAAAATACAACACTGCTTGTGGCGAAAGAAAAACAGAGTAAATTTTAAAGATTAATATTGAAAGAAAAATAAATTGTGTAGTATTAATTAACAATTAAAAAATATATAACTTTTTTTTTAACAATAAATTTTTGTAAATTCACAAATTAAATCAGCTGTTGTTTACATTTAGAGGTTATGTCATACGGAAATACATATGCACGTGTGATAGCAAAAATTTTGAATCGTATGTAAAAGACAATTTTGACAGACATGAGGAATTTCATATGGATAAAAAAAAGTGACAGTACATATGTAAAAAACATTTCGTGTAATAAATAGCACCTTAAGTGTGTTTAGTGGGTAAATATTACTTACAAACATTTTTGTTGTTATATGGTATACACAAAAATGTTAATGGGAACACTAAAGCCGAGGAGGGGGCAATAAAGATTCGACATATCCGAATTTGGCAGTCGTACTAGGTATATATTATATTTAGTTAGCAAAGCTATAAGTATAATATTACTATAATATTTATTAACCCGTTATTATCGCAATGCACTCACATTGGCACAGCTCCAGGAAAAAGAATTGAGCCTTGCTCTTTTTATTCTCAGTTGAATACTCTAAACTAAATTTTTCGTCAAAAAAATAATTAATATCTTTTACGGGTTAAAGGGGATTCAGTTCGAATGTTTAATTAATATTTAACAAAATTTTCTTTCCCGCTTTCATGTGTAAATTCTATTAAAATCGGTAATCTATACATGGAATACGTTCCTTATTAGTAAGTAAGTTATGACTGCATTTTGAAATTTAAGGTCATATTAATGTTCAATAATAAAATAAGAGAACAAAAAACAAGCACAATGAAAATTATGATAAAAAATGCCATGATGTAATTTTAATGGAATTTTTAATTTTATGTTTATGTATGTACTTGTAACTCTTAGCGTTCTTTACATTTGTTTTTTTTTTTTTTGCAGTTGCAAAAGAAAATATTTATGAATTTTACTTAGATACTTCTATGGTGAACATTTTCAGTCATAGCGATTATTGGCATGAATACTTGTGAAAATGTAATGGTCATCAAACACATTAATTAAAATCCGATATTATCTCAATTCTCCTTTAAGATGATGTCATTCTTATTTAAATGTTTTCCATATAATATCAGAAACTTCTAAAGCCATAAGTACAATATATTCATAACGGGCTAGCCACTTTTTGAATAACATTCATACAAAGAACACTATTTTTATTACCTTTATCATTCTACGGTATAATCATTATACTTATAATGAGTTTGCGCTGAACAAAAATATCTAACCTATACCCACCTTTTATTATACTGATCGAGTCAAAATCATTTTCTACGTCGGTTTTGCGATATCAGTCCGTTCGTCCGTCTTACTGTTTGTCCGCTATGAGTTCATGTAAACCTTGTAATCAAACTAAAGGCCGCAATTATGTAGATGTATATTTTTAATGGAATTTTGTATATAAACTTTTGTCAGACATAGACCGAATGCTATTGAAATTGTTGAAAATTGGTGCATGTTTATGGCTAGAACCCATGCAAATGGCCCACGATCATATATTTTATTTATTTATTTATTTATTTATTTATTTATTTATTTATTTATTTATTTATTTATTAATTTATATATTTATTTATTTATTTATTTATTTATTTATTTATTTATTTATTTGTTGGCACATATAGGACTTCACATCTCTTGAAGCACCTCTAACTATATAAACTAACATGATTAAAGTTACTAACTCAAATAAATTACAATAAAAACAAAACTTTAATAAGCATGAACAAAAAAAGCATCAAAATTATTAATAATTGAACAAATTAATAACAGCCATTTTAAATAACAATGCCCGGTGATCGGTTTTAAGTTGATTGGGCAAAGAATTCCACAATTTTACAGCACTAACAAAGAACATTCTTGAGGACGACAAATAGCTGTGATAAGGATTAATTAGATTGAACGTACGTCTTGATCTGGAGAAAGTTAATTTGTTGAACAAATAATCAGGGGTTTGTGACTCTATTTCAACTATATCACAGCGCACAGGGTCTCCGAAAATGGACTTTCTCAGTATTTTGCTAAAATTAAAAATTTCTTTGTAAATTTTAATTTTTAAATGACTGTAACTTTTTTGTTTTAACCGATTTTAAAGTAAAATAATTTTTGCTTAATTTCCTAACTTCTAACCTATTAATATAAACTAGCAGATTCCAGTCCTCGAAATTCGAGTGCAAATTGTATAATTTTATGTATGTGTTAGTAGCAACTTTAAATGCAATTTACTCAAAATAAAGGAAAAAATTTAAAAATCTGTGAATCTGCAAAACGGCTAAAAAGAAATACCTTTCAAATAATATACGTTTGGTCAAAATCTGGATAAAACGGTAGAACAAAACATCGGTCACAAGAAATCGCCTAACCTATTAATATTATAGATATGAAGTCACTGAGTCGTTTAGAAATTAAAAAAAAATAATAGAGCATAACTCCTGCCCATCAAAATCCTTAGGCCGAACCGTCCCCTACACTCCTATACCCCATTGTATACCCGCCACTTTCCGCCCGTGTGCACCAGAACAATGTTTTGTGCAAAATTTATTAATACAAAAGTTTCCCACTATGTTGTCAGGGTATGAGTTTGCCCTGATGTTTGTAACTACCAAAAATATTGGACCTATACCCATCTTTTATTACACGGATCAACTAAAAATCCCTTTCTGACCTGATTTAACGATGTCCGTCCGTCCGTTTGTGTGTTATGAATACCAAAGTTGGTCGTACCGGTGTATTTTTTTGCGTGAGTTTATTTGTTTTTTATACTGACAGAAAACGGAAACGGTAGAGTTGACACGAGTTGTTATATACTTATAAAAGAGGGTTGAGACATAATGCGCTTAATTGTTAAATTATATTAATGGGTAAAATCCTTTTTATTTTCACAGGTACATTTACATAGGTATTTCTCAAAAACATTAATAGTCGGAACTTGAGATATGTAGTTTAATTACCTGACATAATTGGAAAACAAATTTAAATAATAGGTAAATGGCAAAAAACTACTGCGACACAAAAACAGCTATACTTTACAACGCAAAAAAGTCTTGGAAATATATATGTCATCCAAAGTTCATAAAATTTTGTACCATGGGGAATAAATATTTCAAAACAATATGCTACCAATAGGAGATCTATCTGAAGAAGTGCAAGAAAAAAGTAACAAAGACTACTGATTCTTTCGCGAGCACAACACAACAAAAATGTCCAGATGTTGCACTAATGAAGACCTTAGAACTATTTTGTTGTGCACTTCAGATCCATATATGTCCAACATTCAACAAAAATGGAAAACCTCTATCGAATTAGTGAAGAAGCTAAACAACTTCTAGAAGATGAAAATCAAGGCTATTTAGAAGAAATATTTACTAACATTTTTTTGATTTAAAGTAATTTTTCAGTACACTAACAATAAGTTATACTCTTTTTTTATGTAGTTAACAATTTTTCTTGATTAAAAAATTTATGTATTTTATAAATTTACAATAAAAGTTTATTGAGAAATATTTAAAAAGACAATAAAAAAGTCTTTAACTAAAGTAAAAACATACGACTTTTTCATTGAAACTTCTCTATCTTGAACCAATATCAGGTAACTTTTACGTTCGCTTCTTAACAAATTATATATTAACACATTTTTTCAGACTCGGATACTTATCGTTTGATAAATATTTCCAGAAATTAACTTCGTCTGTTCTTGCTTTAATATAAATATCATATTGCAAAGTAATAATTTCTGTTTCAAGTGTAATATTATCCATATCAAAAATAGTTGAACGATTTTCTGCAATTGTTTCTGCTTTAATACTATTATCAATGGGAAACTCATATATAAAACAATATTATTAATTTTTTTTAAAATCTTCGAAATGTTTATTATATTCTTCAATAAGATTCTTAATTTCTTTGACAATTTTTTTTTTTCATCATAATTATTAGAAACAGTATTTTTTAATTGCGACAACATATTTGGAAATTTAGATACATTTTCATTTTCTAACTTTGATACAAGAAGATTTAATTTCTCTCTGAAAGCGTTTACAGCACTAATTATATGGAAAATTTTTTACTAGGACCTTGTAGTTTTAAATTTAAATTATTTAATTTAGCTGTTACATCGGTTAAAAATGCTACATCATCACCTCTTTCGCTAAGAAATTGCTTAATTTCATTGATTAGATCTCTAACTCGCTAGAGAAATTTTTCTCGACTTAGCCACCTAACGTCGGATGGTCTACCATCATTTGATTCTTCCACCTGTAGCTTAAAAAGGCGCCTTTGGAGACTTTTTGCTCGAATTGAAAATAACTGTAGTGAAAACATTCAACTGTAGTGAAAATGCTCGACACTTCGTAATATCTTGCATTAATTAATCTTTTAAATTTTAAGCTATTTGGTCCATTCGTTTGCAACTGAATTGCATGACAACTGCAAATTGTTAATCATAGTAACGATTTCTGCCTAATTTTTATAGTCACAAAATAAAGAATCAGCCGCAAAGAAGCAATTGTAGTCGACTTTGATTTTAATGTTTCTTTAGTGAAAATTAATTGTTGCGATGAGAGACTCTTCTTAAGTTCAATAAGTTTAGCTTTTCCTAAATCACTCTTCAGCGGATAATTTATTTCATATGCTGTGTTTTAAAATGTCGTTCAAAGTTTCCTTTCTTCGGTACTGATACATTATTATTACAAATTAAACAACAGCATTTGTCATAATAAAAAAATAATCATGCTCCCATTCTTTACGGTAATGATAAATTTTCATCTTTTTAAAATTATTCATGGAGTCACAATTTCAATTAATGAGAACTTATTAAATTTTAATATAATTTTAATTTGATTTTTAACAGACGTAACAAAGCGAAACGAATGAATTTATTCTCAATAACAACTAGAACAGCGATTCCAGATTCAATTTCATAAAACAGGTGTCTACATTTCTCAATTTTTGTGGTTACATTGTCCTACAGGTACAGACACCTCTTTCTACCACTGGCATCACTAAACTAGATTAATTTGATTTTTAACACACGTAACAAAACAAACGAATGAGTTTATTTAGTACAAATACTCGAAATGTGAATATTTATTGGCGATCGACCTAAAATCATTACGCGATCGAACGAATTGACACCCCTGCATTATATTATAGTACATAAAAAAAATATAAAAAAAGTTTCGACAAAATATAAATGTTTAATAAAAATATTCATTTGAAAATTAAAGTTGGTGGTGAGCACTCAGTTTTTGAGCCGATTGTTCATCATCATCAATATTAGAATCAAACCATGTTTCAGTAACGCAAATTACATCAATTGAACAATTTGACAAAATATAATTCAAATAGTCAATTTTAGTGTTTATCTTGTTATCTCTTCTATATATACTCCTCCAAAACACGTAGTCAAGTGTCCAGAATACCAATGATTTTTTAATTCTCTTGGCCAAAAGTTTATTGCAGGTGGAGACTATATTACTAAGCATTAGTGGTGGGGTTCCAGACTCTCAAATCCAAAGGGAAGAGAATTATACAAATGCATAAGTAGCGAAAACTACTCTGTTCTGTCTACAGGTACACCAACGTATTGGCCTTCTGATCCGAGGAAGGTGCCCGACTTGATGGATTTTGCAGTGTATGCGGGAATCCCAAATCACCGCTTACAAATACAACACCTTAATGACTTGAGCTCTGATCATACACCTATTCTTATAAGTTATAGTAATTGTGTGAACTTAAAGTCAAACTACAATAGCATAGTTATTTGCCACACTAATATTGAAACATTTCAACACTGTCTTGATGAAAATATTAACCTGAACACTCGTATAAAATCTGGTAAAGAGCTTAATGAAGCTGTTGAACAATTAACAAATAACATACATGAAGCAGCTTATATTTCAACTCCAAGAAATACAAATACACAGCCATGTTCGCTACAAGTTTCAACAGAGATAAGGCAATTTATCATCAAAAAAAGGCTTAGAAGAAAATGGCAGCTCAGTAGGAACCCCGTAGATAAACGGTTATTCAATAAGACTTGTAAAGACCTTAAAAATTTACTATATGAATATAAAAACAAAGCTACTGCCGATTTTATTGAAACAATAAATAACTTCAAATATGACGAACACCTTTTATGGAAGTCTACCATATATTTAAAAAGGCCAGTGAGGCGAAATGTGCTTATCAAAAATGCTAATGGTACATGGTTTAGGTCCGACAAAAGTACATCAGAAGCATTTGCTGACCACTTGAAAAATACATTCCAACAACATAATCTAAATAGTATTGAAGAAAACGATGAAATACTCAGGTTTTTAGATGCACCATGTCAAATGGACTTACCGATATTGCACTTCTCACCGAATGAAGTACAATCAGAAATTAAAAAGTTGAATAAAAAGAACTCACCTGGATATGATTTAATTACTGCTAAAGTCGTAAGCAAATTGCCTCGGAAAGCTATAATATTTTTAACTACAATTTACAATTCAATATTGAGATTGGACCATTTTCCATCACAGTGGAAATGTGCGGAAATAATCATGATTTTGAAACCAAGCAAATCCGAGAAGATAGTCTCATCATACAGACCAATAAGTTTACTTACAATATTCTCTAAAATATTTGAAAAAATTGCCTCGGAAAGCTATAATATTTTTAACTACAATTTACAATTCAATATTGAGATTGGACCATTTTCCATCACAGTGGAAATATGCGGAAATAATCATGATTTTGAAACCAAGCAAACCCGAGAAGATAGTCTCATCATACAGACCAATAAGTTTACTTACAATATTCTCTAAAATATTTGAAAAATTATTTCTGAAACGTTTATTGCCAGTATTAGAGAAACTAAACATCATTCCAGACCATCAGTTCGGGGTTCGACATAAACATGCTACTCCCGAACAATGTCACCGTATTGTTAATATTGTAACCGATAGTCCTGAGAACAAACGGTTCTGTTCTGCAATTTTCCTCGATATCCGACAGGCGTTCGACAAAGTATGGCATGAAGGATTACTCTTTAAGATTAAGAAAGTCTTACCGGCCCCATTCTAGTTTTTCTTTAAAAGCTATCTTTCACATAGATATTTTTATGTGAAGGTTAATGATGAACGATCGAATATATTCGAAATCAACGCTGGAATCCCACAAGGTAGTGTAATGGGCCCAATTCTATACACCATTTTTACAGGAGACATGCCAATCACCAACGATGTCACAGTAGCTACATACGCAGATGACACTGCAATAGTTGCAACCAGTCAGTGTAAAAACGAAGCTTCACTATTCGTACAAGCAGAAGTGTATCTTCTTGAAAAATGGTTTTCTAAATGGAACATAAAAGTAAATACTGATAAATCCCAACACGTCACATTTGCGTTAAGAAGAGATGACTGTCCTGCAATAACGATCAACGACGATGTTATACCTAAAACAGGCACCGTAAAATACCTAGGAATGACGTTAGACAGGCGTCTTACGGAAAGCACATATAAAAGCTAAAAAATATCATCTAATGGTGAAAACACGCAAATTGAACTGGCTAATAGGGCCAAAATCAAAATTAAACTTAGAAAACAAATTAAGAATTTATAAGGTCATATTGAAACCAGTTTGGACTTATGGTATTCAGTTGTGGGGTACTTCAATTATATCTAATGTTGAAATTCTTGAAAGATTCCAGTCTAAAACCTTAAGACTAATTACAAATGCTCCATGGTTCATCACAAACAAAGCTATTCTTAAAGATCTCAAAATATGCACAGTAAAAGAAGAAATCCGAACTTTCAGCGAAAAGTATCTTCAAAGATTAAGTAATCACACAAATCCTCTGGCTATTTCGCTCTTAGACGATACTCATGAGACAAGAAGAATAAAACGTATACATGTACTAGATATTGTAAATATGTATGTATATAAATAATTGTAAAGATTTGTTATTCTTTCCTCTTTTATAAATGGTTATGTAGCTCAATGGAACTACATAATTTCTGTTATGTACTAACTTAATTTATCAATATTGCTTAATGTCCTTGGATAGATTGCAAATAAAAATGGAATTTAATAAAAAAAAACAAAAAATTTTAGTGTTATTAAGGCTTCTTGAATTAAAATGAAAATTTGAAAACATTTATGATACTAACAATTCCCAAGATGGTCATCGCTAAATCAACTTCCCTTGTTATAAAGATCAAGAAAATATATGGTTTTGGGGTCTCCGGAATTTAATTCGATGCGTTACAAATAAAGTGTCAAACATATATGTACCCTCTGCACAGTGGTGTGGAGGGTATAATAACTAATGGAGTAAAATCGTACCAGTTTAGCTTGAAAATTTAAAAGCTAAAATTAATAACTGGTCGAAAATGGATTAACAACACGTTTCGTTTTATATTTTAGAAAAAGCTAAATAATAAAAATATTTGTTGTTGTCGATACCATTTTAAAAATCTATTCAAATAAAGAGCTTGTTGAAATCAGTTAAGAATTTTTATTAAGTAAATAATCACTAAATATTTAAAAAAAAAAAATATATATATATTGTGATTACATATTTAGGAGTATATAGCAAAAACAAAACAGCAAAACAATACATAAACCACGTCGGCATACTAATTATTTGAAAACGAACATTCAAAACTTAAGCAATATTGACAATTGCATAATTATTTCAAATAAACTGCACCTTCACGTCACCTACGAAACAACTTTGATTCATACATGCACACCTAGAAAAAAACCTTAACCATTCGATATAAAACCTACATTTATGGAAATTTTACCAAATTTATTTCAAAGACAAGTGCAAGAATATCAAAAAAATAAAATGAAGAAGTTAACCAAATGAATTAATTTGAATAGCTTTACTTACCATTGCCATATAAAAATATTAAGCCAATTGTCATTAGCAGAGGATGCCAATTGAATTCTATACTGGGATTGCTAGTACCGGCCACACCGCCCATATGCACACCAACCCAACTGCCCATTAAAGCAACTATTGTTAAACCGCATAATTGGGTCAAAACATACAAGACCTTAAAATTCGCCAGTGCTGGATCGGTGTCCATTTTATCTAAAAAAAAATATATAAATGGAATTATTATCTAAACATATTTTTGAAGAAATTAAAATTTATGAGTATATATGTATGTAAGTACTTGTGAACATATCTGATCAAAACGTGTACGCACATTTGTTTATCTAGTTGTTTATTTTATATTAAAAATCATCAATTTGATCGCTTCATTATGTTTTCAATTCATTATAAAATACGCACATGATTTGTTTATCTGATTCGATTAGTACTATAGTAAGGGAAATTTTAATAGACCCATAAATCATTTTCTTATATTGCTTTACTTTTTTTCTACTATTAAATTGTTTTTGTATTTTAGTAATAATTAAGTATCAGCTCTAAAAAAAATCAAAGAAATATGAAGGTTCCAAACTACAAATTGGCTATATAATATAAATCATATGCTTCATAAATTTAATCTTTCAATTGGGAAACGTCAAGTTCAACAAAATTTATTTAAAGATTCGAATATTTACCGAAAAAGGCCTCAATTAACATTAGTTCATAAAACACGTAGACTTTGCAAGATTAGACTTTACAAGATATCACATGGCATTGTTAACTGACAAATAGGGTGTCATGGACAATAAAACTTCGATATGTTTTAGAATATGGAAAAATAAGTGACCTACCTTTTTTAAACTTTTGCTTTTAACTCATACTCTCTCTCTGTCTGTCTGTCTGTCTGTCGTAGGGCAACCCCATTCCACCTTATCCAGTTGAACTGAAATTTGGCCCATAGTCTTGTTGTGACTACAGATTAATATTGGGGCAGTCACGCACAGTCACGGAGTGATCTAAATGTCATTTCCCCTTATCCGATCGATTTGAAACTTGGTCCATAAACTTGATGTGAAAAAAATATTAACTTTGACTTATAGTGCGTTTACATCTAAAGAAAATCTAGTACATTTTAGTTGAAATCTATTTCAAAATCTATACCGTTTAATCTAACTTTTTTGGCATTTTGTGAGATTTTGTTTCCACAACAATAAACAGCTGATTAAAATAAAACATATAAACTATTAATACCAAAACTAAACAAACCAATATGAAAATGGAAATATGGAATATTCAAAAAGAAACAGGATTTTTTATTATATTATGCATCAAGAATGAAAAAATACAAGCTGAAATAGAAATTTTGCGAAAAAATCATTAGGAATTGTTTAATGTATTGTTTGAACAACAACAAAAACGCATTTTCCACAACTATTTAAAAGCAGATTGGAATGGGCACATATAAGTATAGAAAATTACAACTTTTCAATTACTGAATATTTTTGTTTTTATAGATTCGTAATTTTTATTAATAATTAATGTTTTATTTTATTTCCTTTTTATTCAACTTGTTTGCTTTTGTTTTTGTTTTTAAATGTCAATTACTCAGTCACTACGTTGTAATTTTATACTACAATATTAAAAAAACACAGTAGTATCATTTGGTAGTGCCCAAGTTTGACAAGATTTTGTGAGATTTTGCTAAAATCTAGTAACGAGCTAAATTTTGTTTTGTATGGGAAATCTAGTAAAACTGAGCTAGATTGTGCTCGAAATCTCGTATATACTAAATTTTTCTTAGATGTAAACGCACTATTAGTCACGCACAGTCACGCACAGTCACGGAGAGATTTAAAACGGATTTCCCCTCATGCAATCAATCTGAAACTTAGTCGATAGACTTGCTGTGAAAAAATATTAACTTTGACATTGTCACGCACAGTCACGCATAGTCACGCACAGTCACGGCGAGATTAAAACCTCACTTCCCCTCATCCGATCAATCTGAAGCTTTGTCCGTAGACTTGTTGTGGCCGAAGATTAATTTTAAGATAGCCACACACAGACTCGCGTAGTCACGTACAGTCACGGAGTGATTTAGAACCCATTTCCCCTTATCGAATCGATCTGAAAATGGTCGATAGACTTGCTGTGAAAAAAGATTAATTCTAAGATAGTCATTTCCCCCATCTGATCGATCCCAAACTTTGTCCATAGATTTAATGTGGACAAAGATTAATTTTAAGATAGTCGCACACAGTCACGCATAGCCACGCACAGTCACGGAGTGATTTAGAACCCATTTCCCCTTAGCAAATCGATCTGAAACTTGGTCGATAGACTTGCTATGAAAAAAGATTAAGTTTGACATAGCCAAGCAAAGTCACGCACAGTCACAGAGAGATTCAAAACACATATGCATAAGGAAAGAAAGAATTTTAATAAAAACTTTGTTTTTATGGGTTAAATTATTTGTTTTTTTTAAGATTTTTGACATGTGATGCAAAGAAACCGTATATAAATTATACATCGCATGAAAGATATTTGCCAGACCCCTATTCGATATAAACCATGCTTAAGTCCTCGTTTTTTTTTACCAAAAGCTTACAATTTGAAGGGGTTCTGTATGGTGAATATTAAATTAAAACTCACATATATTACTCGCAATTCTATTTTAGTAAGAATGTATTGTTATAAGTACATTACCATTGTGTACAAGAAATTTGAAAATTTAAGACATACTCGAAAAAGTAAGTTTTTTAGTAAATATTTTTTACGGGAACACATATATGGCGTTTTTAAAACCCTTTTCAACGATATATAATACCATACGAAAACAGAATTCTCAAAAAAGTGTTTTAAATATATTATATTAAACAAAAAATAAAGAAAAAATATTTTTGTATTGTTCCAATAAATTTTCATAGATAGTATCTTAACCCTCTACCGCATACAACGCCAAATATGGTTTTTAACTTTTATTGGATTGTATTTTTATAAAAACGGGACTTAATCAAAAGAAAATAATATTCTTAATTTTCTTTGCTTTGTTTTCTACTGAAATATAAAGCTAAATATTTTCAGAGCGTGTTTTAGCAAATGTTTCCGTTAGTTTTTCCTAAGTGCTTCAAGTGTGAGAACAAAATGAAAATTTTAAGTAATTTATTTGCATAAAATACAATAACAAAAATATAACAAAAAAAATATTTTCGTATAGAAAATGAAGTTCTTTTTCAAATAAAAATATAATTTATCTGGAAAGTATGTATTATGTAAAAAATGACGAAGCCATAAATGGCCTTTCATGCACTCATAGTAAATAATTAACTTAAATACATCAATACATATGTGCGGCTTAGTATTTTCTTCCATAAATAACGGGTGATTTTTTTGAGGTTAGGATTTTCATGCATTAGTATTTGACAGATCACGTGGGATTTCAGACATGGTGTCAAAGAGAAAGATGCTCAGTATGCTTTGACATTTCATCATGAATAGACTTACTAACGAGCAACGCTTGCAAATCATTGAATTTTATTACCAAAATCAGTGTTCGGTTCGAAATGTGTTTCGCGCTTTACGTCCGATTTATGGTCTACATAATCGACCAAGTGAGCAAACAATTAATGCGATTGTGACCAAGTTTCGCACTCAGTTTACTTTATTGGACATTAAACCAACCACACGAATGCGTACAGTGCGTACAGAAGAGAATATTGCGTCTGTTTCTGAGAGTGTTACTGAAGACCGTGAAATGTCGATTCGTCGCCGTTCGCAGCAATTGGGTTTGTGTTATTCGACCACATGGAAGATTTTACGCAAAGATCTTGGTGTAAAACCGTATAAAATACAGCTCGTGCAAGAACTGAAGCCGAACGATCTGCCACAACGTCTAATTTTCAGTGAATGGGCCCTAGAAAAGTTGGCAGAAAATCCGCTTTTTTATCGACAAATTTTGTTCAGCGATGAGGCTCATTTCTGGTTGAATGGCTTCGTAAATAAGCAAAATTGCCGTATTTGGAGTGAAGAGCAACTAGAAGCCGTTCAAGAACTGCCCATGCATCCCGAAAAATGCACTGTTTGGTGTGGTTTGTACGCTGGTGGAATCATTGGACCGTATTTTTTCAAAGATGCTGTTGGACGCAACGTTACGGTGAATGGCGATCGCTATCGTTCGATGCTAACAAACTTTTTGTTGCCAAAAATGGAAGAACTGAACTTGGTTGACATGTGGTTTCAACAAGATGGCGCTACATGCCACACAGCTCGCGATTCTATGGCCATTTTGAGGGAAAACTTCGGAGAACAATTCATCTCAAGAAATGGACCGGTAAGTTGGCCACCAAGATCATGCGATTTGACGCCTTTAGACTATTTTTTGTGGGGCTACGTCAAGTCTAAAGTCTACAGAAATAAGCCAGCAACTATTCCAGCTTTGGAAGACAACATTTCCGAAGAAATTCGGGCTATTCCGGCCGAAATGCTCGAAAAAGTTGCCCAAAATTGGACTTTCCGAATGGACCACCTAAGACGCAGCCGCGGTCAACATTTAAATGAAATTATCTTCAAAAAGTAAATGTCATGGACCAATCTAACGTTTCAAATAAAGAACCGATGAGATTTTGCAAATTTTATGCGTTTTTTTTTAAAAAAAAGTTATCAAGCTCTTAAAAAATCACCCGTTACAAATGCACATTTTCTTGAAATGGATGTATGATAATTTTATGGTAATTTAAAATGTGTTAATGAAATTACTAATGGTCATTAAAGTGATGATGACCATATATGTGATACTGACGACGAATATTTTAAAAGTCAACCGCGTGGTCAGAAACATATTTGTATACCGGAGACTGATGACACCGATTTCTCAGATGACTCTGATAGACATATTAAAAAACCAAGAGTTTCACTTTGGAAAAAAGGGATTTTTCCCACTTATTCGAGTGAAAATTTTCCATTTCAAGGAGATTCGAACCTTCCTAACTTTATTAAAGAACTCGAGACACCAGCAGAATTATTTAGTTTTCTTTTTACCGACAATTTGATAAACTGCGTTGTACGCCAATCTAATTTAATCGCATTACAGGTTGATTTAAATAAACCAGCTAATATTATAAACGAAATAGATCAGTTTATAGGCGAGTTCAACTAAAAGGGTTGCAAAAATTTCAAATTACAATTTTTCTGGCATAGTCATATGCATGTCTTTATTAAATCTACCAAGAATTGTACGTAGCAAAATGATATGTAACAGATGGGAAACCATCAAATGATTTCTGCACTTCAACAATGATGAAAATATAAGACCACGAGGTGAATCCGGGTTTGAAAGCTCTTCAAGATTCGACCATTGTAGGAAAAAACTCATAAGCGATTGCTGCTTATGCCCAAAGAAATACATTTAGTGGTGGATGAACAAATAATTTCCACAAAGTGCCGACATCACCATAAACACATGATTGACATGTGCGTTGTCCATGCTTGGCTTATGTGGTTCCGGAAATCGGCATAATATTTGCCGTTGTTTGACTTCAAACTATTAATAGCTGAACATCTTTGTAAGATTCGTAAATTAAAAAACGATGACGGCCAGTCTCTACACCATCAAACTCTCCATCTTTGTAAGGTTCGTAAATTAAAAAACGGTGACGGCCAGTCTCTACAGCATCAAACTCTCCATCAACAACTAGAGAAAATACACCCACTACCAGTAAAAAAGAAAGCGACAGGATTTTCCCTGGAATTCAGTACGGACTGACGGATGGATGGAAAACCGACAACTTTGCCAAAATGATTGCTCTTTTCGTTCATACACTTTTTGCGAAAAATGCAACGTGTTCTTGTGTTACAATGACAAAAGAAACTGCTTTACAAGTTTCCACACTGAATAAATTATTTTCTTTTTCAAACAAATGTAAATGCATATAAGGCCATACATGGCTCCATTTTTTCTTCCAAATTTTCCAGTGAAATTTTAAATTTTTGTTACAGGTGTTTTATTTTTTTTTTCTTTATTTAAAACAAGCTCATGCAGTAAAGGGTTAAAGATCACATCCAAAACTTCAATATTTATTTACCATTACGTATTGCAAAATATTAGCGATTTTCAAAAAATTTTTTTTTCCGATTACAGTTTTAATATATAGTTGCTGCAAAATGTGCCCGTACACTTAAAGATGAAAATTGTAAATTTAATAAAAATCTTAATAAAATATTAGAATTACGAACCTTTTACCATTGACGCATTAGGAATTCTACTTATGGAACGTGTCTACTTCAATTTTTTAGTTTACAATGGATAAAACGAAGTGTGGCATTTATACATTGACTTTACATTGATTTGTTACATTGTTACATTGATTTTATTTTAGTAGAAGACAAACTGGTTTATATAAAGTTGATTTGACTCAATTGTATTCCTTTAGAAAACTATTTTCTGAGAGGTGTCTCAAAATCAAAAAAATCATGCTAACGGGAGAAAAGTCAATCTAATGAAATGAGGATAAATAATAGCTCGTAGCATAAACAAAGCCAATATTCAGTGCAGTACGTTGTTCAAAACTATTTGTCAAATCCTCATTCTGATCGTCCCTCCAACTAACTGTGCGCTAAAAAGCGAACTTTTTTGGCGTCAGTAAAATAGAATCCCAGAATTACTATTTTCCAAATACCATGAAGATACCGGTCGCAAAATATGGAAATCACTGTCAATAGAACAAATGATATAGACATTGCAAAATAGAATCTAGCAAGGCTCCAGAATTTTGGGAACTTGTTTTATTTTCAGATGAAAGTAACTTTCCATTTTTCATTAAAGGACAAAAGTTAGTTTGGCAAAAAAGTGGAACTACATTCAATAAAGAAAATCTTTAGCCAACGGTTTAAAACGGTTAAGTGGCATTACGGTTTGCATTTTTTAGTATTATTTATTGAATCTATAATGGATCAAATAAGATACATTAACATTTTAAAACTAAATTTTAAATAAATCGCACAACAACTGGGCCTCGGAGAAGATTTTTGGTATCAACAGGATAGTTCCAAAACATAGTATGTAAAATGTCAACCTGTGGTTGCTCTAGAATACCAAAAATCAATTGAAAGCACCACCTCAATTACCCGATATTAACCGTCAGCATAAATTAACATCAAAAATGTTAAAAACGCATCATTTTGGTTGAAGAAGTAAAGAGGATACTTTAAACTTGGTTAAGTCGAAGCCAAATCGACTCACAGAGGTCCTAAAGAGCAATGGCTATCCTAAAAGTTACTATCTTTAATCAAACTAAATGTACATTTATTATCTATATATTAATACGTGAAGGTAAATTTTTAGTTCCCTTTTAAAGCAATATGCGGGCACGGAGGAGTGTGAAAATCGGCACTGTTATAGTTCATATGGAGGAGAAGCTGAGAATGATAAAATTTTTGTTAAATCTGTCTTAAAAAAATATTAAACAAAATAAAATATTTCTTATATTTCGTTACATGTTAATGAGAATGATTTAAATTGTATATGACACGCCCTGTGTTGAATTGTGAATTGTTTAAATTGATTAATATATATTTAGGCTAATTTAAATATTCATAAATTTTTAAATTGAATGAAAAAATTATATTTTCTAGAATTTTCACTCGAATTTCGAGTGCTGGGCTATACTAGTTTTTATTAATATTACAAATGTACGAATACTTATTCTTATTTTTTTTTTTTTATTTTTTTACGTTTTTTACCTGCATAAAATTTGTTAAAATTTATAAAATTTTTTAAAATTCGTGTTTTATGTTTGTTCATTCAAAGAGTAATGCCCGTTTTCTCAATAGGCGATTATCTTTTATCCCAACGAGAAACTGCCGATTAAACAAATTTGGTTTTCTCAATGTCTGGTTTACTTCTATTTTCTAACCGGCACTCATCTGCCAATTATTTATTTATCGTACAGATAAATTATTCTCCCAACTTTCATGTCAAATTTGAGAGGCATTGCCAACTGAAAATAATTCTCCCAACTTTCATACGTATTTTTGAGAGTATTGCCAACTGAAATTAATGTTTTTGTCGGTACATTGAGAAAACCAAAATTGTTAACCGGCAGTTTATCGGTCCAATAAATTTATTTCCTGGTTAAGTAACAGGCAGTTTGACGATACATTGAAAAAACCGGCATAAGTAAAAAAACGAATTTTTTGAATTAAACTGAATGAAATCGTATACGGGTACCCCACATAATTTTCAGCGCTGAATATTTTGGGCTATTTTAAATAGGAGAAAGTCAAAGATTCGTCGATTTGTGCAATAATTTCGTAAATTTTTTCCAAAAAGGTAAAAAAATCTACAAAAATGTTCGAAAACGCCCCGTGGCGTCTGTTAAAAATAAATGTTAAAAATGGATTTCCCTACTCAAAAAACCCCCGGTATAAACATTTTCTATAATTTATTTTGCTTTTGAATGAGCATTAAGGAAAATATCATGAAAATATCTTCGTCGAAATTTTGGCAGGTTCGAAAATGATTTTAGAGGTATGGTTCCTTGGGCAAATATACTTGTTATGGCCCACAGTACCAGAATCGCGATGAACATATGGAGAATTTTCGGCCCCCTACAATTTGACACATCCTAATATATATATAGTCAGTTTGTCATTCCGTTTTTAAGGTATCGAAAAATGCATTTGTGACCCCAAAAATATATAGCGTAGCATGTCTGTTCGTCTGTCCGTTTAAATCACGCTCATTCACGAAATAAACCTTTAGCTTGGACAAAGTTACAACAATATTGTTTCTTATTACTTCAAGCAGGTTCCTATTGAAAATGGGTTAAATCGGGCATCATTGTGCCAAGATATGCTCAAAAGTATAAAGACACCTCTAAAAAATTTTAAAAATTCAGTGTGTTTCTTGTAATAATATGGTATTAAGTTTATCAAATTGTTTACTTCTTCGAATAGCTTGTTTATTATAAATTTGTTATAAATAATGCAATAAGTCCATTTATAATGTAAACGTAAAACTCATGTGGAAGGTATCATACATTCGAAACAGCCGAATTTAACACTCTTATGCCCGTTTTCTCAATAGGCGATTATTTTTTATCCCAACGAGAAACTGCCGATTAAAGAAATTTGGTTTTCTCAACATCTGGTTTGCTTCTATTTTGTCGAAAAGCTAACCGGAACTCATCTGCCAATTATTTATTTATCGTACAGATAAATTATTCTCCCAACTTTCATATCAATTTTGAGAGGCATTGCCAACTGAAAATAATTCTCCCAACTTTCATACGTATTTTGAGAGGCATTGCCAACTGAATATAATGTTTTTGTCGGTACATTGAGAAAACCAAAATTGTTAACCGGCAGTTTATCGGTCCAATAAATTTATGTCCTGGTTAAGTAACAGGCAGTTTGACGATACATTGAGAAAACCGGCATTAGTTTTTTTTTTTCTTTACAACAAAAATGTGCAAAGACTTAAAATTAAAAAAAACAAACATTTTATTTAAAAAAATATGTAAAACAAGTAAGAGTGTTAAATTTGTTTGTGTCGAATGTTTGATACCCTCCACCTGCGTCTTAAACTCAATATTACAACCAATGTTGGGTACGGCTACCCCTTTAAAATTGTGACCAATACTGACATTTTAAATTCGAATACCAATTAAATTTTAAGATAATTATTTTTCTTTTTAGTCAGTTTTTATAATAATTTCTTGTTTTAAAAAACAATGATCCTGTCTTAATTACTATTTGAAAAATTGCATTGTTTTTCTTTTATTAGAGTAGAAAACCTATAAGTTCCCTAAGTATTTCATACAAAACCAATTAAATTCATTATTTAACGCATTTTATGTTTTATTTTCTAGAAAATGAATTAGTAGAATTATCCAGAAACAACAACGTATTTATCGATTAATTTAAGTAAAATATGGACAAAGAGTTTACCTTCCGTTTGGATAACGAATGTATTCATGTCTCCTAGGTCACAAAAACCTTTCTTCTTTCGCCTTCAATCCCAATTCTAGACTGACCCGCAGAATACTATTGAAAATGTGTGGAAAATGTTGTCAAGAGCAGTTTACGAGAACGGAAAGTAATACAATACCGTTAAAGAATTAGAAGTCGCTACTCTTCAAGAATGGCTAGATATTTAGAAAAGTACACTTCAAAAATTTGTTGAATCTATGCCCAGCCGAATGTTCGATATTCTATAAAATAGGAAAGGAAACACTAAATATTAACATATTCATTATAATTACAATATTTTAAGTCAACAGTTATAAAATTGTTTAAGGGTTTTTGAAGTGTAATTATTAAAATTTCGCAACATTTTTTGGATTTTTGTGTTTTGTTTTAAAAAGCAAACTTATTATTTTTTTTTATATATATTTATGAATAAACAACTCGTATTTAGTAACTGAAAAAACTAAATCATTTTATTTATTTTGAGTCAATAATTCTCAAAAACTATATGCTTCCATTAAAATATCCCTTACTGTAGTAACATAAGTTTTGCCATTCTATGATTTTTTTTTTATATGTATATCAATACCATGTTTGTATGTACATATGTATACATAAATAAATAATTAGTTTATTTTTTCATAATCTAGGAATTTTTAATAAAATTTCATAAACAAACAAAATTGACACAATCGAACATATTTAATGAATTAAGATTGATAATGCTCAATGTTGCCAAAACAATCGGACGAATAAGGCAAACTTTTAAAGCAATAAAGCTACAGGTACAAGAGTTTCGGAACATATAATTAAACATTCTTTGAAGGGATATATAAAATTAAAAATGTAAAAAAAATTAAGAATCGTAAAGAAAATATGTCATTTACATGTGAAGGACCATTTATATGAAAAAATAGGGAAACAGCACAATTTTGACCGATTGCAACATATTTGGTAGAAATTTTATATATCGTTGGAGAAGACATATTTATAGTCTTCTTTAGGAATATATAATCTATGTATCCATGGCTTAATATAAAAAATACATCGTTTGATTTTTTATTATTTTACAGGAGAAGGAAAAACTTAATAAAATCCGTAAAATTTTAGATACAAAAAAAGTTTTAATGCAATTTTGAACAAAAAGAGGCAACACATTTCATTTCTCATTTGAAAAAAAAATTGAGGCAACGTACATCTGACATTTGTCTACCAGAATAAAAAACACTATTTTGAAAAAAATTGAGGTACGCCTTTTTTATATTTAGCCATCGATATATATCAGTCACAAGAAATTGCCTAGCCTATTAATATTATAGATTCAAAGCATACCTTAAAAAATTAAGTTCCGAATACGGTGATATTATCTATTTTATCAAGGTTATATTATATGACTGAGTCGCGGAACATGTTTAAAAAGAAATTTTTTTTAATTAGTGTCAAAACTGAAAATTTTATGGATGAAAAGAGAACTCCCCTTTCAAATTAAAATGGTAAATTGTAGTTATTGGACCTGCGTTTCGTAGTATACATAACCGAAAAAATTAACCAGCTCAACAAGGAGTTAAAGGGCAAAATAATTTAGTTATTGGTGTTTGTAATCATATCGCGAGTGGATAATGTTTTAATTTTTCGATGTACGCGTTCAAGAATACATTCTGTTTTTTAGCAGTACACGTGCAAGAAGACGAACTTAAAATTTAGCTACACTCGAATCTGTGTGGTTTATATTTTTTCGAAACAAAAACTACGTGATAGAAAAATGTTCGTGTAGATAACGAAATATTAAAAAGAAACACAGTCATGATGTGTTCGGCACCGTACAAAATTTAGAAACACACATAATTGATATGAAAATAAAAATATGTGTTTGTTGGTCTGAGCTATGTTTGTTTACATATATGTATGAGTTTTTTATTCAGTGTGTGTTTTTTTCTGAACTCTGGAAAAAGGAGAATCTTGGTTTTTTTATTTATTTTATTATATCAGAACAAAAAATATCAATAATGTCCTTTCAAAACTTTATCGAGTGTAACAAAATTTTTTTTTTTTCCGGACGGTGGTGTTATTTTTCTATTTCCACAAACATTTTTCTTGTTTATATAGAGTTATTCGCATCATGCATTTAAAATATTTAATAACTTCTGCAAAGTTATTTTAACAAAATTTCCATTGGATATATGACGGCTAAAAATGTGAAGAATTAAATTTTAATGGGAAAGATTTTTATGTACATTCATGAGAGGCCAGACATGCAAGTCCAACTGGTGCAGTAACAATAATCATGCCTCATTAATTCAGATTATCATTCAAATCTGTTTAGACTCTTTAAGACTGTTTAATTTTATGATTGTCAAGGCGTTCAAATATTTGAGGCAACATTTTTGTGGGGACGAAAGGTTATAGTGCTAGGTAAATGTTTTAGGTTAGTATATTCAAATATTATTATACGCCATAACAGTGAAATATTCACAGGGAATATTCCTATTAGAGATAAGATTTCAGCAATGTTAAATACTCCTCAAATAGACTTTTTAGACCATCCACCCCAGTGTGCAGAGGGTATATATAAGTTTGTCATTCCGTTTGTAATAATTAGAAAAAAAATGTTGGACCCCATAAAATATATATATTTGTGATCCTTATAACAACCGGAGTTGATATAGCGATGTCCGTCTGTCCGTCTATGGAAATCACGATGACGGCTTCACACGGGCAGCTAGGGTGCTCGTTGGCATACAAAATTATTCAATAACATCCAGAGAAGTTTGCTATTTAAAATCGTTGATTAGGTCCCGAGAATTGAATGAACAAGTAAAAAAAAGTCTTGAAAAAAATGATTTGTCTATGTTGTTCTTGTCACTATCATGCCCGCAGTAGGATAACTGGGACGCTTGTTTTTAGTGAAAATTATTGACCAACATCATGAGAAGGTTTTTGTTTCAAAAATCATGAAAATCGGTTTAATAGGCCCCGATAAATCACTGAATAAGTAAAAAAAATTGAAAGAAATATATGTTTCTGTATTATTCTTGTTGTTATTCCAAATGTTGTATTGTTGTCATAGCTTGACTTGTTTTTTTTTTTTTTGTGATTGTTGTTATAATATTATAATAAAAACTAACCCTTTGTACATTTTTTTATCAACTCTGGTAGAAAAATTTAAAAGTTTCTACTGTTTTGGCATCACTAAAAAATTTGTCAAATCATTTGTGTCATCGTCGCGAGCCTGCCTGCAAAGTTTCAAATCGATTGGGTGACGGGAAATGGGCTAAAAATTGTGTCGACAAGCAGACACTAAGAGTTAATACAAAGGGAGTAAAAATTCACCAACATATAAAGTAAATAATGCTAAACTACCTGTTGTTAATAAAAAAAACAATGTAAATTTACCGAAAAAAATTTTATGTATTAATTTAAAGAAAACACAACAATAACTTTTGATGTTGTATTTTTTGTGTGTAATATTTACATATACATACATACATATATTAAATAATAAAATAATATACATATATTCTATATATGGATATCCATAATAACCGCATGTTAGAAATAAATCGGTATATTATTTTATTTATATAAAATTCTGCAATATTTTGTTTTAGGGAAAATACATTTCTTTGGATTAACAGAGTGTCATTTCAATTTGCTCAGTGCGACTATGCCACAGTAGATGGCGCCACAATTTTTGTTCTAATTAGCTTTGCAATAGTTCTATTTTAACATGAATGTCAACATTTTCAATTAGATATCAAACACAACAATGTTAAAAGTATACACAGGGCTGAGTAAAGAAGAAGCAATGTGTTTTTTTTGCTTTCAAAACAGTTCTGCACAGTTATATAAAATTACTATTCTGCTTTACCTGCAAAATATCTGATTGCGATTACAAATAATTTTTAAAATTTTTTTATAATTCCTAAAGCATTACTATTGACATAAATACAAAATTGCATCTTTTAAATTTTCCATTCAAATTTAAGAAAATATCGATTCTGAAAATTGGAATTCAGATTTCCAATTATAAATTAGAAAATATCAATTGAATTTCAGAACATCATATTAAAACGTCGGAAATAATAACCTGATATTTAGAAGACAGCAATTGAATTTTTAAAATATAAATTTTATTCTTTAAACACAAATTAAAGTTCAAAAACACCAAATATGTTTACATTTAAAAAATTAATGAAATTAAAAAAAATATTGTGATTCAGGAGACATTAATAGCATTTTAGGATAAGAAAGCATTAATTTAAATTCAATGAAGTTTAGAAAATCTCATATGATATTTAAGAATTGCAAACATAACAAGTAAGAAAATTATAGTCGGTCTAGACCGACTATATGATACCCTATACCATGGTTTAGAGACCCTATCTTTCGGTCCAACTACTTCGATATAGAAAATAAGCATAAACCAAATTTGAGTGGGATTTTTATTAATTTTTTTGGCTGCAGATATGAAAAAGTTCATATCGGATGCTAAATCTATAAAGGGACTAGGTCCAAAAATGGACCGATCCTGATCATGTTTGGTAAAGTCTCTTGTATTTTGCAAAAATATGTATAAACAAAATTTGAGAAGAATCAGTGCAATATTTTTGTTTTTTAATAGATTTAAGTGAAGATCGGGAAGCAGCTCTATATGGGGTCAAAGGGATCATTTTTGGACTACTCATTAGTGGATGTAATGAACGCATACAAACCGAATTTGAGTAAGATCTATATGACAATTTGGATCTTATGGCAATTTATGTCAATTTCATATGGGTAATTTGTATGGGGGCTAGGTCTGAACATGGACCGATTCTCACCAATTTCAATAGCGTTCATCCCATGGCCGATAAAAGCTTATATACCAAATTTCATCAAAATATATTCATATTTGCGACCTGCAGTTTGATTACAAGCTTTACATGGACACACAGACGGACGGACGGACGGACGGACGGACGGACGGACATTGTTAAATCAACTCAGAAAGTGATTCTGATTCGATCGGTATAATTAAAGATGGGTCTAGGTCAAATATTTTTGGTTGTTACAAACAGCAGCACAAAGTCATTATACCCAAACCACATAGTGGTATAGGGTATAAAAATTGTTACACAATTTGATCAGAATGTTATGTCTATTTATTTCTCACAATTTTTTTGGATGAAAGTTTGAAATTTTCCAGAAAATAAAGATAACAAATTATTTAATTTAATATTTTTGGGACATTTGGTTTTTTGCGTTTGACATCCCTAATTTGAACGAGTGTTCATGATGACTTCAAAATTTGACTTCATGGTATGCAAAGTAAAACCCAAAAATTTAAGTTCGATAATAATTCGGATATTGGATCAATAAATGCATATATATTTTATTAACTTGATTTTATTCAAAATCAAAAGTTGGCATTACTTGTTTTCATTTTGTATTGTATTGTGTTATTTTATGTTATCACAAAATCTAATAGTGAAAACTTCCTTTTAATATGTAAAAAAAATTAATTCTCTATGTTTTCCAAATATGTCAATATTTTAACAAAAAAATTTATAGCTTTTTTTTGGTTATTATTTTGTTACTCCATCCGACCTATACGGCCGCAATGAAGAATTATTTGGTCACTTAAAAGAAACTACACAGCCATCTCTAATTAGCACGATTTAATGCATATAGCCACAACCATTACATTCGCAATGGAGGTTAGGGCGAGCTATTTAATTATCAAAAACTTAAACTAAATTAAACAAGAGGTTATGTTATATAATCGGCAACGATGCATATAGGTATATAACCTAAATACATGCCGATCAGTAACCACGATGACCAAAAAGCAAATACCGAAACGTGTTTTCTTTTATCCGAAATAATAGAAAAGACGAAAACGATCTTTCCTCGTTTGAACGCGAATTAATAATGTGAGAGAGCTTTATAGACCAACTCTTGAAATAAACAAAAATCATATGTTAAGCGGATCAATCCAAAAAATTTGCTGAAATAATTTGGTATTAAGTTTAATAAATTGTTTACTTTTTCAAAGATTCGGCACAGCCGAATTTAACCCTCTTACTTGTTGGTGCTCAAAGTCTGTCAAAATGCTTGAAATGTATTTAATTAATTGTATGTTTTACAATTAAAATTTTGAATGGATAAACAACGCTCTTCAACAATATGACTTAAGTTTTCAATCTTAATAATCGTTTTTACATTTCTATTTTCTAAACCATATTTTTTCAACTTATTACATTTCAAGACTTGAGCAGTTAGTATCACAAATTTCAGGAAAATTTCTATTCATTATGAGAGATATAAAATTAAAAGTTTTTTTAATTAATGTATAATTATTGTGTAAATTTATTAAATACACACAGAAAACAGATGCCTTGTGGTTATCGAATTTACAGTCAACCGAATTGAAATGGAATGTATAACCGAATTTTGGCATCATTATAGAAAATTCGGGTGGCGGATGTTTTTTTTTTCTATATACACATAAATGACTTTTTTTTTAAATCTCTATTTACTGATACCTAAATCTTTCAACTGTAGATGTTCAACTGTAGACAAAACATATGCAAATTAAATTTTAATTGCGAAATGATTCAAATGTTAAAGCGAACAAAAAACAGTAATTAGAAATTTCACCTTATCAAGGTTGTTATCGTAAAAAATTAACATTATTTCCAAAATAGAACAAAAAAATACATAGCGGTTATCTAAAATATAAAATTAACAGATAAATAAAATAAAAGCATCCGCTTTACGTTAAAGAATCGAAAAGAATCTGAATTCATTTGAAAAATTTTATTAAACAAATTTGCAAAGATGATAAAAAAAATTAATTGGAAAGAATAAAAGTGGAGTGAAATCTTGTATTGGTAATAAATGTTCTTTGCTAGGATAAGGGAAAGCTTTTTATACCCTATACCACTATGTGGTTTGGGTATAATGACTTTGTGCTGCTATTTGTAACTACCAAAAATATTTGACCTAGACCCATCTTTTATTATACCTGTCGAATCAGAATCACTGTGTGTCCATGTTAAGCTTGTAATCAAACTGCAGGTCGCAAATATGAATATATTTTGATGAAATTTGGTATATAAGCTTTCATCGTCCATGGGATGAACGCTATTGAAATTCGTGAGAATCGGTCCATGTTCAGACCTAGCCCCCATACAAATGACCCCTATGAAATCAACATAAATTGGCATAAGATCCAAATTATCATATACATCTGAGTAAAATTGGGTTTGTATGTATTTATTACATCCATTAATCAGTAGTCCAAAAATGATCCCTATGGGACAGCTCTTAGTCATAGGCCCCATATAGAGCTGCTTTCCGATCTTCACTAAAATCTATCAAAAAGCAAAAATATTGCACAGATTTTTCTCAAATTTGGTTTGTATATATTTTTTCAAAATATAAGTGACTTGCCAAATATGGTCAGGATGGTCTATTTTACGACCTAGTCCCCATATATATATATGGCACCCGATATGAACTTTTTCATATCTGCAGCCAAAAAAATTAATAACAATTCCACTCAAATTTGGCTTATGCTTATTTTCTATAACTGATTAGTTGGACCTAAACGCATCGTATCGTTGGTTTAGACCGACTTTAATTTTCTTACTTGTTTTAAACTTTAATACTACAAAGTTAAGGTCTGATCGGATAAAGATGAGCCACTGGTAAACTTTATCGATATCAAAGGATTAGAGATTTCCCAAATCTCGACATAAATTTTATCCCGATTAAAGTAAAGCAAAATTCTGAGATTTTCAAAGAATTATTTTCATAAATTCTTCTGGCTTTTTTTCAATAAATATATTTTAATGGATTTTTATTTTATTGTAACAAAAAACAAAACATCACAATTAAAATATCTTAAGAATTGTTTTGTTTTTTCAGCAAATATATTTTAATAAATGTTTATTTTATTACAAGCAAAAACAAAATATTAATTTATAAATATAAATATGTAAATATTCAATTTATACTACACCCTGACTTTTTTCATACAAATTTGAAAATACTTTTCTAAAAGAAATTTACTTTTTTAAGAAAAGGTAAATCTTTAAAGAAAAGTAACTTTTTTAAAAGGAAATGTACTTTTTAAAGAAAATGTACTATTTTAAAAAGACACTTTTTACAGAAAATGTACTTTTTAAAGAAAAGGCACTTTTTAAGAAAATTTACTTTTTTGAGAAAACGTACATTTCTAAAATAATGTACTTTAAAAAAAATCACTTTTCTTTCTTCAGGAGGAACTTTCAACAAAAGGTACTTTAAGAAAAACAACTTGTTATAAAAAAAGGACTTTCAGGTACTTTATCATTTTTGAAAAGTTGCTTTTTAAGAAAAGTTTTTATATAAGAAAAAATACTTTATCTTTAAAAATGTACTTTTCTCTCTTAAGAAAAGGCACTTTGTAAAGAAAATGTAATTTTTAAAGAAAAGGTACTGTTTAAGGAAAATGTACTTAATAAAGAAAATTTACCTTTTAAGGAAAATGTAATTTTATCAAAAAAGTACTTTTTTAAAAAAGGCAGCTTTTAAAGAAAAGGTAGTTTTAAGGAAACGGTACTTTTTAAAGAAAAGGTACTTTCAAAGGAAAACGGTCTTTTGGAAGAAAATTTACTTTTTAAGGAAAATGTACTTTTATCAAAAAAGTTACTTTTTCAAAGAAAGGCTTCTTTTTCAAGCAAAGCTCCTATATATGAAAAGCTCTTTTTTAAGAAAATTTACTTTTTAAAAGATGTGTATTTTTTTAAGAAAGTATACTTTTTAAGAAAATGTTCTATTTAGGAAATGGTACTTTTTAAGAAAAGCTACTTTAAAAAAGAATATATAATTTTTAAAGAAAATTTAATTGTTAAAGAACTATTTAACAAAAGTAATTTTTTTAATAAAAGATACTTTTACCAAAAGTACCTGTTTTAAACAAATGGCTTTTCTTTTTTAAGGAGGTACTTTTTAGGTACTTCTTTCAAAAAGGTAGTATTGCAGAAAATTTACTTTTTTAAAAAAAGGTACTTTAAAAAAAGGTAGTGTTCTAAGAAAATTTAATCTTTGAAAAAATAATTGTTTAAAAAATATTCTTTTGTAAGAAAATATACCTTTTTTAAGGGTACTCTTCTCTTTTCTGAAAAAGTACCTTTTTAAGAAAATGTATTCTTTAATAAAAGCTATTATTTAAAGAAAAAGTACTTTTTAAGAAAAATTTAATTTAAAAAAAATTAAATTGAAGGAAAAATACTTTTATCAGAAAGTGTACTTTGTTAAAGGAAAGCTTCTTTTTAAAAAAGCTCCTTTTCTACGAAAAGCTTATTTTTTTAAGAAAAGGTACTTTTTAAAAGAATATGTAATTTTTTAAAGAAAATATATTTTTAATTTTATTATTTTTTATAAAAATAAAAAATCTTATTTTCGATCTTTATCAATTTAATGATTGAGTTTGAAACTGTTCAGGCTCAAGATCAAATGTTTTTACTTTAAATAAAGCAAAAGCATTAGCACATTTGTTTCAAAAATTGATCTATGTATATTCTGCATGACAGGTTATACAGCTGTTTCGGGAAGAGTCACCAACCCTCATCAGTAACCAAAAGCAGTAGATAGTTTGTTTGGTAAAAAGTTAAATTCATATATATTTGCTGAAAACAACCAAATGAGAATTCAAGCAAAAGTTATACTATTTAAGCCTCTTCCAATATAACAAACTAAAAATAAAACAACTTTGAAACAAATATGATTGTATACGAGTACACATTGCATACTACAATATACATGTTTGTTTTTGTCTTGAAAAAACAAGAAAAACAATTTGTTTTTGCTAAACTTACATTTAGCGTTAACGGCGTGCCCTCCGTATTTTTAATTTTATTATTTTTTATAAAAATAAAAAATCTTATTTTCGATCTTTATCAATTTAATGATTGAGTTTGAAATTGTTCAGGCTCAAGATCAAATGTTTTTACTTTAAATAAAGCAAAAGCATTAGCACATTTGTTTCAAAAATTGATCTATGTATATTCTGCACGACAGGTTATACAGCTGTGTCGGGAAGAGTCACCAACCCTCATCAGTAACCAAAAGCAGTATATAATTTGTTTGGTAAAAAGTTAAATTCATATATATTTGCTGAAAACAACCAAATGAGAATTCAAGCAAAAGTTATACTATTTAAGCCTCTTCAAACTCAATCATTAAATTGATAAAGATCGAAAATAAGATTTTTTATTTTTATAAAAAAATAATAAAATTAAAAATACGGAGGGCACGCCGTTAACGCTAAATGTAAGTTTAGCAAAAACAAATTGTTTTTCTTGTTTTTTCAAGACAAAAACAAACATGTATATTGTAGTATGCAATGTGTACTCGTATACAATCATATTTGTTTCAAAGTTGTTTTATTTTTAGTTTGTTATATTGGAAGAGGCTTAAATAGTATAACTTTTGCTTGAATTCTCATTTGGTTGTTTTCAGCAAATATATATGAATTTAACTTTTTACCAAACAAACTATCTACTGCTTTTGGTTACTGATGAGGGTTGGTGACTCTTCCCGAAACAGCTGTATAACCTGTCATGCAGAATATACATAGATCAATTTTTGAAACAAATGTGCTAATGCTTTTGCTTTATTTAAAGTAAAAACATTTGATCTTGAGCCTGAACAATTTCAAACTCAATCATTAAATTGATAAAGATCGAAAGTAAGATTTTTTATTTTTATAAAAAATAATAAAATTAAAAATACGGAGTGCACGCCGTTAACGCTAAATGTAAGTTTAGCAAAAACAAATTGTTTTTCTTGTTTTTTCAAGACAAAAACAAACATGTATATTGTAGTATGCAATGTGTACTCGTATACAATCATATTTGTTTCAAAGTTGTTTTATTTTTAGTTTGTTATATTGGAAGAGGCTTAAATAGTATAACTTTTGCTTGAATTCTCATTTGGTTGTTTTCAGCAAATATATATGAATTTAACTTTTTACCAAACAAACTATCTACTGCTTTTGGTTACTGATGAGGGTTGGTGACTCTTCCCGAAACAGCTGTATAACCTGTCATGCAGAATATACATAGATCAATTTTTGAAACAAATGTGCTAATGCTTTTGCTTTATTTAAAGTAAAAACATTTGATCTTGAGCCTGAACAATTTCAAACTCAATCAGAAAATATATTTTTTTAAAGAAAATGTACTTTTTTAAGAAAAAAGTACTATTCAAGAAAAGCTACGGGTTTAAAGCAAATATAATTTTGAAAGAAAATGTAATTGTAAAATACAAGGTACTTTTTTCAGAACAATAGCTTTTTACCGAGTAAACTATTTACGCGATGCCAGCGCTAATGTTTAGATATTAGAAATTAATGAATCAGTGAGTCAGCGATTAACGTAAGCTTACAGATTCCTGCCCTCGAAATTCGAGCGCAAATTCTAGGAAATTTTATTTTTTCATTAAATAAAGACCCTAAAAGTATGCTAATCAATTATAGCCAATTCACAAATCAACAAGAAAACAAACTCATTTTTATTACAAACACATTAACAAATTTAATAAACACACACATAGCATTGTATAACTTTATGTATGTGTTAGTAGCAGCTTTAAATGCAATTTACTCAAAATAAAGGAAAAAATTTAAAAATCTGTAAATCTGCAAAACAGCTAAAAAAAATACATTTCAAATAATATCCGTTTGGTCAAAATCAGTCACAAAAAATCGCCTAGCCTATTAATATTATAGATATATATTTAGAATTGAAAAAAAAAAAATATTTTTTATTTACTACCATCAAAATGTAAGTAAAAAAAATAACTAAAAGTATTTCATTTAATTAAGGGGCTCATTTTAAAAATTGATAAGTAACGAAACGATAAAAATTTTTATGAAAAATTAAAAATTTTAAATATGAGTATATCAAATTTTTTCATCAAAATTTTAAGTGTTTTTCAGTATGAAATTTTTATTAAGAAAAAATCATTTTTAATTTTTTTTTTTCAATTATTTGTGCTAACAGTTGCAATTAAAATAATTTCACAACTATAAACTTCTCAAAACCGCTGCTTTACAACTAGAGACAAAAAATTTAGAGTATGTATCGAGTCAACGCTCATGCTATAAAATATATCGTATTTACACTGTCGAAAGTTAAGCTTTGACGGTGTCGAGTGAAGCGCATATATGCGAATCGAGGTAAAAATGATGTATACGAACATTGTGCACTTTCACGAATTAATTCCTCCAGCTGTATAGATAAACTTCTACTGATATTTACAAGATTTTCTTGTTCTTCAATTTACATGTGATACTCGTTTTCATAACAGCATAAAGTAAATCTGATATTGCAGCTTCTAATGACAAACGCCGAACACAAATTGTGTACTGTATCGAGTAATGATTAAAATTTGAATTATTTACAGTTTTAATAATTGAAGTTTATAGCGTTTAAATTTATTTATGATTTTGTCAAGTAATGTACAATTTTTGTCGGGAAACAAGAATCCCGTAAAACAAAATTTTTAATTCTCAAGAAACGGTATTCCCGAAATATCTAAAATTTTCATGAAATCTCGAGAATTAACTCTAGTTAGACCATAAAACACTTTTTGTTTTTGAGGTTTTGTTAAATTTAATCGTAGTCTAGAATTTAATATTCAAAGTTATTATTGTATAACTAAACACTTCGTGTGCTTGGGGTTATAATGGGACAATAGTTTAGAACGATTAATTTTCAAAAAATTTTTTTGTCCAAAATATTATTGTTCAATGTCCAAAATATTATTCTGTTTACATTATGTTGTTTACATAAAATTTATTTAATAATTTTTATTTTTTATTCATTTAATTTATGTCTTTTTATGTACATATACATAAATACATATGTATTAACATATTCGTACATATTTACTTATCAAGAAAAAAAACACGCAATTTTTTTTAAGTAGCGCATGCGGCAATTTTACACCACCAACATTGTACAATATAATTTGTACTTAGGGCAGATTCAAATTCTAAATAAAAAAACAAAAATTTCTCTATTTCACAATAATAAGTTACAAATTCGAAAAAGAATTACAGTTTTTGTGTCAAAAGCATTTTCTTATGTAATTATCCTGTCCAAGGTATATTATTAGAAGCTTTTTAGTGGCACATGACACTAATTTGTTCACTTCATCAGCACAATTGATAAGATATTGTTTTGGGAAAAAATTATTTACATAAAATTCAATTATGAACGGTGAACATAATCAATCGAAGACTTTGAAAGCTGTCAATTAAAGTTATGATAAATATAAAAACATAAACGAAAATAATTCATAATGGAGAGATTACAACCAAAACCAATTCGGACATAATTCGCACACTGGGAATAAAGGCCGTTAGATAGTTGGAAATATTCCTAATAATTATTTCTGTTATGTACAACTTTTTTCTCAATATTCTTTATTATTAATAACTCATCTACTAATATTTATTTCGTTTTAGATAGGAAATAAGCCACTGGTTATTCCCATCAGATATTATTTTTCATCTTCATAAGTCTGAGGGCAAAGTTCTCCTCAGTCGCCCCCTATCTGGATTTCATATCTGGTATTAAAATTTTTTTTGTGCCATTCATATTATGTGTTGGAAGATAAGGACATAGAAACCTAAATATTTCATGATGCCTTAGAACTGCAAGTATTCTCTCTTGCAGCATAATAAACAAATCAGCGACGCAACCTTTAAAAAAAAATCATGTGAGTCCGATCATGTATCACTTAAAGCAATCAACTGCAGGGGCTCTGCTACTATAAAAATATTTATTATTACCAGCAGATTCCAGCTCTCGAAATTCGAGTGTAATTTCTAGCCAGCTTTATTTTTCAACTTAGCCAATTCACAAACCAACACTTTTATGGTTTATTATTATTGTGAAGGAAGACAACCAACTCATTAACAAATTTAATAAACACACACATAGCATATGTATAATTTTATGTAACTTTAAATGCAATTTACTCGAAATAAAGGAAAAAATTTAAAATCTGTACATCTGCAAAACGGCTAAAAAGAAATACCTTTCAAACAATATACGTGTGGTCCAAATTGAAATAAAACGGTAGAACAAAACATCGGTCACAAGAAATCGCCTAGCCTATTAATATTATAGATTTATTATTTCAACTGGTTAATTTTTAATTTTTCGTTTTTCATTTTTTATTTTTCATTTTTCGTTTTTCATTTTCCTTTTTTTATTTCGCATTTTTCATATTTTATTTTTAATTTTTCAGTTTATTTTTTATTTTTCAGTTTTCTTTTTTTTTCATTTTTTATTTTTCATTTTTTAGTTTTCTTTATTTTTCATTTATTATTTTTCATTTTTCTTTTTTATTTTTCATTTTTTATTTTTCATTTTTCGTTTTTAATTTTTTATTTTTAATTTTTCTATTTTTCATTTATTATTTTCCAATTTCAAAAAGGTTATTACATATCATAATTTTTTCACCAATACAATCATAAGTCACACCGATTTTGTCTTAGGTCTTACGCTGTTTTTGTGATCGTATTGTGCGCGTATGGATGTTTACACATGAAAAGTGCAAAACAGTACCCCCAAAAAGCGCTAAAAGGCGCTAAATTAGAATGAAAGTATTTGTACATTTAAGATCATTTAGTATTTAATGAAACGTTTAAAGTATATAGCAATAATAAAAAAATAAAATACGTTAAAACTTTTCTTATATGTCTTCATGTTTACGATATAGTATTGTTTCAATATAAAATATTGTTTTTTTACATGTTTGAAGGGAATTAATTTTGAATTAAAGCTTTAGTCTATTTTAATGTTTATTCAAGAAATTACTGTGTTTAAAGATATTCTATTCCTATTTTATTTTTCAAAAACGCATTGCTCTGAACACGGTTTCGTCAATAGATCTACAACGAATCTTGATAATTAAAACAAGTAAGAAAATGATAGTCGGTCTAGACCCTACACCCTATAACATTGTTTTAGAGATTCTATTTCTTCAGTCCAACTAATTGGATAAAGAAAATAAGAATAAATCAAATTTGAACGGCATTGTTATTAATTTTTTTTGACTGCGGATATGAAAAAGTTCATATCGGGTGCTGTATTTATATGGGGACTAGATCGAAAAATGGACCGATCCTGACCATATTTGGTAGTCACTTATATTTTGAAAAAATATACACAAACCAAATTTGAAAAAAATCTGTGCAATGTTTTTGTTTTTTGATAGATTTAAGTGAAGATCGGGAAGCAGCTTTATGTGGGGCCTATGACTAAGAATTGTCCTATAGGGATTATTTGTGGACTACTGATTAATGGATATAATAAACACATACAACCCAATTTGAATGAGATCTATTTGATAATTTGGATCTTATGGCAATTTATGTCGATTTCATAGGGGTCATTTGTCCGGGGACTAGGTCTGAACATGGACCGAATTTCACCAATTTCAACAGTGTTCATCCTATGGCTGATAAAAGCTTATGCATCAACTTTCATCAACATATATTCATATTTGCGATCAATAGTTTGATTACAAAGTTTACATGGACATACAGACGGACAGACAGAAATATTTTTGGTAGTTACAAACAGCAGCACAAAGTCATTATTCCCAGGGTATAGGGTATAAAAACGGGAACAAATTGACTGTGTTTTTGAAATTAAGTACTTCTCTGATTTCTTTTTTATACCCTATACCACTATGTGGTTTGGGTATAATGACTGCTGTTTGTAACAACCAAAAATATTTGACCTAGACCCATCTTTAATTATACCGATCGAATCAGAATCACTTTCTGAGTTGATTTAACAATGTCCGTTCGTCCGTCCGTCCGTCTGTGTGTCCATGTAAACCTTGTAATCAAACTGCAGGTCGCAAATATGAATATATTTTGATGAAATTTGGTATATAAGCTTTTATCGGTCATGGGATGAACGCTATTGAAATTGGTGAGAATCAGTCCATGTTCAGACCTAGCCCCCATACAAATTACCCATATGAAATCGACATAAATTGCCATAAGATCCAAATTGTCATATAGATCTTACTCAAATTGGGTTTGTATGCGTTCATTACATTCATTAATGAGTAGTCCAAAAATGATCCCTATTGGATAACTCTGAGTCATAGGCCCCATATAGAGCTGTTTCCTGATCTTCACTTAAATCTATCAAAAAACAAAAATATTGCACTGATTCTTCTCAAATTTTGTTTGTATATATTTTTGTAAAATACAAGAGACTTTACCAAACATGATCAGGATCGGTCCATTTCTGGACCAAGTAACTATATAGATATAGCATCCGATATGAACTTTTTCATATCTGCAGCCAAAAAAAATTAATAAAAATCCCACTCAAATTTGGTTTTCGCTTATTTTCTATGTCCAGTTAGTTGGGCCTAAGAGATAGGGTTCTAAAAGCATGGTATAGGGTATCGTATAGTCGGTCTAGACCGACTATAATTTTCTTACTTGTTTTTTTGTTGTTTTCGAAATTCTTTTATAATATCTTCAGAGACTTTTTTAAAAATTTTTTTATAAAATTTGTTTAATGTTGTAATATTAATGTAAATAACAGATTTTGTGAACTCTTTTAACTTTTGTTTGATTAATTGTGTGTCCGATTCTACAAAATTATTATCAAAACAGGCTTTTTCAGAACTATAATCTAAATAAAAAATTTTATTAATTGCATGGTCGATCCCACCTTCCAAATAATCATTATAATTTACGCGTAAGTGCAATTATTCTATTTGTTAAACTTTTTAATAACCAATATAAGTTAATAACCAATATAAGTAGTCCACATTTTAGGCTTCGAATGCCAGCCACTTGATTGATGGCAAACTGTTTCTATTCACAACAAATTTCTCTAATAATAATGAAAATTTTAATTGTGTTAATCCTTAATATTAACGCTTTGGCTTTAAAATTTTCATAAATTTGAAAGAGGAATTAATCGATTTGATTTAGATGATGATTCTTTAAAGAATCAATTATGTGTTATGTAATTTCCAAATCTATTACTTTTTTCCAAATAAGTTTAAATTGAAATGTCCTACCAATTTTTCTAAATAGACAAATAATAGAATATTTACATTACACAATGTTTTTTTTTTAATCTACTAATTCCCCTTTAAACTCTCACTAATTTTTAGCTGGGTCACAGAACTTAACTTAATTAAATTGAAAACATTCTCAATTTAATTGCACCCAACATTGCTGTAGTTATTGTAAATACTTTGAAAACGTATGACTAATTTTAGCATTATCTATCATAGCGTTTATATTATATTAATTAATAAAGTTTAAAAATAATAAACATCTCAGTGAGGCGATGCATCATCATCATCAACTTTTAAAATACATATTTATAAGTTGATTTGAATTAAAGGTCGAGTTTTTGAGAAGTCGGTTAAACTTCGTTTATTTAAGATCACGTTGAATTTAGCGACCTACAACTTTCCCAATTTTTGTCGAAAACAATAAAAATTGTGAATTGAATTAAAAGAAATTTAATTGACATACAAAAAACTCGGTCTTATAACTTTAAACTATTTAACTAAAGAGTTAAAAACTTGAATTTTATCAATCTAAGTTCAACTGACAATTTAAAAACCGCGATTATAGCTAAACTAAGTATAATTCAATTCTTAACAAACTAAGAGTAATGAAAATTAGAACTATAAATGTATAAATGTGTCGTTTATTGTAAAAGTGGTGTGACTCCATATTTTTTATAAATGCATATTTTTGTAGAATAGTATCTCATTTAGTCATATCTTTCGTAGTAACAGTCAACAAACTACAATATTTGCACCAAAACCCCATAGATGGCGTTACTTGTTTACTCGCGGAAGTAAAACTGCAAAATATTCACAATAAGAGTGAAGTAAGTCACATGTCTGTTTAATAGTGAAGTAAGTCCGGAGTTCATTCACTTTTATTGTGACAAATGTTTGACAGGTGGTCATCTATTGTGCAGTAATATTTATAAAAAATATCCTTAATAAGTATTGAACAGCTTGTTTCCATAAATATGGAGGATTTTAGTGATTCCGGATCGGAATATGAGCCGTCTTCTGAAGAAAACTGTTCTGAATCAGATTCTGGTAAGTTTATATGAATTTGTTGTTTTTCTAACCTCAAAATGTAGCACGAGGTTTTTTGTTTTTTTTTTTAATTGTTGTTGTCTTATCGTATATTCATTTTTAACAGATAAAGACAATGATAAAATTATTAATGTAGAAAATAACCAGCCAAATCTTCAAATTGAACCTGGACCATCTACATCTAAAAAACGTTCCCTTCACATTGAAAATTGGGTAATTAATAAAAGGAAGTTATTGCGTAACAGTGGAAAAGAATATTTGACTAAAACGGGAGTGAGAAAAGCTGGCAAAAATATTGAAAATTTTGACTGTGGATGTCCTAAAAAATGTGGTACTTTATTTACAGAAAATGAAAGAAGAAAAATATTTGAGTCATTCTGGAATTTAAAAGACTTTAATTTGCAAAATTCTTATCTGTTTGCATTAGCGCAAAAAACAACAGTTAGTCGGAAACGTCCTAAAGATGGGTCTCGTGTGGGAAAAAAGGTGTCGTTTAAATATTTCATCAAGTCTAGTATCAAGACAGAATCAGTATGTAAGAAATATTTTCTGAAAACATTTCAAATAAGTGATGGAAGATTATATCGGTGCCTCTCAAAAGATGATGTCTCTCAATTCATGGATAAACGTGGCACAACTAGCTCCCGAAAACTTTATGATTCGGACATTATTAGACATATCCAAAGTTTTCCTGCTTATCAAAGCCATTACACTCGAAAGAGTAATCCTAATAGAAAATATTTAAATCCTGGGCTTACCATTCGTAAGATGTATGACCTTTATAAAGAAAAATGTCAAATTGAAATGACTGAACCTAAGAAATTAAAGTATTATTACAAAATATTCAACACTAAATTTAATCTCCATTTTAAGGCACCACGGCCAGACACATGCAAGACTTGTGATGATTTGAATTTAAAAATACAAGGAGCCGATGATGAAAATGCCAGGAAAGATTATGAGTTCCAAAGAGAACTTCATCAACAAAAAGCAGATTCAGCAAGGCAAATGCTACAGACTGATTCGAAAAAAACTGGTGAAGCATACATACTAACTTTTGATTTGCAGAAAGCTTTACCTTTCCCAAAATTAACAACGTCTGTGGCATATTATAAAAGAAATCTTTATTTGTATTATTTAGGTATACATTGCTTCAATAATAATACAGGATACATGAATGTCTGGGACGAAACTGAAGGTGGAAGAGGTTCTCAAGACATAGCAGCATGTCTTGTTAAGCATTTAAAAACGTATGCGGCATTGCAGAAGCATGTAATTTTATATTCCGATTCTTGCACTGGACAAAATCGTAATATAAAGGTTACCCTTTCTCTTTTGAAGCTTGTACAAACTCCTGAGACTAGTATTGACACCATAGATCACAAGTTCCTGGTATCGGGACACTCTTATCTTCCCAATGACGGGGAATTCGGAATTATTGAGAGTGCTAGTCGCCGTCATCATCAAATTTACAACAAAGACGAATGGGTTGAAATTATAAAAACAGCCAAACGCAAAGAACCTTGTTTTGTTGTTAACGAAATGAAAACTGCCGACTTTTTAAGAACCGCGGCCTTGGAAACTTCTATAACAAATAGAAAAAAAACCACTTGCGGTTACGACTTCAACTGGTTCAATATTAGATGGCTTAGATTTGAAAGAAATCGTCCTTTAGAATTTCAATTTAAAGAAACATTAAATCCAGACACATCCTTTTACATAGTAGATTTATGTAAAAAAAAAACAGGGACGACCTGCTCACTTTTACAATATTCAACAAGACCCACTCTATTCGTCAAGGAGACCAGTCACTAGCGCAAAAAAGAAAGATATGCTTGACCTTCTACCCTACATCCCACCGGTTTACCACCATTATTACAAAAATCTTCCCATAGATATACCAACTCGTTCAAGTACACGTAATGCCGAGGAATGTTCATCTGATGACGAAATTACATATGACTGAAAAGCAACTTATCACTTTAACAGTGAATTAACTCCAGAAAAAAAACTTTATGTTCGTTTATTGAATTTGTTTAAGCTGATTACTATTAGTTACTACAAATTATTATAACTTTGAGTTGTATTAAACAAGAAATAAAAAAGAAACACTGAAAAAAAATATTGCTTTTTTTCCTACACAATAATTTTTAAAAGGCTTGTTTTCTCGAAATTTAATAACAAGGAGATAATTCACTATTACAATGAACGACACAAATGTATATACATATATAAATTATATTAAAAATTTTGAAATAACGATTGGTATGTTTGTTCGTATTGTACCATCTGAGATTAATACGAAGTAAAACTGTTTGGTATAAAACTGATTCTTAACCACACTGAGTGTGTTAAAGCGCATGACCAAAACGTGCAAATACGAGTGTATTTGAGATAGACGCAGGTTCAAACCTCACGGTCACCCTAAGTAGAAAAATTTCATATAGAAACAATCTAATGAATTATAGCTGAAATGCCAGAAACAGGACTAATTAAGACAACAGAGTAGTTAGAATTTTTGGAAATATATCAGCCATATCACAGAAACAAATTCCGATCGAAAGTGGAATTGAAACCGTAATTGGCTTCTTCAGAAAACGTAAACCGACAAATTTTATCGATATGAAACCATTTTCAATTTTTTAAGTGGAATTGATATTTTAAGTAGTATAGATACAAAAAAACTATCCAGAACAACTTAAAATTAATAAAAAATACTATTGGTTTATTTATTTTAGCAGAATATAGACATTTCAATCTGTAAAATAAATTTAATTAACAATTTAAGAGAAAATGATTTTTAGATGACGAAAAATACAAAACGTCATAAACTTATTATTGCCACCTTTTTATTTCATACAAACCAATTTTTGTTTAGTGCAAAATATTAGGATTTTCTAACAAAATAGAACACTGACAGCAAAAAGGCGAAGCAAATCAAACCAAAAAAAAGAAAATTTGAGAAAACATGTAAGTATTAGAAGATTTATATTTAAAATTTGTTTTAATTTTTTTTATTGTTAAAGGGGACACATCGTAGTTCAGCACAAGAGCAAATTTATCTTGAATACATGGAGTGCCATCAAGATATAGCTAGGGGATTCGTGAAGGGAGATCGGGCTATTGTGGAAAGTCATTGGGAAGACCTGACAGGTAAATTAAATTCTTCTGTCCCACCATCTAAAGATATTAATGGTTGGAAAAAATCGTGGGACGACTGGAAGTGCCATGTCAGAAAAAAGATGAGCCCAACAAAAAAGAAACCCAAAAAACTGGTGGCGGTGGGTACAACCAATACATTTTGAGTGATATTGAGGAATCGATTGAAAGAATTTGCAGTTTTCATAAACGCGTTGGTGGCTTAGTTGGAAAAAGTTTTGCTGAATTTGATGCAAGTGTACACATCTCCATATTTGATAACGAAAATGAGAGCTTGATGTTACCCCTTCAATATCAAATAGGAAGATATAGCTTGATTGTACCTCATCAACAACAAAAATAAATCTTTCTGAAACACCACCATCCGCACAAAAAAGAACTTCACCCACACCCACAGATCCGAAAATAAATACACGACACTATGATTCACAAAGATCCAAAACTGTTTCTCCAACTTCCAATAGTTTCCGGCAATATAATCCACCGCCCGATCCAAAAATAAATTCAACGCCTCCCTCAATTGACGTCGACGTAATTTTGCCACGGAATGTTGGTTTCGATCTTTTATTACTGCAACAATTAATATGCCGGGCATTTTTATATTTTTTATTTATTTATTAATTAAAAAATTATTTAATCGAGCTCAAGGTCGTATTTTCAAAAATTATTTCCTTATTTTTATTACAATATTTCGTTATTCGTCGAATAGCATCCTCAGGGATTTATATTAAATATTATCACAAAATTCTAAAAACTATTGTGTCTCCACCATCGTCAGTTATTGCACTAAAGAAATAATTTTTGAAAATACGACCTTGAGCTCGATTAAATAATATTTTAATTAAAAAACGACAGGTCAAATAAAATATTACATCTTTTATTTATTTATTATTTTATTTATTTAACACAAAACAATCTTAAAATTTCTGTTTATTTTCTTTTTCTTTGCAACAATCAGCTGTGTGATTTTCTTACGTTGTCATATTTAATGCACAAAAATAACTTTCATTTTTTTCGATTTTATTCTTTGACATGCATGTATGCTTTTTCTTCTCTACCACCCACCATTAACAATAAACTAAGTTTAATTGGCATCCCAAAAACTCGATCTTATAACCTAAAATTGTTCGACTAAACGTGAGTTCCATCAAAAATTCACTCTAAAGTGTTAAAAAAAGTGAGTTTTACTAAACTAAGTTTAGTTCAACGAAACTAAGTTGAGTTTTTGGGATACTCACTCTAAAGTGTAAAAAAATCTGAGTTTAACTAAACTAAGTTTAATTGACATCCCAAATACTTGATCAAAAAGTATTATGTGTAACAACACCTGAAAATGACAATTGAAACAATAGTTAAGTTTTTTATGCACTCAGACATAAAAGATCTATTATGGCATCCGATATTTTTGCACCTGACCTTGGCTCTTACCACAGAAATTCGACTTTGATAACCAAATTATTCAGTTGCTGCAACCGAAAACAAAAGATCAAAATTTTTTTTGACACAAGCCAGGCCTTCCGGTAAATAGGGTCCAACTCAGAGAGTACATTTATTTGGACGATAGATCTTAATATGCAGTGACTTGCAATCACTTCTATACCGATCTTTAATTAGCCTGAGCTGATGGACAAAATTTCATCCACATCTTTAATATTAATAGGCTAGGCGATTTCTTGTGACTGATGTTTTGTTCTACCGTTTTATCCCGATTTTGACCAAACATATATTATTTTAAAGGTATTTCTTTTTAGCCGATTTGCAGATTTACAAATTTTTAAATTTTTTCCTTCATTTTAAGTAAATTGCATTTAAAGTTGCTACTAACACATACATAAAATTATACAATGCTATGTGTGTGTTTATTAAATTTGTTAATGTGTTTGTAATAAAAATAAGTTTGTTTTTTGTGTTAATTTGTGAATTGGATATAATTGATTAGCATACTTTTAGGGTCTTTATTTAATGAAAAAATAAAATTTCCTAGAATTTGCGCTCGAATTTCGAGGGCTGGAATCTGCTAGTATCATTAAATTTGCGTATACGTTCATGAAAACTATACCACCCAAATATGCAAAAAAAAAATACTCGTTAGCAAAGACTAGTTAAACTACATTAAACACTCCATTGAATTATTAGATAAATTAATTCTCCAATAATAAATGACAGTCGTTATAAAAAAAAATGTACTGAAAAGCTTTGACTTTGACTTCTAAAAGAGGAAAACCCTCTCACGACAAAATTAAGTTTTTATACCCTATACCACTATGTGGTTTCGGTATAATGACTTTGTGCTGCTGTTTGTAACAACCAACAATATTTGATCTAGACCCATCTTTTATTATACCGATCGAATCAGAATCACTTTTTGAGTTGATTTAACAATGTCCGTCCGTCCGTCTGTGTGTCCATGTAAACCTTGTAATCAAACTGCAGGTCGCAAATATGAATATATTTTGATGAAATTTGGTATATCAGCTTTCATCGGCCATAGAATGAACGAAATTGGTGAGAATCGGTCCATGTTCAGACCTAGTCCCCATACAAATGACCCCTATGAAATCGACATAAATTGGCATAAGTTCCAAATTGTCGTATAGATCTTAGTCAAATTGGGTTTGTATGTGTTTATTACATCCATTAATGAATAGTCCAAAAACGATCCCTATGGGATAACTCTTAGTCATAGGCCTCATATAGAGCTGCTTCCCGATCTTCAATTGAATCTATCAAAAAACCAAAAATATTGCACTGATTCATCTCAAATTTTGTTTGTATATATTTTCGCCAAATACAAGAGACTCTACCAACCATGGTCAGGATCGGTCCATTTTTGGACCTAGTCCCCATATAGACATAGCATCCGATATGAACTTTTTCATATCTGCAGCCAAAAAAATTAATAAAAATGCCACTCAAATTTGGTTTATGCTTATTTTCTATATCCAATTAGTTGGGCCTAAGAGATAGGGTCTCTAAACGCATGGTATAGGGTATCGTATAGTCGGTCTAGACCGACTATAATTTTCTTACTTGTTACAATTAATTTTGTACGTAAAAACTAAAATTAAAAAACATGTATTTTTATTTTGTTTAGCATTTTAAATTTTTGGTTGCATATCTGCAATAAAGTATTAAAACGAGTTATTTTAATTACAAATATTATTTCAAATGAAAATTTTTTAAAACAATTACTGCATTTGGTGTAGTAGAGTCATACCACGCATTTTTAGAAAGTGTTTGTGTAAAATCAGTACATTTGGTAAGTTTTGATTTTATTTTATTCTGTTATAGGCCAATGAATATGTTGACGTGGTTCCTATATTAGTTATATCTACTAACATCGGTTGAGTTATTCAAGATGGGATATGCAAAAAATCTGTCAGTCAATTCCCAAGTAAACTTATCCAAATCCTACACAATAATTATCAAAAAAAAGTATCAGTCACCTCATATCCTTTCAATTAAAATTTTATGTGTGATATTTTTTAACCAACACCCAATGAACCCAAATAGCTTGGATTTCGCATCTCTTATTTTCAACTTGCAGTTGTTTGTAAAAAATATTTATGTTTCGAATATTTCAGTGAGAGAGACTATTCACTGATTTCTGGCATTACATTTCAGGCTCGTCTATCAAAAACTCACCAAGAAATCTTTACACAAATCTAGTTTATGGGCAACACCCCAATTTTTTTAATTTTTTTGGGGGGGGTTAATGATTTTTTTCGGTGGCCCATATATCCCAAGATATGGGCCTTTAAAATTTTGACATTGAATTGTATATAACTTTGTTATTTAGTATCGGATTTCAGCAATAGCCACGTTTTCAAAAAAAAAAAAAACTAAAAATGCTGCAAAAACTTTAATAGGTTCATAACGGGATAATGGATTTCGAATTTTGAAATATCAAATAAAAGGCACTCCAATGATATATATATATATATATATATATGTATATATATTGCTAATAAGCGATACTAAATAACAAAGTTATATACAAATATGGTCGACCGAGAAAATAAAATATTTCTCTAGAATCACACTAAAAAGTTATAAGTGGTGAAAATTTGGAACGGATGGGAGTATCGGCCCTAAAATAGACTTAAGACAAAATTAAAAGGTAGATTCAAACACAAGTAAGAAAATTAAAGTCGATATATACTGATCATACGATACCCTATACCATGCGTTTAGAGATTCTATCTCTTAGGTCCAACTAATTGGATTTGGAAAATAAGCATAAACCAAATTTGAGTCGCATTGTTATTAATTTTTTTTAAATATGAAAAAGTTCATATCGGAAGCTATATTTATATTGGCCCTAGATCGAAAAATGGACTAATCCTGACCATATTTGATAAAGTCACTCATATTTTGTAAAAACATATACGAACCAAATTTGCGCAAAATCTATGCAATATTTTTGTTTTTGATAGGTTTCAGTGCAGATCGGGTAGCGGCTTTATATGGGGGCTATGACTAACAATTGTCCTATAGAGTTTATTTTTCATCTACTGCTCAATGGATGTAATAAACACACCCACTTTCAATGAGATCTATATAATAAATTGGATCTTATGGCAATTTAAGTCGATCTCATAGGGGACATTTGTATGGGGACTAGGTTTAAACATGAACGGATTTTACCAATTACAACAGCATTTGTCCTAGGGCCGGTAGAAGCTTATATACCAAACTTCATCAAAATACATTCATATTTGCAACCTGAAATTTGATTATAAGGTTTATATGGACACACAGACGGACGGACGAACATCGCTAAGTCGACTCAGAAAGTGATGGGTCTACGTCAAATATTTTTGGTAGTTACGAACATCAGCACAAACTCATTATACCCAAACCACATAGTGGTATAGGGTATTGAAGTTATCTGGAAATATCGTGAAAGAGTTACGGTGGCGACTCAATATTTAGCATCTGGCCCCGTAAAACGAGTCAAGACAGAATAATTTAATAGCAAAAGAGTTTAAAAGTTTTCAAAAAATATGCTACCTAAAGAGGCCTTAACAATCTAAAACTAAAATGTATGCGCTCGAACTATTTCCCCACGAGCAATTGAAGCTGATCTTGTTATCGTTCTGTGAAGAAAACACTAGTACCAGAGAAAAACTTCTAAAGAACTGAACTGCTCGAAACCGAATTGGAATACTGTTCTCTTTCCAGTATGCCAATGAGTCCAATTTTTAGAGGCCATGATGGAAGAACGTTTGTACAACGACCAAAGCGAAAAAGACTAGTCCCAAAATAGAATACAAATAGAACTGTTAAATTTGGCGGTGGCGCAATGAATGTAGTAAAAGAAACTCGGAAATAGGCAAATTCTAAATGACGTAATGTATCCATACGCGGAAGAAAATATGGACCTGATCTGGAAGTTCCAACATGACAAAGACATCAAAACACACCTCCAACAAAGTTTCAACCGAATGGCTACAAACTAATGCAGTTAGTGTTTTGGAATGGCCAGCCCAATCACCAGATCCCACTCCGATAGAAAATCTATCACAAATTGTAGATCGAAAAATACGGACATGAAATTACACAAACAAGATAGATATCACAGAGGCAGTTAATTAAAAGTGGTAAAAAATTTACATGGATATCATCAACAATTTATTTGACTCCATGCTTCGGCATTGTAAAGCAGTACTAAAAAATAATGGATACCCAACAAGATATTGAAACTAAAAATATAGGGAATGTTTTCAATTATTGCATAGTAAAGGTTTGCAATGCTTTGTCAACAGCGTAAAGATGAATATTTTTTAGTTTTGTTATGTTTTCTGAAATTAAGCACGCTATTTTATGTTAATATTTTTTCTTATTTAAATAAATAAATAAATAAAACTTACAAATATTTTAATTTAAATCTAATTTTTTGTCGTCAAAAATATGTTTTGTTAAAAGTTTCCATTGTATTATCACTTACTGTATACATTTAAAAAATTTTGATATGAGTTTAAATAACATATTCGCAAGCATTCTATATATGAAATGTAGGGTGTAACAATAAACCACAATATTAGTTGCAGAGACTGATAAAAGCAATTACGATGATTACACTTTCGCTTTTATAGCTCACATGTATGTGTTTAAATATTTTGGTTAAACATATCGATAAGTTAAACATGCACCAAGAAAAACGGTTCAGTTAACCCATTAAGTTAATAACAAATTTCGTGTATGTTTTATTAACAAAGAGTTTTTTATAATTTATCCAGAACAAAATTCACCAAATCCACTTGTTTGGTGTATTAGAAATGGACCATTATTCCGCTTTGGTAATTTACTTGATATTTTTTAAATTGTTTTCCCTTTTGTTTTCTATTATAGCAGCGTATATTTTTTATTAAACAGTTTTGTTTAAACCAACTGAAATAATTTCCAATAATAATGTGTCTCCTTTCTATTCTTCCAAAAGTGTAAAAAATTTTACGTTTCTAAATTATTTCACAATAATTAAACTAGTATAATTTTTGATTCCAAATTATATACATTCAGAATAATTGTTTGGTCTTTAAAGCTTATATGCAATACTTCCTTTGGCTAGTAGTGGATTAAATGTTGATAATAAACTTTAATATTTATTTCATTAGTTTTAATTGTAGCGTACAATATTTTGAGATTAAATTGCTTGTTTTTCTTATTTTGTGGTATGCGAGTCATTCACACTGCTTACATACTATATACAAACATATGTTTAATTATTAAAAACTTTATAATCTTTTGTTAAATTTTAAAAATAACTTTACTCGTATCTAGACCGAATGTTATACTGAATTTTATAGTCTTAGTTTTCAATTAAGTTCTATGAAACAAAAATTAAACATTAACTTATTGACAGATAACTGATTATATAATAAATCCATTTTGCATGGTTAGATTTTGTTATCGTTTCAAATTAAAGTGGCTAATGCCTGGCTTTTCCAATGCCATTTCAATATCAATATTTCGGCCATTGCGGTAACCGCCCAGAGCTAAACGCATTTGAAAAATAAAATAAAAGATATAGTATCTAACTAATATGATATAGCATAAAATAAGCATAAACAAATTTTTATCGGCTTTTTTATGAATTTGTTTCCCACAGATATCGGTTGCTTTTTTATATAGGGACTAGCTCGAAAAATGGATTGAGTATGACCATATTTGGTAAAATCACTTATTTTTCTCAGAAAAACACAGTGTTGGTAAATAATTTAAAAAGTATTTTCATAAGCATTCTCTATATGAATTGTAGGGTGTAAAAATAAACCACATTAGTAGTGGCAGAGACTGATAAAAGCAATTAAGATGACTAAGTACACTTTCGCTTTTACAGCTTACATGTATGTGTTTAAATATTTTGTTTAAATATATCGACAAGTTAAACATGCACCAAGAAAAACAGTTCAGCTAGCCCAGTTAACCCAAACCTTAAACTTATTTATTTTGTCTCATGTTTAACATAAACGATTTATATGATTGGTCTAATGGGTTTTTATACTGTGTAACACTATGTGAGTTTGTACTGATGTTTGTAACTATCAAAAATATTTGACCTAGACCCATCTATTATTATACAGATCGACTCCGTCCGTTTGTCCGTTCGTCTGTCCGTCCGTGTGTCCATGTAAACATTTTAATCGCAAATATGAACATATTGTAATGAAATTTGTTATATATGCTTCTATCGGTCACAGGAGAAACGCTGTTGAAATTAGTGAAAATCTGTGCATGTTCAGACCTAGTCCACATACAAATGATCCCTATGAGATCGACTTAAATTACCATAATATCAAAATTATCGTATAGATCTCGGTCAAATTGGGTTTGTGCGTGTTTATTGCATGCATTAATCAGTAGTCCAAAAATAAACCCTATAGGACAGTTCTTTGTCATAGCCCCCATATAACGCTGCTTCCCGTTTTTTCACTTAAGCCTATCAGAAAACAAAATTATTGCACAGATTTTTCTCAAATTTGGTTTGGTCCATTTTTCGACCTAGTCACCATATAAATGTAGCATCCGATATGAACTTTTTCAAATCTGCAGACATAAAAAAATATTAATAAAAATTCCACACTTAATAAAAATTCCAATTAGTAGGACCTAAGACCACTTCTCTAAACGCATGGTATAGGGTATCGTATGGTTGGTCCAGATCGATCATAATTTTCTTACTTATTTTTTGTATGTTCTGTTTTTGATGCTTGTCCTTATAAATTAAACTATATCTACAAAAGAGTATTAGAAAGTAGTACTAAAATTTGTATAAACAATATGCCTGACCTTGAACTTTAAATTTGTACTAAAAACGAAAATAACTAAAATAATAATCTAACCCATAAAAGCAAAGTTTTTATTAAAACTCTTTCTTTCCTTATGCATACGAGTTTTGAATATCTCCGTGACTGTGCGTGACTGTCTGTGACTATCTTAAAATTAATCTTTAGCCACAACAAGTCTATGGACAAAGTTTCAGATCCATCGGATGAGGGGAAGTTTGGGGTTTAATCTCTCCGTGACTGTGCGTGACTATGCCAAAGTTAATCTTTTTTAACAGCAAGTCTATCGACCAAGTTGCAGATCGGTCGGATGAGGGTAAATGACATTTAGATGACTCCGTGACTGTGCGTTTTAGATCGATCGGATAAGGAAAAATGGGTTTTAAATGACTCCGTGACTGCGCGTGACTCTGTCAAAGTCGGATGAGGGTAAATGACATTTAGATGACTCCGTGACTGTGCGTGACCATGCGTGACTTTGCGTGACTAAGTTAAAGTTAATCTTTTTTCACAGCAAGTGTATGGACCAAGTTTCAGATCGATCGGATGAGGGGAAATGACATTTAGATCACTCCATGACTGTGCGTGACCACGCGTGACTATCCGTGACTAAGTCAAAGTTAATCTTTTTTTCACAGCAAGTGTATGGACCAAGTTTGAGATCGATCTGATGAGGGGAAATGACATTTAGATCACTCCGTGACTGTGCGTGACCACGCGTGACTGTGCGTGACTACCCCAAAATTAATCTGTAGTCACGACAAGATTATGGGCCAAGTTTCAGATCAATTGGATGAGGGGGAATGGGGTCCACCCATGGCAGACAGACAGACAGACAAACAGACAGACAGAGAGTATGAGTTAAAAGAAAGAGTTTAAAAACATTGGAAGACAAAAATTTAATGAAAAAATAATATTTCCTAGAATTTGCACTCGAATTTCGAGTGCTGGGCTAGTTATAATTATTTGTTGACTAAAAATAAAATTTATTAATTTACAACAGAAACATTGATTTTAACTTCTTGCATCTGCTTTGTGCTTTGCATAGATCAAAGAAGATTAGCACAGGTTTCCGGGAGTATAGAATACAAGAAGGTAGAAAATACGAGGGGAGCACCTACCAAATATTAATATAATGTTGAAGTATATTTACCAGGCTATTTCTTGGAATCAATGTTTTTGTTGTATATTAATATACATAATAAATTTTATTTTTCGAAATTCGAGTCCAAATTCTAGGAAATATTATTTTTTCATTCAATTTCTGTCTTCCAATGTTTTTTTTTAATCTATATATATAAAAAATTTATGAATATTTAAATGAGCCTAAAGGTATGTTAAACAATTTTAGCAATTCACAAATCAACACAGAGGGTCTGATATATAATCTAAATCTTTCGCATTATCAGGGTGTAACGTATTATTATAAATATTATATTTTATTTAATTTAATATATTTTTGAGACAGATGAAACATAAATTTTATCATTCTCATCTTCTCCTCCATATGAACTATAACTATGCCAATTTTCACACTCCTCCGTGTCCGCATATTGCTTAAGAATGGAGCTAAAAATTTACCTTCACGTATTAATATATATGAAGATTTTGTTTTTTGTAGGTCCTATTGAAGTACCTCATGTTTATATACAAACTTAATTATATTCATATGTATTGTAAATAAATAATTAAGAAAAATTGAAAAATAAATGTCGTCGCTATTATTTTTCCAATACGGCATGTATATAAATAGAATTTGAGAAAAATCTATGTAATACTTTTGTTTTTTAATAAATTTAGGTGGAGATCAGAGAGCAGCGTTATATAGGAACTATGAATAAGAATGAACCTACAGGGTTTATTAAAAAAAACACATACATCGAATTTGACTGAGATCTTTATAATAATCTGGATCTGATAGGGGTCTTTTGTATGGGGGCTAGGTCTGACCATAAAGCGGTATTCACCAACAGCAATCGCCAGGACGATATACAAAATTTTAACAAACTATATTCATATTTGTGACTCGTAGTTTGATCACTAGTTTTAGATGGACAGAGACAAACAGACAGACAGATGTACATAGCTAAACCGACTCAGAAAGTGATTCCTTTTTTTCAAACCCACTCTATTTTGGCCTGATTTAGATCATTACGCTGCAAAAACTTTAAATTTAAAAAAAAATACAACCATCCACCAAATGTTCCACAATGTCTGTCATTTGAAAGATATTGGGATTTTATAAAAAAAATTAAAGAAGAGTAAACAGGCTGGCAGTGACAAAAAAGTCTTTCAAAAAAAATTAAAGAATGCCTCCAAGGTCATAAAAAATAACACTGTCCAAAGATTAATGAAGAGCATTCTTAAAAACCGGGGAACGGTATGGACACAAAATTAAAATTGAGATTATGGTTGTTAAAATATAATTTTATGACTTCTGTTTACGGATTTTAAATGAAACATTCTTCAGTACGTTTTCAGGTTGACGCATTTTTCGAATCCAATAACCTTATATTGAAGGCAAACATAATTTTGGATAATGCTCTAAGCAATCTGTCCCAACTGATACAATAAGACAAAATTATACGCATAAAATGGGGAATGCAATTATTCAGTACAGTTCTTCAAAATTTTAGTTAATTGTGAAAATAATTTGACTATTACTTTTAATTTATTCCAAATTTTAATCACAATTTTGGATGGTTTGAATAACTGGAAATAGGCAGATATTGAAGAAATTAAAGAAAACTAGTATAGCCCAGCACTCGAAACTCGAGCGAAAATTCTAGGAAATATTATAATGTTCAATAAATCGCTGATGAAGGCTGAAATGCCAGAAACCGGTCCGATTAAGAATACAGTGCAGTTATGAATTTTGAAATATATGCTTTCTTCTTCTTTACCACGCACCATTTAAATATTATTATTTCATTCAATTTTTTTCTTTCCATATTTTTAAGATCTATATATTAAAACAATTTATGAATATTTAAATGAGCCTAAAGGTATGCTTATCAATTTTCACAATTCAGCACAGCGCATGTCTATCAATTTAAATCCTTCGGATTAACAGGGTGTAACGAATTATTAGAAATATTTTATTTTATTTAATTTCATATATTTTTGAGACAGATTAAACACAAATTTTGTCATTCTCAGCTTCTCCTCCATATGAACTATAACTATGCCAATTTTCACACTCCTCCGTGCCCGCATATTGCTTAAAAAGGGAACTAAAAAATTAGTGAAAGAAGCTGCTGCAAAAAGATGTGTCAAAGAAAATATCTATTATCATTTTTTTTGATTCAATACTAAATAGAAACAAGTAAGAAAATTATAGTCGGTCTAGACCGACTATGCGATACCCTATACCATGCGTTTAGAGAATTGTCCTTAGTCCAACTAATTATATATAGAAAATAAGCATGAACCCATTCTGAGTAGAATTTTTATTATTTTTTTGGCTGCAGTTCTAAAAAAGTTCATATCGGATGCTATATATATATGGAGACTAGGTCGAAAAATGGACCGATCCTGACGATATTTGATAAAGTCACATATTTTTTGAAACAACATATATAAACCAAATTTGAAAAAAATGTGTTTTTGATAGGTTTAGGTGAAGATCGGGAAGCAGCTTTAAATGGGGGCTATGACTAAGAATTGTCCTATAGGGTAAATCTTTGGACTATTGATTACTGCATGTAATGAACACATATAAACCCAATTTGACCGAGATCTATATGATAGTTTAGATCTGATGGCAATTTAAGTCGATCTCATAGGGATCGTTTGGATAGGAACTAGGTCGGAACATTCACCAATTTTCACCAATTTCAATATTTTTCATTCTATGGTCGACAAAAGTTTATGTACGAAATTTCATCAAAATATGTTTATGTTTGCGACCTATACTTTGATTACAAAGTTTACGTGGACACACTGACGGACAAACGGACGGACATCGCTAAATCGACTAAGAAAGTGATTCTGAGTCGATCGGTATAACAAAAGATGGGTCTAGGTGAAATATTTTTGATAGTTACAAACATCAGCACAAAGTCATTATACCCAGACCACACAGTGGTTAGGGTATAAAAATACAAAAAAGGTCAATAGTTGTTTTGGTTGCTTTTGTTCCGATCAACACTGTATGTCGTCATCATTCGTTATTTACAATTTTTTTTTACATATTCATTTTTTTATTTTTTTCCTATTGCGTACCATAATATCTTGTGAAGGATTGATTTAATTTTTTTATCTTCCACTCGCCCCGAGCTATTACCTTACTGGCCCTGTATAAATAATTCAATAATTTAACTCTTAGAGTTTTTAACATTTTTAATATTTTATTTTTTAATACGCAGCACAAGATCATTATACCGTATCCACATAGTGGTATAGGGGTGTTAGGAAAATTATAGTCGATCTAGAATGTCTATACGACACCATATACCATAAGTTTAGAGAAAGGGTCTTAGATCCAACTAGTTGGGTATAAAAAATAAGCATAAATCAAATTTGGGTGGCATTGTTATTAATTTGTTGTCTGTCCATATGAAAAATTCATATCAGAGGCTATTTTTTTATGGGGACTAGGTCGAAAAATAGAGTGGTTATGACCGTATTTAATAAAGTCCCTTATTTTTCACAAATGATAGTATATAAACCAAATTTGGGAAAATTTTTTTTAACTTTTTGTTTATTGATAAATTAAAGTGAAGATCGAGAATCAGCTGTATGAGGACTATGACTAAAATTGTCAAACGGGGTTTATTTTTTGGAGTACCAATTAAAAATATTGCGATATAACGAATTTTTCGATATAACAAAAGGGCTTGACAATATACCGTTTGTTAAACCGGGCTTTGATCAAAGTTTACCTTTTATTTAACAAGTTTTGTAAATGCGTTAGAGAAATAAAACTATATATTTAAAATCGCAAGAGCCCTAGGCTCTAATACGTTTTTTTTCTCTTCTGACATTGAAATTTTCTTTATATATTTGACCAAAAATTTTTTCGCTTTTTTAATGTAATTATAATAACAACCTATTCGCAATAAATTTATATGTATGTATGTATAAATATTTTTAAAACATTTTCTGGTACGAAAGTATGGTGGTTTCTTCTCATTGAACGTGATTATTAAACTGAATTAAACTAAAATAAAAAAATGAAGTGAAAACTATTTTCAAAAAAAAGAGTGCAAAAAAATTCAACAACTTTTACTTGACGATGACGATCATGATGATGGTGATGATGGTGATGATGATTGTTGTGGTTAGGCATAGTAGTTACCCACGTTGATGATGGGGTTTGTTGATCATGTTTTACAAAAATGTATATATGCAGTTTATTTTTCTTGTAGCGTTTTTTTTTTAATTTAGTATTGACTTTGGAAATTGCATGTATATTGCAAGCAGACCTTACAAAGAATTTGTTCAAGCGAATTAAATTAACTGAAAACAAATTTTTAGTTTTTAACTAATTTTTTTTAATTTAGAAAAGTTTCAGACTAACCGTATATTTATTATGCGTGGTGTAAACATAATTGATGTTGATAAATATATTTGGCAGTTATTACACAAAATTTATGTCTGAAGTTTTTACGGCTTTTTGAAACGATAAGAAATATTTGATAACTATGTTAACTTAAACATATACTTGCAGTATTAAGCAATAAAACTTGATTTTTATTAAGTATTAAAATCTGCCCTGATTATATGACTATCAAATCAGTTCCAGCATGCTAGGGAGATTAGTAATAAAATATGAACCGATTCAAGGGACTTGAAAATATGTCCAATGGCTTATGAAATACAAGTTAACTAATGCCCATTTGAACTTTAAATTATTACAAGCATATTAATTTTTAAGCAAATAACATTTCATTCTTAATGCAAAGGTTGACTGAAATATGGAAGTCAATTATTGTAATTTATTATTTGGCTATTAAGAGTTGCAAAGTTTCATCAAAAACGTTTTTATTTTATTTTTGCAATACTTAAAGCGGAATATTAATTTTTATGGCCCAAAATTTTCTTGAGCATTTTATCAAATTTTTGGACATTGATACGCGGTCGCTTAATCGTTTTAATCCAAAAAATATTTTTTTACTTTTTTCTCTCGTACTTTGTTTTCACAAAATCACTTCTAAACAGTACTAGCATACTAAAAAAAATTATCCGCAATAAAAATTATTAGTTTTTGGAAACCTTTGATGATCTTAGAATAAATAATTCAGTATTTCCCCAATAACTGGAGAAATATGTGCATATAATTAACTCCGTTAGATATCCTGTCTTCAATTGAAATAAATATATATATATATCTTTTCACTTAAAAAAAACTAAAACAAAATCATTTTTTCACCACAATGGAATCCCCCTAAACATTAGATTTGCATTAAAATATGCAAATTTCAGGATGGGGTTTAAATAAACGATATTTCGAAGATATATCTTAAGAATATAATTTCAAAGCGAAATATTGCAAATTTAAGTTTGAACTTGGTAAATATTTAATATTTACCTTGAAATTACCCTTACACCGGTAAATTTAACGGTTGTTGTATTTATTTGTGATTTTCCTGATTTTGTGAGACGAAAGCACCACAGAAAAAAATATATTTCATGTATTACGTAGTTATGGATTACTGAACGATAAGAAAAAATCTGATAACTAATTTTGTTTACTTATATGATCAAACTATTTAGTAATAAAACCGAAAGTTGAATTATGTCACTTTCTTCAATAGAGTTGACTGATTTTATTATTATGTATTATAAATTTCTTTTTTATTGCCCTGATTAAATGACTTTCAAATCGATTTCCTCATGCTAAGTTGATTATTAAAAAATGCGGGGGTTTTTTTATGTATATAAGCCAATGTCAAATGGCTTATATATACAAGTTAACAAACTTCTATTTAAATTATACCCTATAACACTATGTGGTAAGGGTATAATAAGTTTGTGCTGATGTTTATAACTATCAAAAATATTTGATCTTGACCCATCTTTTATTATACCGTTCGACTTAGAATCACTTTCTAGAATCACTTTTTACGTCGATTTTGTAATGTCCATCCGTATGTGTCTATCCGTCTGTCTGTGTGTCCATGTAAATCTTGTAACCACACCACAGGTCGCAAATATGAATATATTTTGATAAAATTTGTTACATAAGCTTCCATCGGCCATAAGACGAACGCAATTGACATTGGTAAAAATTAGTGTAGTCCCCATACAAATGTTCCCTATTAGATCGACTTGAATTGCCATAAGATCCAAATTATAGTATAGATGCCGCTCAAATTTGGTTTGTGTATGTTTAGTACGCCCACTGAATAGTAGTCCAAAAATAAAATCTGTAGGACACTTCTTAGTCATAGCCCCATATAAAACAACTTCCCGATCATCATTTCAATTTATCAAAAAACAAAAATATTTAACAGATTTTGTTCAAATTTGGTGTGTATATATTTTTTTGCAAAAAATAAATGTCTTTACCAATTATGGTCAGGATCAGGCCATTTTTCAACCTAGGGCCTTTCTCGTATCTGAAGGCAAAAAAATTATTAATAATACCAATCAAATTTAGTGTATGCTTATATCCTACATCCAATTAGTTGAAACTAAGACCCTTTCCCGAAGTACGTTGTTTAGGGTATTGTATAGTCGGTCTAGACCGACCATAATGTTCTTACTTGTTGTAAATTATTAAAGTGGATACATGTATATTTATAAGAGCCGATTATTGTAATTTAGTAATTGGCCATTACTTTTTAAAAATTATTTTATAAATTATTTTATTATGAACTATTGTAGTTAAAAAACGCTAAAGGAAAACAGAAAGCTATAATTTAGCGCTTTTAGATAAATGGCGCTAAATGGAAAAATGCGGTTTTTGGGTCGTCAAAAGGCGCTATTTCTAGCGCGAAAGGCGCTAAGTTGGCATAGCTGATTTTGTTATATGTCCTTATATTACACCAAGTACTAAATGATTTTTTAAACATCTAATCTCTTCATTTTATAAATATTTTCATGCTAATTCTAAAAATATGAAATAAAAAAAAATAAACAAACAAGAAAAACAAAAAAAAATCATGACTTTAAAATCAAACAGACAGCGTCATCTATGAATCACTTATAGCAATCAACAGCAGGGGCTCTGTTGGTATAAAAATATTTATTTTTATTATTTCAACCAGTTAATTTTTAATTTTTTATTTTTAATTTTTTATTTTTTATTTTTTATTTTTTATTTTTCATTTTTCATTTCTTATTTTTAATTTTTCATTAATTTTTTATTTTTGAATTTAAATTTTTTATTTTTCATTTTTTATTTTTCACTTTTCGTTTTTCCTTTTTTAATTTTTCGTTTTTCATTTTCCATTTTCTACTTTTTATTTTTCATGTTTTATTTTTCATTTTCTATTTTTTATTTTTCATGTTTTATTTTTCATTTTTTATTTTTAATTTTTTATTTTTTATTTTTCATTTATTTTTAATTTTTATTTTCCACTTTTCATTTTTAATTTTTCATTTTCAAACAGTTATTACATATCATAATTTTTTCACGATACTATCATGTCACACCGATTTTGTCTTACGTCTCACAGCGTAACATGTGAGCTCACATGTGATTGTATTGTGAAATAGAAATTTACCCACCCTGCGCGTATAGATGTTTACACATCAAAAAATAAAGAAGTGTTAAATTCGGCTATATCGAATCTTTTGTACCCGCCTCCTGGATTTTACGTTAATATTAATACCTGGACTTATTGGATTATTTATAACAAAAGTAAACAACATATTGGAAAAAGATAACTTAATACTAAATTATTACAACAAACACACTGACTTTTGAGCATTTGGAGAGGTGTATGCATATTTTAGATCATATTTTGACTGATTTACCCCATTTTAAATACCAACCTGCTCGAGATGATGACGAACAATAAGCCAGGTAAGCGTGATTTCAACAGATAGACGGACAGAGGGACGGGCGGACAGACGAATAATACATAATAATACATATAATTTATGCGTTTCAACAGGACTGATAAACCTATATATGCCCTCCCTCTGCACAGTGGTGTTGAGGATACAGAAATTAATACTTGTAAAATTTTTGACAATTTTACTTTTCCATGGAATGTTCCATGAATTAAAACATGATTAAACCATAAATTAATATTTTTAAAATATGAGAAAAAAAAATAACTTTCAAGGCCGATATGTAGAGTTTTCTGATTATGATCTTTATACCATGCAACAGCTTATTCTACCAAATTTTATAATCTTTTTAACAACTATTATTTAATTTCTTTTCACTACAGGTTACCTTAGATGGCTTTTAAAAAATCTGTTTCACTTAGGCCTAACATTATTGCATTTGAACCAGGGCGGAATATTTATGGAGTCATTCGGCCCCAGAACAGCCCGATCTGACAAACAAAATACAACAAATTTGGAAAAATGTTTCTTTATTTCTCAACATAATCGATACACCTTTCTCTGCAATATTCAAAAGCTTCGATACCCCAACTAGCTCATCAACTGTAGACTCTTCATTATTGGCAAATATTTTATCACCGAGCCATTTTTATACCCTCTCCCACTAGGTGGTCAGGGCATATTTAGTTTCTGCTGATGTTTGTAACTACCAAAAATATTTGATCTAGGCCCATCTTTAGCTATGCCAATCGATTCAGAACCATTTTCTGAGACTCAGAATCATTTTCTGAGTCGATCTAGCGACGTCCGTCTGTCCGTCCCTCCGCCTGTCCATCTGTCTATCAAACCACGAATTGAAAATATGAATATATTTTGCCGACATTTGGTATAAAAGCTTTTGTCGACAATAGGACGAACGCAATTAAAATTGCTGAAAATCGGTGCATGTTCAGACCTAGTCCCCACACAAATGACTTAAATTGCGATAATATCCAAATTATCGTATAGATCTCGGTCAATTTTGGTTTGTGTCTGTTTATTAAATCTATTAATCAATAGTTTAAAAATAAAGCCTGTAGGGTAATATTTAGTCATGGTCCCCATAAAAGGCTGCTTCCCGTACTTCACTTAAATGTATAAAAAACAAAAATATTGCACAGATTTTTTGCAAATTTGTTTTTTTTTTTAATTAAATATAGTCAAGAACGGTCAATTTTTCGACATAATCCCTATATAGGGATTGGCATCCGAATTCAACTTTCGCATATCCCAAGGCAAAAAAATTAATAATAATGCCACTCAAACTTGGTTTATATATCCAATTGGTTCGAACTAAGTCCCTTTCTCTAAACGCATGGTATAGGGTATCGTGTATTCGGTCTAGACCGGCTATAATTTTCTTGCTTGTTTCAAGATAAAAAATATAAAATAATTAATTAATAAAAATATAAATAATTGTTTTTCGCCAAATGCAGCCTTTTTCATCAGTTAGATGCTCCAATAAGTTAGCATAGTACACCCTGTTGATGGGGTTTCCTTTTTAAAGATAATCAATACAAATTATCCCATGTGCATCCCAAAAAACTGTCGTTGCCTGCTTTGAAGACGATTCTCCCATCCCAGTCCACTGTTTCGACTGTTCCCTTGTCTCAGGTGTAAAGTGGTGGACACGACACAAAAACTCGGATTTATTGTGACGCTTTTTTGTTCTACTATGAGCAAACACGATACCCACCTTGCGGACAGCTTTCTCATCTCTAAAGTTACAGTATATATGCGATGTATAGTACCTTTTGAAATCCATGTCATTTCAGCTAGCCCGCGCATCTTCAGTCGATGGTCATCCGATACCATTTCGTGGATTTTTCTAACCGTTTCCGGCGTTTAAACTCTCCCACCCGACATTTTATAGTAGCAAACGAAGGAGCAGACTGCCCCAGAATAGAATCTAGTTCGGCTTTAAAATTGGTTAAACCGAGATCTTTCAAATGAAAGTATAGAGTTATATAACGGTGAAAATTTTGTTCCATGTCTTCACAAAAAATACTGAACAACATGGCGCCTTGACACTTAAAACATGTTTTATAAGGTTGCCACTTTTCACCAAAGAAATTTTTTCAAACTTCTGTCACCATATACATATACGTCACGTCGGATTGTTCTGGGACCGCCCTCATAAGAAGGTAATAAACGTTTTTGAAAGCAATTATTTATGTATAATTTTCTATCTAAAGCTGTAGCAGAAAATTTTCATAAGCACAAAAGTGCCTTTCAGTAGCAATCAGCTGTTTTCCGTCAATTATTAATAATTATGAAATTGAAATTGAAAACAACCATGTTTGCAACTGAAAAATAACTTCTAATTTTGTAAGCTTATTACATTTTGTTTATGCTTACCTCTCCTGTCAAAATTCCGTTCAGAAAGAACGAAAAATTTGATATTCCTGCTCGAAGCCTGGGTTGCCTAACTTAATTTACCTCAAAAAAAAAAGTAGTAAAAACAATACTACTTTTTTAAAAAGCTGTAGACTAACAACAGAAATTTTTTGACAAAAAAATTCTTTAAGCATTTCTGAAGCGTTTTTTTATATGAAGTTTTTGATTCCTTAGCAAGCTGCATACAGCTCTTAAACTTTTATCAGAATCACCCACACCCACTACTGCTTAAAATTTAAAAATTCTAAATATCCTTCCAAAAAATTGTCCACATTGTTGTGGTACTGTTATTTAACTCGTAACCATATATATTTATTTGTTCATTTTTTTCAAACCTTTGGCATGCTTGTGGTGATAATTTAATCTATCAAAATTTGAGACAGAAAATTCCGTGAAAAGACTTTGAAACGCGGGTATTTGATTTTCCGGAATTTTCAGTGTTTTGCCGAAAAATGTTCAATAAAATGTTTTTAAACTATGCATAATCGAATCCTCTAGTAACTAGATGTACAAAGTTCCGTCAAATTTTAATTTCAAACAAAGATCATACCCCACTCACCATGCTATGGATTTTAATTGTGGTAAAAAAAATATTTTTCAAGCAGGATGATCTCAGTTTTGTTCGAAAACTTGTTTTGTACTTATTTTATTTAATATTAATTAATATTTATTCATTATTGAACAAATAATTAACGCTTTGCACCGTATAGCTGTCATGGAGAAAAACTTGCTGAGAAATAATCATCCTAATCTGATGAGTATGGATAGTGATTCCAACAAACACTCGAACACTGATACAGTTATTAGAAACTTGATGCGCGATCAGCAGAGACATTTGGTGGATTTACCAAAATATGTAGAGAAAACTGTTTAAGCCCATAAAAAATATTGAAATTTTTTTTAATGCAATTTTTTTTTTTTCAAAATTAATGAAAATTCGAGTTGCAGTCTATCAAATTGTAATTTTTTTTTAATAATATCCATTCAATGTTAATCATAACTAAATGATGTTTTTAAAAAAATATTTATACTGTGTTATGGTATTTTAATCTTGACTATTAAAACGCACCATCTCATTTCGAATAACATAGGATAATTTGCACAGTAAATGATAATTAAAAAACAAATTACAATTTCAATCTAATTAATATATCCCAATCTCTATTTTTTATTGTAGTTAATTGTATGGAGTTTAAAATTATTTGAAGATTAAATTAATTCCAAGTCCTGTCGATAGATTGCAAACAATTGCATTGATTTAATAAGTCGTGGAGAGTTTTACCTTTGTTACTATTCAAGGTTGTTGTAGTTGTTGAAGATGACTGCATTTGCATTTGTTGCTGTGGTTGAATCATATCTGAAGATTTTGATTTGTCTATTGGAGGTGATATCTCAATTTGAGCTGTCACTGGCGTTATGACAGGTATTTCGACTGTCTTCATGTTAATGTTGGAATTTTCCAAACTGTTATTTGGTACAACGTCCATGGTTGCGGTATAAGACATTTTTATTTATTTTATTTAATTACACTTAATTTCTCCGTTAAAAAATCAACAATTAAAAATTTTATTTTCCAAAAAGTTATATTTTCACTGTTAATTTTTTGTTTTACTATTGTTATTGTTTTTCGCGCCACTCACCACATACAACTTGACGTTATAACGTTTAAATCGCAACTGAAAATAGTTGGGAAATATTCATAAACACAAAATCTTTCAATTTTCGCTAACAACTTTAAAATGTTTTGCCGTTGCTACTAAAATAATTAACTGATCGGTTTTTTACATACTCGTACTATGCCAACTTTACAATTGTAGAAATTGTGAGTACTAAATACACACATACACATACACGAAACGCTGTTAGTTAGCGCTCTCACAAATTTTCTCTAGCATAGATATACAACATATTTCTCTGTTGTTAAATACTTCTCTTTAATATTGAGTTTTCCATATAACTAAGCAATTAACTGTCCACATAGTTTTTGTTTTGTTTTAAATGTATGAAATTATTACAGCAACATTTTAACCCTATAAAGCTGAGCGTCACGATTTCGTAACGTTTCAGTAAAACATATGTTTTATAAATTGTTCGTGATGATTGTTGGTATCCAATATATTTTACAACACTTATCAATCTTGTGTTGTATTACTGTTCAGATATTTTTATATACAGTGAGAAAAGTGATTGGTTGGAATTCGGTGTCCACTAGAAAATTGTAATTAAGTAACTGGATTTTTTATATTAAATGCAAGAGATTTTCTGCACGAACAATCATTATATTCGCAGATATAATTTTTCTAAAATGAAAGCGAATACACTAACAAATGTGTTTATTCAAATTATTAAACCAATTCAATTGAGACGATTAAATAAACCCTGAGCTCTAAATATTGGGGAGGGCAACACATCTAAGTCTATTAAAAGCAACATATTTTTAACAGAATATGTGAAAACACATATTGCAATAAATTGTTGGTTAATATAATATTATTTAATTTTGTAATCCGATTAATATTTCGGTTATAACAAAAGAACTAAAAACTTTTAATCTGTTTTGGTGTTCTTAGTAGACAGAAAACTGTGGGAATCAAATTCTGTTTATAAAAGAATAATAAAATATTGAACATAAAATAATATTTGATGACTTAGCTTATCTAAATAATGAAGTTAACTGTATTTTGAGAAACAAAAAAGTACCGTCGCAGTGTCGTTGGACATCGAAAAGATGAGCCTATCACTACGGTATTATTTTTAAACTATTTAATTTGAGATGTGATGGATCAATTTATAGTTTAAATATCTTACAGCTGTTTTACGGAGAGACAAATCTTAGTTGAAATTAACGATACTAGATCTAACCCAGGTGACATTTTTTGTAGTGTGCCGCAGGTGACAATTTTAGCGCCTTCATTATATATAATTCTTATGCATGATTTTTCCCACATATACAACGATTTAAAGCGAATACTTTACGCGGACGAACCGCTAGTCTGTGCACATGATATTGATCCACAGAATGCGTTAAGGAAAGTTTAAAATCATCTTCTATTTATTGATGATTTTATAGATATTGGGGTATCTATAATATTAATAGGTAAGGCGATTCCTTCAGATCCCTCTTTAACTTCTAGCTACCAACCGATATCGACAAAAATAGACCACTTCTTTGCAGATGTGTACCATATTTACAGATTTGCACCATCTGGTACAATTTTTTTTAGTAAAATTCATTTAAAGTTAAATATACAATGCTGTGTGTGTGTTTATGAAATTTGTGTTGAATTGTGAATCGGCTAAAATTGATTAGCATACCTTTAGGCCCTTATAATATTATTTATTAATAAATCCAGTTATATATCATCTGTGTGTTCAACAAATATTTATAATGAAATTTAATGAATTTTAAAATTTTCTAGAATTTGCTCTGAAATTTCGAGGGCTAGGCTCTACTAGTTAAAATTAATATGCCTAAATCAGAGGTAATCTGTTTTAGCAATGCATCGGGCAAGGGTTTCCGTGATGTAGTGAAGAAAAGTAAATATTTAAAATTTAATTACATGATCCAGTTATTCTCTTTGGGAATCGAATAAAGTACCTTGGAGTTACAGTTAATAGGCTGTTTAAATTAATTGACAAAAATATACCACTGCTTTGCAGATATGCACCATATTTACAGATTTTCACCATCTGGTAAATTTTTTTTTTTTTTTTTGTAAAATTCATTTAAAGTTGCTACTAACACATACACAAAATATACAATGCTGTGTGTGTGTTTATGAAATTTGTGTTGAATTGTGAATTGGCTAAAATTGATTAGCATACCTTTAAATCCTTATAAAATTATTTATTAACAAATCCAGTTATATATATTCTAGGTGTTCAACAAATATATATAATGAAATTTAATGAAAATTAAAATTTTCTAGAATTTGCACTGAAATTTCGAGGGCTGGGCTCTGCTAGGTGAAATTAATAACCCTTAATCAGAGGCAATCTATTTTCGCAATGCATCGGGCATTTTTTCGCGAGCAATAAACAGATAATTGCACCACAAATATATCACAATGGATAATTTTGATCTCAGAAGCACTGAAGGGTTAAATAAAAAAAAATTATCCGAATTATTTTCCTTAAATTCCAAATAGTGGTATCAACGAGTTTAATAGAAAAACTCGTTTTAGGTCAGTTTTATTTTAAAATATCTTAAAATCTAAAGCTGGCATTGGCAAATAATGGGTTAATGTTCGGATTTATCCCAAATTTTTGGGGCGAAACTTCTACACATTTGGTTATTATATTTTAAGCATCGCATCTAAAAATTGGACAGCACTTACAAAATATTTGAATTTTTGTATAAATTGTCTTTTATTAGTTTGGGGTCATATGTGACCCCAATTCCAAAAGGGTTAATGGGGTCATATTATTTTTTTCCGAAACCCTAGGCTATTAAGATAAAATATAACATTTAAAAGTAGAAAAATTATGAATTTTTGATACAAAGTATTTAGAAAGAGTACATTTACAGAATATTTCACAAAAATCCAATTTTTCTCGAAATCCGCAAAAATAAAATCCTTATCAAAAAAATTCTGGCAGAGGGATTTACTTTAAAATTCACACAGTTAGTCTGCAACATGTATTTCACAAAACCTTAAAGTGATAGATTCATTTTTTTAAATTTTGTTTAAGAAAATTTTTCCAAACTTGAAAAAGGAGTTTTAAAAATTTTATCAAAAAATTTCCAATTTTCGGCCTCAATGCGCAATAGGCTAACAACGTGGTAATAAAACAATACTTCATAACTGAGTACTTGTAAGTATAGAGACCAAAAAAGAATGATAGCTTTAATCAATTTCTCAAAATTGAAAAAATGCCATCAAATTTCATGACCTAGTTTTTTTTGGCACAAAAGTGGTCTGGGGCATTTGCTATTTCTTGGCGAGGTTTTATTCGATTTTGAAGTTTTATAGCGTTTTGAAGGGATAAGTTAATACTGATCCTGAATTATATAACAGCTTATCGGAAAAATTAAACGATAGAACGAAATTTTCGTAAAATCTGAAAAAAAAGTCATATTTTCCCCACATAAACACACTTGAAATTTTCAATCGCTTTGCGCCAAGACTAAACGTTTTCTGATTGGCCCAAAATTTTGTATTTCTCAGTTTTTTTGCTATTCGCATATTTCTAGGTGGTGAGACCGACAGTTTGAACACTTTTTTTTATTAAGGGCCACCCTAATGTACATTAATGTGCGGGTAGCGAAGAAAATAATATTTTTAAATCTTTCACATATTTCATGGGTACTTCAGAGGCTATTCTTTTTCTTTTTTTTAATTACTTTTATCTAATATTATGCACATTATGTAGCGTTATTCGTGGCAGCAGAAAATTAACATTGCTATACAGTATTACTATATAGTAAAAATATTTATGTTATTCGGAAAATATAGCTACCATGTAAGGACAAACCAAGATATCAACCGGTGAATCAGCAAGATTTAATACAATGGTGACGATTATGTATTTTGCTATAGCGCTATTTTTTAGAGGCAATTTAAATTAAATATGAACATACATATATATAGAATTAATTTTATAAATTTTTATTATCAATAATATAAATATTTAAATTAAAAAAAATACAAAATGTATTCTGTATATTCACAATCAACTGTTGTTTTTATCTTAAGGTGTTATTCTCAACAGTACGATGAGAAATAACATAGAAATTAAGGTGTGATTTTTTTATACTTCCATTATGAACCCTAAAACGAATGTGACCACCGAGTTACTTTTGAAAAAAGTAGTTAATATTATATTTTTTAAATTTAATTTTAATTTTTATATTGATAACAACGTTAGTAAACAAAATAAAGGAATAAAAATTGTTTTTTCCTAAAATTAAAATTATGGCGTTATAGGGTTAAAAACACCATTAGTTAATTTTGGCAATAAATAGATACATACATATTTACACATATATATTTTATGCACATGCACTTTTAGTGTGTCATTTACCTGTTCATTGTATGTCTACCTGACTGTCTGTATGACTATCTACATACATGACTTCTTTTTATGCAGTTTGAAAGTACAATTTAATTAAATCTAAATATGGAAAATAAAAGTAACCACAAACCAGTAAATAATGAACGTACAGTTGTGAATATGAAAATACGACTTTACATTGACTTGTGTATATACTTTATTCAATATAGGTTAAGGTTTTTTTAAAACTCTAATTTTACTGGCCAACCAGCAAAGTGCGCTGGAAGTGTGACTATTTTTTTATAATGAAATTTTTATTGTACATTTTTTAAAATTATTTTTTTTTTCCGGAAGTAGTTTCTCGAGTTAGAAACAATCTGGTAGCAGAAGATATGAATTTATGAGAATAAGAAGTACCACAAATCATGGGAACATTTTTCTCAAATCATATTGAAGTACCTACTAAGTTTAAGTACAATTAGAACAACTAGGGAAAAAATAGCTTTTCTCGACTAAAATTCAAATTTTAAAAGTGCTGGAAAATTCGAATAATTTTTTTACTTCTCACGCAAAGGCTGCATCTTTGCAAAAAAAACAAGATATTAAGAAGAAAATATATCAATATATCTGTGGTCACAAGCCATAACCGCCTAAGTCGACTTAAGAACGATTTGAGTTATGTATGCTGTCATATTCTACTAAAAAATCTTTATTTTTACGTGAAATCCACATTTCTCTAACACTGCTTTTTAAAAAGATATTAATACAAATATTCTGACCTAAGTCGTAATGAAGCCCCATTACATTTATATAAAAAGCTATTTTTCTCAAATGCATGATTTTCGAGTTAGGCGGTTATTGCTTGTGATCACAGATATATTGGTATGCATTCCCAAGTTATTAGCAATTATATAAAAATACCAAATTGCGTATTTCAAAATAGTTCTCGCAAGCTGCAGGTCGCAAATATAAGCACAGTTTGATGAAATTCGGTATATAAGTTTTTCGGTAGCCATATGGTAGCATCTATTAGAATTAGCGACCTATATTACCTAATATCCGGATAATTATATGTATATATCATAATTTTATTTAACTTGTGAGTGTTTATTATATCCATAAATCATCACTCTAAAAATAACAAGTAGGAGTGTTGAAAATATTTTAAAAAACAACAATTTGATACACAAACACACGGAATTTTTAAAATTTTTTAGAGATGTCTTCATCTTTTTGCTCATATTTCGGCACAGTGATGCCCGATTTATCCCATTTTCAATAACAAACTGCTCGAAATAATGATAAATAATATTAGCGTTATTTTACCTAGGTAAATGGTTTACTTTGTGAATGAGCGTGATTTCATCAGACAGACGGACAGACGGACATCGCTATATCGACTCGAGTTGTTATAAGGATGCGTTATAACGAAAATGACGAACCTATTTATATATAAATTGTAAGACACTAACTTTAGTCTCCATATAAAGCAGCCTCCCGTTATTCACTTAAATCTATCTAATGACTTGCAAATATAACATATTTTCCTAAATTTGGTTTGTATATGTTTTTAGCACACTAAATATTATCTTTCGATCCAGTCCCATAAAATATAATATATCGAATGTTACCAAATTGGTTAGTTAGAACTAACTCGAGATACATTATATACATATACTACTTGCGGAAAAAAAATTAAAATCATAAAAATTTTTTATTTACAATTTTCGTACTTAGCAGACTATAACACATAAAACAAGTAAGGGTATTAAATTTGGCTGTGCCACATCTTGATACCCTTCACCTGCGTCTTAAACTCAAATTTAAAACCAATGTTGGGTACGGCTAACACTTTAAAACTGTTGCCGAACTGAAACTTTAAATTCGAATAACAATTACATATTAATTTCTTGTTAAAAAAACAATGATCGTGTCTTCTACTAGAGTACAAAAACTATAAGTTCCCTAAGAACTTCATAGAACACCAATGAAAATCATTATTTTAGGCAGCCGGCATTATAATACCCAAAGTTTGATTAATATAACAATGGGACATGATGAATCACACGATAATTAATACAAAATTCAAATTATTCTTTGCTCAAAATTTGCATATATTAATATAAAAACAAGTAAGGGTGTTAAATTCGGCTGGGCCGAATCTTTGATACCCTCCACCTGCATCTTAAACTCAATATTACAACCAATATTGGATACGGCTACCACTTTAAAAATGTTGCCGTTTCTATTATAATTCCTTGTAATAAAAAACAATGATGGTTCTTCTATAGAAAGAATTCGCTACTTTTTGAAAAATGGCATTATTTTTCTTTTACTAGAGTAGAAAGTTTGATCCCTATAAGAATGCTTTGGGATAATTCATGGTAATTAAAAAAAAAATCGACTGATTCTTGGCTAAAAATTTCTAGATATTAATATTAAAAAAAGCTAATTTTAAAATATTTTTATCTGAATTAGCTAGTAATTTTTAATTTTTATTTTTATTTTTATTTAAATTTTTATTTTTTAATTTATAACTTAAAATTTTTAATTTTCCATTTTTAATTTTTCGTTTTTATTTTTCGTTTTTCATTTTTTATTTTCAATTTTCCATTTTTAATTTTTCATTTTTCAATTATCATTTTTCATTATCCATTTTCCATTTCTAATTTTCAATTTAAATTTTTAATTTTTCATTTTTCATTTTTCATTTTCCATTTTTCATTTTTCATTTTTCATTTTTCATATTTCATTTTCCAAATTCCATTTATCATTTTTCATTTTAATTATTATTTTTCAATTTTTAATTTTCCATTTTTCATTTTTCGTTTCTCATTTTTCATTTTTCAATTTTTATTCTCCATTTTCCATTTTTCATTTATAATTTTTCATTTTTCATTCTCCAAATTCCATTTTTCATTTTCCATTTTTCATTTTCGGTTTTCCATTTTTCATTTTCCATTTTCCATTTTCCGTTTTTCATTTTCCATTTTTCATTTTCCATTCTCTATTTTTCATTTTCTATTTTCCATTTTACATTTTTCTTTTCCGTTTTTCATTTTCCATTCTCCATTTTTCATTTTCTGTTTTCCTTTCATTTTTAATTTTTAATTTGTTTTCATTTTCCATTTTTCATTTTTCATTTTCCAATTTTGATTTTCCATTCTTCATTTTTTATTTTTCATTTTCCATTTTTCGTTTTAATTTTTTCTTTCATATTGGCGTTTTTTTTTATTATAACGTGAGAACGATAAAAAAATATGTGGCAATACTCCTAACATAGCTCATGGTAGTTGTGTTTGTTGGTATCATTGCATCATTTTTTGTGGCTTTTTTGAACTGTGAATGTTATTGTACAACTATTATGTTAAACCACTAAAATATTACAACAAACACACAGGGTTTTATGTTTTTTTTTAGAGGTATCTACATATTTTTCCTCGTATCTAAGCACAATGATGCCCGATTTCGCCCATTTTTAATACCAACCTGCTGGGAATTATGGCAAATGATATTGTTGCAACCTTAGCCAGCAAAATGGTTTTTTCGTGAATGGGTTGATTTCACGAACATCGCTATATTGACTCGAGCTGTGATAAGGAGCAAGAATATATCTGTGTTCATGAGCATTAACCGCCTAAGTCGAAAATCATGCTTTCGAGAAAAATAACTTTTTATATAAATGTAATGAGACCTCATTACGACTTATGTCAGCATATTTTCATTAATAACGTTTTAATAAAAAGTGATAGAGAAATGGGGATTTCACGAAAATATAAAGCGTTTTTAGTAGAATATGATAGCATACATAACTCAAATCATTTTTAAGTCGACTTAGGCGGTTATCGCTTGTGAGCACAGATATATACTTTATGGGGTCGGAAATTAGTTTTTCGATGCGTAACAAACGGAATGACAAACCTATATCTACCCTCTGCCACTGATTTAGCTGATTTAGCTAATAAATTAACGTCGCCTTAGGCCGAGGCCACGCAATGAGCGGCAAAGCGGCGAGCGGCAGAGCGGTGAGCGGAAAAAATTAAATCATATGAAATACTACTGAAGTGGCCACGCAATGAGTGGCATGTGAGCGGCATTTCTGAGCGTCTAAGCGGCGCCGCTTAGGAATAGAGCTTGTTCTAATTTTTAGTTGTTTTCTGAGCGGCAACGAATAAAAATGGCAAAAAAAAATGGCTTTTCTTTGTTTTGTCAATCTGTAGCGCGATTCACTAACTTCTTTTAACGATAATTGAATCGTTAAAAAAGAAAACAACAAAATTATCGATTTTGGTATTCAGTAAAATTTTTAAACGATATTCACTATTGTTAAAGTCAGCTGTTGTTGTTATCTTAACGACAACCATTTTTGTGTTGTTTTTCAATCGATAAAATGTTAAAAAGGTTGAAATGTAGTCATACATAAATAAAAATTATAAAATAGTGAAAATATTTTGCTTTTATTATAAAAACTTTTTATATAAAAATAGTAAATAATAACATGACAATGGCATTTTGACAACTAACCGTAATAAGCCACTTGCCGCTCAAACTCGCCACTCTGCCGCTCGTCGCTTTACCGCTCATTGCGTGGCCTCGGCCTTATACAGACTTAAAAATACATAATTCCGACCTTTAGTTTGCGTACTACGTTTAAGTGTACTGACAGACGCCCCTGTGAACATTGTTAAATCGACTAAAAAGTGATTTAGAGTCGATCGACATAAGAGGTGTGCCTGTGTTAAGTATTATTGATAGTTCAAAACGTCAACACAAATTTATTAAATATTTTTTATCAAAGTTTTCATCTTAACTTGCTAAGGGCCATTATTACAACTTGCCTTTAAAAATGGAAGAGGTAACTTTAGATAAATTGACATTTAACTGTTTTTCCTTATTACAACTTCCCAGTGAAACAAAATAAATATTTTTGATAATGTGGCAACACCAAAGGAGAAACCGATTACTTTTGACCAAATGAATTGGTTTATAAAAATACAAACTAACAATAAAAATTTGTTATTTTTTTATTAAACCCTTTCTTTTAACTCATACTATCTGTCTTGGGGCAACCCCACTCCCCTTATCCAATTGATCTGAAACTAGGCCCATAGTCTTGTTGTGACTACAGATTCGATCGATCTGATACTTGGTCCATACACCTGCTGTGAAAAAAGATTAACTTTGACTTAGTCACGCACAGTCACTCATGGTCACGCACAGTCACGAAGAGATTTAAAACGGATTTTCCCTCATCGAATCAATCTGAAAATTGGTCGATATACTTGCTGTAAAGAAAGATTAACTTTGATATAGTCTCGCACAGTCACGCATAGTCACGCACAGTCACGGAGTGATTTAAAACCCATTTCCCCTTATCCGATCGATCTGAAACTTGGTCGAAAGACTTGTTGTGAAAAAAGATTAACTTTGACAAAGTCACGCACAGTGACGGAGATATTCAAATCTCATATGCATAAGGAAAGAAAGAGTTTTAACCCTTTCACGCCCAAACCTAAACTGCTGGAAATGTTTTTTTTTTTTTTTTGTAAATTCGTACTTAGCGACCCAACATTTCTAAACAAAAGTGTCGTCAAAAATATTTTTTTTAAATTCCTTCAAGAAAAAAATCCATGGCCATATATATCCAATTGGTCGTCAACGATCAAAATTAGGAACTAGTTTACTCCGCTCAAAACAAGTCAGTGATTTGTGTTTTTAGTTTTTACATAAATAAATGTAGCTTTGGTTTTGTATTTGTTGTAAATTTTTAAATATAGATCACAGAGAATCGATTAGTACTTTTTTAGTTTGTACTAAAAATGGAAAGGAAAATCGTTCCTTTTGTAAAAATCTTTTCGTTTCACAAAAAACCGTAATTGCTTCGAAGATTACCACAATTGATTTTATATTTTTGAGATATTTAGAATTAATGTTTTCCAAAGTCTTTTTATTTATAGTTTAATTAATTGTTGGTTTAATATTATGCATTTTTTAATTTAATAAAAATATATAACCATAAAACATCTTTATTTACCCGTACTGAATTTTGCTGAATAATAAACCGATTCCAAATATGTTGGTGTTTCTGAAAATTATAAATACTGGTCCATGTTATATCAAAATTTTAATGTTTTCGGTTCAATAACGTCCGAATTAATGACATCCAAATATTATTAAAAAAACCACAATTTTCAGACTTTGGGGTCACCGTCTTAGATCCTTAGAAAATATGTGCCATTTTTTTTTTGGTATGGCCTGAAAGCTAAAACTATCCTCTGTCGACTTAAGTCAGCTTTAAAAAAATCGGTTAGAAAATGTGGAAAATATAAGAAAAAATAAAAATGGGACATATATGCCCCATTGGTCGTGAAAGGGTTATTAAAAACTTAGTTTTTATGGGTTAGATTATTATATTTGTATCGTGTGGTAAATACACCAAAATATATTAAAAAAATTTAAATGATGACGCCAAAATAAGAAAATTTTACAACAAACAGTAAATAAAAAAAAATTTCTTCTTTTTATAGATCGAAAATGTGGCAACATTAATTATATAAACATAACGTTAAAAGTTAGGGGCAACACTATCTTCCCTTTATCTTATCGGTCACTTTTAGCTTAAAGTATAACTTATATTAACGAAAAACTAATAATCTGTCCGATAACATCCCAACTTTGGCTATATTTAAAAAATTCTTTTAACTCACCTATTTTATCAAAAAAACCAAAAAATAAATTTTTAACAAATAAATATCAAATAATTAAAAGAAAATAGTGATGTATATAAAATTTAAACAAATCGGGTGTTCTATTCTTTTTAAAAACAGAAATTACAAAAGAAAAGATACTTTTTCAATAAAAGGTACTTTTTAATAAAAGTTTAGTAGTTTTTAGAAAAAGTCCACTTTCAAAAAAAAAGTATTTTTCTAGGAAAATGTAATTTCTAAGAAAAGATACTTTTTGAAAAGAGGTAATTGTTTTTTAAAAAAGAACTTTATTACGAAAAAGTACTTGTTAGTACTTGTTAATTTATTGCAATAATTAGTTTTTTGTTGTTCGGCTTAATCATTCTAACTCTCGAATAAAGAAAAAAGAATTCTCATGTTGTTTTCTTTGAAATGTTTGAGTTAAATAGTTGATTCAGCATGAGTTCAGGAGTTGAAGACTGTGCTGTCTTCAATTTTTTCCACATTTCTATAACATTACAAAAATATTATCGTTTCCTTTATTTGAAAACATGAAAAACTAATTATGAAAAATTTATTTTTTTAATTAAAGGTAATTTTTTAAGGCAGAGTACTCTTTTAAATAAATAAACTTTTAAAAAAAAAATTATATTTTTTAAAAAAAATTATATTTTTTAAGAAAATGTGCTTTTTTAAAATGGGTACTTTTAAAAAAAAATTACTTTTAGAAATAGGTACTATTAAAGCATACTTTTAAAAAAAATTTACAATAAATAAATACATTTTTGAGCTCGAGGTCAGTTGTTCAAAAATTTATTTATTTATTGATTATTTCAAAGATCAAAGAAAATTAAAATTAATCTAATTTAAAAAATTTTTACTTTAAAAAAAGAACACTTTTTTTGAAAAAGGTACTTATTTAAAAAAGGGTAATTTAAAAAAAGTGAATTTTTTTTTAAGGAAAGGCACTTTGTTACGCAGAATCCGAATCCGACCTCAGAATTTCTCCATCACATTTTCTTGTTTCTCCATTGCGTATTAGAATTTCATTTCAATGTTTTCGAAACAAACAAAAAATTGATAGAAGTACAGACTGGACGATTGAACATTTTGTAAAGGAAGTTTTTTATTCAACATAAAGGCTATATAGGAAATGTGTTTTTTTTTTTTCAAATTCGTAAAATTTAAAGTATGCTATGATCAAATATGATGTTATTTAAAATATTTAGTTAATTTTATAAACTGAAGTCATAAAATTGTTTTCAACAAAAATAATATTAACTATATTTTTATATTTTAATTTTCATCGATTTGCGGGTGCTCTTCATTAATCTGTTGATAGTGTTATTTGTTATGGCTTTGGAGGCTTTCGTTAATTTTCTTTAAAAATTTTGTATGTCATTGTCAGTCTGTTCACTCTTATTTAAATTGGAGCCCAATATCTTTCAATTGGCCCACATTGTGGGATGTTTAGTGGACTGATGTATTTTTTAACATATTCAATATTAAGGAGCTAAAGCCAAGCCAGGAAAAATGGAGTGGATCCATCGTGGGCTTGCATTAAAGACATTAATTCCGTTTTTAAGCACCTTTCTCTAAATAGTTACCGTTTTAATAAATGAAGATGCTTATTTGCCACATTAACAAATCTGTGGTTTTCTAGAATAATCGCGTATGTCATAAAATCAAAATGTTCAGGGGAGCCAAAAAAAACGTTATATTTGAAATTATGGGCTCGATATAAAGTTTTGAGAGCTTTTTTTTAACAGTCCTGTAGATATGGGCAATAAATACTTTATAAAGATTTTGAGTCAAAAATCTTAAGAGGAATAGATCCTAGAGAAGTATGAAAAAACAATATGTAAATAACACTTAAAGTGTGTGCAGACAAAACAACTTATGTCGACAAACTCCGTTTTCTTTGAAAAAGAAAACTACCAATGCATCCACCCATATAGACATACATAAGTTGTTGTTGCTTGAAAAATGGATTTTTTTGTTCGTCAACAAAAAGTTAACGGGACTTAGGATCAGAATATAACAACGTATCAAGAATAATAGTGACAAACAATAGAATTAAACACACAAGTTTTTACAAGTGGTGATAGATAAACTGAAAAATAATCCAAAATTATTTTGCATTTTTTTTTTCATTAATAACAACGTATTTCGCTATGTGTCGTTTTCTGAGAAAATAATTTGTCAGCGATCAAACGTAGGTTGACATACGTCGATAGTACTGCAAATTAATTTAAGTTACGTCGTTATTTAAAGAAAAAACTCAGAAATGGTCAATATTTTTTTTTAAATTTAACACATGTAAAGAGCATTAAAAATTAATATATTTGGCATCGTTAACTCAAAACTGACAAAAATTGACATACGCGGTTATTCCAGAACACCACAGAAATAGCCTGCTAGACAAGATATTTCGAACCAAACTTTTTAATTGCGATTTGAAGTTTGCAAGTCTGGAAATATCTCTTCCACAAAAGCAATATAATATTAAGGACAGAAACCACGTACAAGAATTTTTTTATCCTACTTTTAATGACATTCTTTTGCTTTTCTGACACATTTAATATTTTGATTTCTTTCGCGATTTTAACCTTGATCCAAACTAAATCTTTGAAACATACTGACATTCGTTCCGTATTTTTTTTTTTTTTTTTTTGCAACATCCCCGATGATAATACTTCTGCTTATGGCAATAACATCTACAATCTTCTTTTTAAATTCTTACTTCGCGGTTAATTTTTTATTGTTCCTCAAAATCGATAAGGTTTTAAAATACCATTCCAACACATATTGCCATTTTGCAATAAAATTTGGATTTGACTTCCATTTGTCAACAATTAATTTTCTTCGTTCGAATTCATTCATCTTTGCTCAAAAACAATCACTCAAAACAGTTAAAATGTAAACTAAACAATATTTAAGGAAGCTATTGAATTTTTCGCTTTAATAATTTTAATTAAATTTTTACCAATTTGAAACCAAACACTCCTTAGGAATTATATATAAGTTTGAAATTATTCATTCTTAAAACATTTTTTAATTTTTCCATTAATTATTTAAAGCTGGGTTGTGAATAGATTTATTTAAATGAAATGTGTTTTTTCTCAGCAAATTAAAATATTTGTTGCTAATAGGGTTGCCAAATATAACTAACATTATATATAAATATCCATAATATATAAAAGCGAAGGTATGTATGTTTGCTTGTTTGTAGCTTATATCAGAGTTTAATGTGTATCTGGAAGGAACTGTAGCCTATAAATTTTTGGGATATGTTTAGCGGGCGTGGCACCTCCCATACAAAGTGAACTTATAATATCATATATATTGAGTACTTTGACCTGCAGTTTTGTGTGAGTACACTTATTATTAATGTTAGTAGCCATTTCGAAAATGGGTGGGATTGATTAAGTGCGCTTGGCACATCACATACATAAATAAATTTATGCGTTCATCGATTTTTATGATCTATGTATCTATGTAATAACCTGATATTTATACCCTATACCACTATGTGGTTTGGGTATAATGACTTTGTGCTGCTGTTTGTTACAACCAAAAATATTCATCCTAGACCCATCTTTAATTATACCAATCGTCTCAGAATCACTTTTTGACTCGAAATAGCAATGTCCGTCCGTCCGTCCGTCCGTCTGTGTGTCCATGTAAACCTTGTAATCAAACTACAGGTCGCAAATATAAATATATTTTGATCAAATTTGATATATGAGCTATCATCAGCCATGGGATGACCGCTATTGAAATTGGTGAGAATCGGTCCATGTTCAGACCTAGTCCCCATACAAATGACCCCTATGAAATCGTCATAAATTGCCAGAAGTTCCAAATTATCATATAGATCTCAGTCAAATTAGGTTTGTATGTGTTTCTTACATCCATTAATCAGTAGTTCAAAAATAATTCTTATAGGAAAATTCTAAGTCATAGGCCTCATATAGAGTTGCTTCCCGATCTTCACTTAAATCTATCAAAAGACAAAAATGTTGCACAGATTTTTCTCAAATTTGGTTTGTATATAGTTTTTCAAAGTTTAAGTGACTTTACCAAATATGGTCAGGATCGGTCCATTTTTCGACCTAGTCCCCATATAAATATAGTATCCGATATGAACTTTTTCATATCTGCAGCGAAAAAAATTAATAAAAATGCCACTCAAATTTGGTTTATGTTTATTTGCTATATCCAATTAGTTTGACTGAAGAGATAGGGTCTCTAAACTATGGTATAGGGTATCGTATAATCGGGCTAGACCGACTGTAATTTTCTTACTTGTTTTAATTTTACTTATTAATAATAAATAATATATAATAAATATTATCCAAATTCATTGAAACATAAAATCAATATTCTTGTCAAAATGAGATACCCTCATTTAATTGTGAATAAAAGCGAAACGCGGACATAGATTTTCATGATCTATATCTCATTTTGTTCCTAGGTTATTTAACTTTACGTGAAAATAGTATGACTTGACACTTTTTTCCGTTTTGGATTTTTTATGAATTTAAAAAAAAAAATTTAATTTTTTAGGCAAAAAATATTTTTTTTTTTCATACATTTATTTATAACTGCGAAACTGTTGCTTATGTAGCCAGACGTTATATGAACAGATTAAAGTAATTGTAATTCTTAATTTTTCTCAATTTATTTCAGCAAAATCGGACTGGTGGTTCTCAAGTTATATCAAACAAAAGAGCCCAAAACGTGACAAATTCCCCTATACGATACTTACTAAGTTCAAATCGATATATCTCGATTCCTAGACGTGACCCAACTTTCCCCGGTGGTTTCATCACATCCCGATTTTGGCTGTCGCACAGTGTAATGGGAGCCTCGGGACTTTGTGTGTCCATCAGATATTAATGTGAGTAATTAGTTAGTTAGTTGTTCTTTATATTCAATTCATTTCACTAAATTACAAACTTAAATATTATAATATTATAATTAAAAATATGTTAGAAGAAAATAAATAGAACTTACGACTATGACTTATTGTCGTCAGTCGGAAAAACGATATAAATAGTACATATGTACGATTTTATCGAGAATGTTTATGTTTGAGAAAAATAGTAAAATTAATAATTGTATTCATTGATTAAATCATTTCTATAACCAATCGCATCTACCATATAATGATATACGGCTTTAAAATTTTCTTTTGCATTATTTAAAATATCAATTAAATCAATTTCTCGTAATATTGTCTTTTTAAAGTGATTGTATCTTATCTCACGCAGAATGGGGCAATGGGCCATGAAGTGAAGAATATTTTCTATTTCGTTCAAGTTACATAAAGAGCATATACGAAACCTGGTTCCATTGAGCTCGATAAGGTCACATCTGGCTTTGAAAATACAGCTTACTGCTCTCATATTGTTACTAAAATCAAAATAGCATTGTGGTTCTCTATAATTCATTATTAATGTGAGTATTCTGATGAAACATGGACGGGATAGGATTAGCGGGCGTGACATAATATGAAGTACTATGAAAGCGACAATCTTGAAACTTTTGACAAGTACATTAATCACCAATGTGAGTAGTCGTGGAAAATATAGGTGGAATCGCCAAAATCAAAAATTTTCTAAATTCAAGGCCAATCGTTAAGTGTTGCCATATTTAATATGGAAAATGCATGTCTTTCTCATGGACAGCTATATGTAGCTTACTCCAGAGTAGGAATGACTAAAAATTGTATATCAGCAAGCATTGGAATAAAAAAATATTAAATAAATAAAATAAATTCTTTCATTGTACAATACAGGCTTCGTAGGAAAAATTGATTATGAAAATATGCGTGTCAATAAATCTCAGTGAGTCATAGCGAGCACGACGGGGCATACTAGCAATATATAAAACTAGTTTGTTTAGTAATTAATAACATATTAACCCTTTCATGACCAATGGGATATATATGT